>CM046046.1:22830063-23150063 GCA_025215565.1 Flaveria ramosissima | reverse complement strand
CTTAAAGATAACCGGTTTTATGTGAGCATGGTATGTGGTTATGTGTTGTATGTAGATTTAAATACTGATGTAGTCAGGACAGGTAATACTTGGGGTATGAAGAGTAAAGTAAGTGGCTAATCACAACTGGCCACTGTAATTAAGGACTTACTATACTTGACATAAACTGAGTTGTTTCCTTTAATGGCCGTGTTGGTGTTTGAATCTTTCAGTGTGATAGAGAATGGCTGGTGGTAGATCTTCTAGAGCTTCTAGGGGTGGAGGCCGTGGTGGCCCTGATGCAGAACCACGCCCTAAAAGAGGAAGGCCAAGAGCTGAGAAGGAGGTTCCTAAAGAACCTGAGACCCCTCATCCAGAGGCTGGGGATGAGAGTGCAAACTTGAGGGCCTCGGTAAAGGAGGCTATTGTTGAGGAAGTACATCAGGTCATGCAGACAATCTTACCGTTTATGGTGACCGAAGTCATCAAGGCTGTGAAAGAGGAAGAAAGGAAGGAGAGAAATAGGGCCTCGAGGGAGCAACCGGAGCCTGAAACGATTTTCTCCGATAATGAGGAGGAGGAAGAAGATGAGCTCGTGCAAGGGGTGGTACGGGGCTGTAACTATGGGGCGTTTATGATATGCAAGCCCCCAACTTTTGATGGAAACGGCACTGCTGCTGCTGCTCACCGGTGGGTGAGGGAAATGGAGGCCGTTCTGGATATCAGCGAATGCCGTGAAGACCAGAAGGTGAAGTTCGCTACCCACTCTTTTGTGGCTTCGGCTCTATGTTGGTGGGACAATATTATCCAAGCCGAGGGTAGCAGGGCCATTGGAAGGATGAGATGGTCTGAGCTGAAAAGGTTGGTGATCGAGGAGTTTTGTCCTCATCGGGAAATGGACAAGGTTGAGAGGGAGTTATTGCAACTGGAGGCGGGAACCATGACACACCAACAGTACACCACGAAATTCAACAAGATGGCACGTCTGGTGCCGGATCAGGTGACACCTCTGTCCCGAAAGATCAAGAGGTATATACAGGGTTTGCCGGCGGATATTCGCAGGCACATGATCGCTGCCCGGCTGAGCACGTTTAGGTCGGCGGTGGATTTGGCGGGGAGACTGTATGATGAAAGAACGGTGGTGGTGACTGATGGTGGCAGGAAGAGCGGTGGTGATCGAAACTGGCAGAGGAAGAGGTTTGGGCGGGGTGATGCCTCGACGGGTAATAAGAGGGCACGGGTGGACGACCGCCGTGTGGTCACATCAAGGTGCGGGGTCAAGAAGGTGTGGTAAGTGTGGACGGGAGCATAGTGGGGAGTGCATGTTGGGGTCAAACTTGTGCTTCAAGTGTGGAAAGGCGGGGCACATGGCAAAGGACTGTCGTACGGTCCGGTGCTTTAACTGTGGTGAAGAGGGTCACGTGATCAAAGATTGCAAGAGGACGAGGGCTGAGAGCTCTGGGGAGAAGAAGACAGGAGGTGAAGGACCGAGGGCGAGCGCCAGGGCATTCACCATGACACAAGAGGAAGCTAGAACAGACCCTGATGTCGTGTCCGGTACGTTTCTGGTGAACCAAACTTTAGCTTCTGTGTTATTTGATTCGGGTGCCAGTAAAAGTTTTATTTCTACTGCTTTCTGTGCTAAGCTGCCTGTTAGTAGTAGACGTGTTGATGCGCCCTTTGATGTAGAAACTTCCATAGGTAAGTCTACCAGGATTTCTGAGATGATAGAGAATTGCGATGTGGAACTCGAGGGTCATAAGTTTCCTGTTAGACCGTTTGTGATGACCTTAGGTGGTTTTGATTTGGTTCTTGGGATGGATTGGTTAGCGGACTACGAGGCGAACATTGTGTGTCGCAAGAAGATGATTCGGTTGTCGGCGCCTGACGGTAGTTCAGTGACGGTGTATGGTGATCGGGTTACTATGATTCCGAAGGTGATCTCTATGGCAGTGGCGGGAAAGTGTATGAGGCGTGGATGTAGTGCCTACTTGGCCTATGTAAAGGATGTGGATACGCCAACACCACAATTTGCCAGTGTACCGGTTGTGTGTGACTTTCCAGATGTGTTCCCGGAAGACTTATCAGGAGTGCCACCTGACAGAGAGATTGAATTTTAGATTGATCTGATACCGGGTGCCCAACCTGTCGCCAAAGCACCGTATCGGTTGGCTCCGACCGAGATGAAAGAGTTGATGGAGCAGTTGCAAGAGCTGCTCGATAAGGGGTTCATTAGACCGAGTATCTCTCCTTGGGGTGCTCCGGTCCTGTTCGTAAAGAAGAAGGACGGTAGTATGAGAATGTGTATTGACTACCGTGAGCTGAACAAGTTGACGGTGAAGAACCGATACCCCTTACCGAGGATAGATGATTTGTTCGATCAGCTTCAGGGTGCCAGTTGGTTTTCGAGAATAGATCTTCGATCTGGTTACCATCAGTTGAAGGTGAAGGAGCAAGATATTCCTAAAACAGCTTTCCGTACGCGCTATGGTCACTACGAGTTTCTTGTCATGTCTTTTGGTTTGACCAATGCGCCAGCTGCTTTTATGGATTTGATGAACCGTGTATGTCGGCCTATGTTGGATAAATCAGTGATTGTGTTTATTGATGATATCCTGATTTACTCGAGGAGCAAAGCAGAGCACGCCGGTCACATTCGGGAGGTTCTAGAGACGTTGAGAAAGGAGAAGTTATATGCAAAATTCTCCAAGTGCGCGTTCTGGTTGCGCGAAGTTCAGTTCTTGGGTCATGTGGTGAATCCTGACGGGATTATGGTGGAGGCGGTTATGCAATGGAAGTCACCAAAGACGCCATCCGAGATTCGTAGTTTCTTGGGTTTGGCGGGTTATTATAGAAGATTTATCCAAGACTTTTCCAAGATTGCTTCTCCACTAACTAAGTTGACCCGAAAAGATGTGAAGTTCGTATGGGGTCAAGCTCAAGAGAAGGCGTTTGAAGAATTGAAGGCGAGATTGACTCAGGCTCCTGTTCTGTCGTTACCCGATGGAAGTGAAGATCTACTGGTTAATTCTGATGCTTCTTACTCGGGGTTGGGGTGCGTGTTAATGCAAATAGGAAAGGTTATAGCCTATGCATCCTGACATTTGAAGGTTCATGAGGTCAATTATCCTACTCATGACTTGGAGCTGGCAGTCGTGGTCTTTGCATTAAAGATTTGGAGCCACTACCTCTACGGGACGAAGTGCACAATATTCACTGACCACAAGAGTCTGAAGTACTTCTTTGAGCAGAAGGATCTGAACATGAGGCAGAGATGGTGGTTGGAACTTATAAAGGATTATGATTGTGAGATCCACTACCATCTGGGCAAGGCCAACGTGGTGGCTGATGCCCTTAGCCGAAAGAGAGGCCCGAGCCGATTCGGGTGAAAGCCTATCAGTTGATCATGACCTCCGATGTGATGAAACAGGTTAAAGAGTTTCAAGATGAGGCATTGAAAGAAGATCATCTTAACTCTGAAAGAATGAGAGGTCTGGTTGGGGAATTGGGTGAAAACACGCTCGGTGTTAGAACCCGATTCGGTCGCGTGTGGATTCCTCGTTTTGGGGATCTACGGGTGAAGATAATGGATGAAGCTCACAAGACTCGGTACTCCATTCATCCTGGTGCCACGAAAATGTACCATGATATGAAGATAGATTATTGGTGGCCGGGTATGAAGCGCAATGTGGTGGAGTATGTGAGTAAGTGTCTTACTTGCCTACAGGTGAAGGCCGAGCACCAAAAGCCGTATGGGAAGATACAACCTTTGGATATACCGGAGTGGAAGTGGGAGCACATCACCATGGATTTCATTACCAAGCTGCCGCGTACCCCGAAAGGGTACGATGCCATATGGGTGATAGTTGATCGTTTGACGAAGAGTGCTCACTTCCTACCGATCCGCGAGACATATTCATCTGAGAGGTTGGCCGATCTGTTCATCAAGGAAATTGTAACTCGTCATGGTGTGCCGGTGTCTATTGTGTCGGATCGCGACACCCGGTTTACATCTAAATTTTGGAAGAAATTCCACGACGCTATGGGGATGAGGTTACATATTAGCACGGCTTATCATCCCCAGACTGATGGTCAGTCAGAAAGGACCATTCAGACGCTGGAAGACATGCTTCGGGCATGTGTGATTGATTTTGGTGGAAGTTGGGATGACCACCTACCGTTAGCTGAATTCTCATACAACAACAGCTATCATGCCAGCATTGGTATGCCTTCATATGAGATGCTATACGGTAGGAGATGCAGAACACCCATTTGTTGGGGTGATATTGGTCAGAAGGAGTTGGGGAGCGTCGAGGTAATCGACGCTACGACTGAGAAGCTTGAGAAGATTAAAGCCTTCATGAAGGCACCCAAAGATAGACAGAAGTCGTATGCTGATAAACGACGCAGGCCGATTGAGTTCCAGGTGGGTGACCGGGTTATGTTGAAGGTCTCACCTTGGAAGGGTATCATTCGCTTCCGAAAGCGAGGCAAGTTGAGCCCAAGATATATAGGCCCTTTCCGAATCATTGCTCGAGTAGGAGAGGTGGCCTATAGACTGGAGTTACTGGATGAGTTAAGTGGAATTCACCCGACATTCCATGTATCTCATCTAAGGAAGTGCTTAGCTGATGAAGATATGATTGTTCCACTGGAGGATATCGAGGTAGACGAACGACTCAATTATGTGGAGCAACCAGTGGCAATCATCGCCCAAAAGGAGAAAAGGCTAAGGAATAAAGTGGTTCCTCTTGTGCGTGTACAGTGGAAGCACAGGAAGGGATCCGAGTCAACGTGGGAGACTGAGGAAGAAATGAGACAGCATTATCCACATTTGTTCGAAGAATAACAGGTTTCGGGGACGAAACCTATTTAAGGGGGGTGGACTTGTAACACCCGCTTATTTATTATTTTGAAGCCGCCGAAGAAAGAAAAGGAAATAAAGTTCAAAGTCGAGGGACCAAACTCGCCAACGAAGCAAAGTTGGGAAATGTGGTGATATTAGTAGGGAGAGGGCAGCCAACTCTCCCCACTACCCCCACATTTCAGCCAACATAGAGAGGAGAAGAGAGAAAAGGGAAAAAAGGAGAAAAAGGAGTGTTTCGGGTGATTCGGGTGGCCAAACTCGTTGTGTAGCAAGCCAAATCGAAGCCCTTGACGTTGTGCTCGTTTGTGTGAGCTCTAGGACCCCACTTTTACTTGTTTTCAACCGATTTTAGGGCTGGAAAATGTTAAAACCCGTTTTAGTGTGAGTATGTGTTTGACCCATTTTGGTGTGATGTGTATGATGTGTTTCGTGTATGTTTCCGGGCTTGTGTGTGCATGTATGGTGTTATGGTATGCATTCCTAAGGTCCAAGAGGGTTAATTTAGGCTTAGAATGGGTTTGGATGAGCTTGGAGGCCGAAAATGGCAGATTGGGTTCGGGATGAACTCCCTTCTGCACCAGCTAGGGCTAGGCGACCGAATGGAGGCCATACGGCCGAATGAGAGGCGATTGAGGGTCATTCGCACGATTGGGATTCATTCGCACGATTGAGGGTTCAATCGCACGATTAAGGCTTCAGTCGCCCGACTGGGAGTCCAATCGCATGAGGAGTCATACGACTGAGGGTTCAGTCGCATAGATGCTTAGTCGCATGAGTCCATTCGCATGAGGTCAGTCGCATAGGTGCCCATTCACAATAGTTCCATCCGCATGAGGTCCATAGGCACGATTGAATGTTCATTCGCATAGATGATCATCCGCATGAGTCCAGTCGCATGGAGGCCATGCGACTGAAGGGTGTCCATACGCACGAATAGAGCTGTTGCACCCGAAGGAAAGTGTTGTTAGACTTCTGGCTTTCGGGGGAAAGTGCAGATGTAAGTTTTGACGTAAAGTTTCTCGTAAGAGCATGTAAGGTGACTGTTATGGCCTTAGAGAGCATGTAGGGCATGAGGATGATGATGTTGCATGTTTATGCATGTTATGTATGTATAATGTTGCCCTGTATGATGATGATGATGATGAATGTGTATGATATGTTCCTTAATATGATGTATGTTTAACTTTCTTGTGGCTTTACATGTCATGTTAATGAACGAAAGAAGTATTATGTAATGTAAAGTGAAAGATAATGAAAGAGGAACATGAAGTAAGAATGCATGCATTAATGAATGATGAATGAACGAAAGAAAGGCTTGCACGCATATATATGGGGTGAGCGACTTTGTGTTGCAAAAGACTCGGATGAAGTGCAATCATTGAGATTGCCTATGGGGTGAGCAACCTTGTCGTTGCAAAAGACTCGAGTGACGTGCTATCGTAATGGTTCCTTGAGGTGAGCAACCTTGTTGTTGCAAGAGACTCGGATAGCTTGCTATTATTAATATGGGCAATGAGGTGAGCAACCCTATGGTTGTAACAGACTCGGATAGCGTGAAATCATTGAGATTGCTATTGAGGTGAGCGACTATGTCGTCGCAACAGACTCGGAAGAATGAATGTATGAAAGGGACGAAAGATAATGAATGAGATGAAAGATAATAATGACATTATCTGTGTATACGTATGTTGAATGATCGCATGAGAAAAGGAATAGTTTAATGAAAGTAAAGTACATTTATTTTATAAAACTAGAACTCACTCAGCAACGCTGACTTTTTATATGTTTTCCTGTTGGAAGGTAATGATTGCTAAGGATGGCACGGCAAGGCTACTCGGCTCTTTTGGGATGGCATCCATTTATAAAGCTTTTGTGTTATAATGCAAACATGTATTTTGTAATCGGATAATGATGTATTATTGGGCAAAAGTGTTTATAATGAAATGAGATGTCGTTTTTGAATGTTTCCGCTGCAATGTTTTTATGAGACAAATGTAAATATATGTTTTATGTGCGATGAATGACCAACTGTAGGCGTCCCGGAAACGGGGCCTTACACAATTATCCAATTGATTTAGCATTAAAAATAGAATATTTCATTCGAATGATAAAATTAGACTGACGGTAAAATAGTAATCTCTCATATTCTCCTTTTCTTTTGGTCAATATGAAGTTTTTCCTTTTTATTTCTTTATTGTCTCCCATCACACACCATTATCACCTCCATCTACTTTATGATAAGCCCAAGCAACCTCAACCCTTAAGCCATTACAGAATTGATACGGTTACCACTACCAACAACATCATTCTCTTTCGCCCTTATCAACCATCGTTGAATCCCAAACCCCATCATTTACCATTGATTATAATTATCACATACACTAGTGTAGACTTTTTTTTATGCTTATGCATTTACAGATATACATAAAAGAACATACTTTTGTATATGTGTAATGATGTTATATATATATATATATATATATATATATATATATATATATATATATATATATATATATATATATATATATATATATATACACACACATACATACACACTAATGGTGAACCTGCGCGTTGTCACGTTATATGCTATTTATGTGGCTTCTATGAATAGTAACATGGCATATGTTAAATAAGCAAAATGAACCATGCAACATTGTAGAAAGAGTGCATTACCATTAGTAAGATGGAAAAAAAGAGAGGAACGTACAAATGTTCTGTGGAAAGTGCCAAAAATAGAAAATCCTTACATATGCATAGGTATACAATACGTGATAACATGTTGCAAGTATAGCTAACCAGAAAATCACCTACATTGGTAATCTTGTATGATAACCATTAAGAAGCAACCACATAAAGTTGAAACGATAACACGTCATAGTTGAATACAAGTTTCTCACTACTATAGTAAATGTTGAACGTGCTTCATGATGGCTTTTAGTTTGATTTCATATTTATTACAATGCTTAGCTTCAAATGGTAGATAATGTCAATATTGTCTCTTGGCTTCTGTAAGGTATACAATGCCGGTCTAAGAGACCGAAACATGGCATGAAATCGTATGTTCAAATCTGTAACAAATCCAATAAAAATCAACATGGATGGGAGCATGAAATTAGTGGTGCCTATTAAAAACATGGCTTGTTGTTGGCAATTTCTACAGTAAGTTTTCATTTGTCACCAACAAAGTCAAATGCAATTATCATTATAATATTTATATAAGTTTATAAAGATTTTAAATCAAAGTATAGTTTGATTGCGAAATTAGTAGGTTTAAATTTTAGCTCAAACATGAATACATTACTATCTAAACAAAAGTTTAAAAATTCACATATATTAAATTTGAAAACCAAATCTTCAATTTGAAAGTAAGAGAGAGATATACCTTAGAAGTAGTCATATTATGTTCTCTTAGACAGTGAATATGATATGTTTCTTACACCGATCACAAACAATAACTGTCTAATCATTGAAAATATATTTGCTAATATTATTATAAATTAAAATTTTACTAGACATGTATATGCAATCGTAAATCATGAAGAATACCAAATAGCTAGATGTGAACAATTCAACCCCTTACTGATAAATCACGAAATGATTTAAAGAAAAGAAGCTAATAGTGAACGGGTCAAACCCACTGAAAGTCTCCTGAAAAATATTTATTACTTATAGCTCCTAACCGTTTTTACATAATTTTGGGTAGTTACGTATTAACTACCTATCAGATATTGGCAAAAACTTTTTGTGCAGTCAATCCAACCTAACATGATCAAACATGTGAAGTATAAAAGCCAAAACAAGTGTTCTTCCGAAGCTTATCATAGTTCTTCCGAAGCTTAGTGGTTATCTTCCGAAGGTTATGTTTGCTTCGGAAGGGATTTGATGTTTACTTTGGATATCTTCCGAAGGGTTATTTCCGCTAGGAAGTAATAGTATAGGGTCCTTGTTGTAACTTCTTAATAGTTGTTGAGTGTGGTAGTTATAGTTAGTTAAACACTATAAATAGGGACCTGATGTAAAGGATGAGATGATCTGAAGAATTCCAAAATAACACTTGAATAACAAATCATTCTTGTTCATGAATTCATTCTTTTCTTGTATCATCTTTGTATTGAATCGTTCAAATTTCGTGTTCATATTCTCAATTAGTATAACAATTGGTATCAGAGCCTGGTTAGTGGCTCAATTCAGGATCAAGATTTAACTAAAGATCGATCGACGGCAACGATGGTGTCAACAAAGTTCGAGTTTGAGAAATTTGACGGGAAGAACGACTTTGAGTTCTGGCGATTGAAGATGAGGGCATTGGTCGTTCACCAACGAGTGGTAAATGCCTTGGCCGGAGAATCCAAGTTGCCGGATACGTTGTCAGACAAGGAGAAGAAGGAGATGCTAGAACAGGCACACAGTTCAATCATCTTGAACTTTGGGGATCGAGTACTCAGAGAAGTATTGAAGGAGACGTCGGCTGCAGGGGTCTGGTCAAAATTGGAGAGTTTGTACATGATGAAGTCTCTTGCAAACAGATTGTATCTCAAGAAATGGTTGTACACATTCCAAATGGCACCTAGGAAGTCAATTGAAGATCATACTGATGAATTCAACAAATTGGTGTTATATCTTGAGAACATCGAAGTTGTGTTGGAGGATGAAGACCGAGCAATCATATTCTTGACATCTTTGCTATCGTCTTATGAGCACTTTGTGGATATATTGATGTATGGTAGGGACACTCTTACCATGGAAAAAGTGTTGGCAGCTCTCAATTCAAAGGAATTGAAGAAGAGGACTGATTATAAGGAAGATGGTGGAGAGGGCTTGGTAGTCAGGGGTAGATCTGAACAAAGGAACTTCAAGCCAAGAATTGTCTCGTAGTCATGATCGAAGGTTAAGAGGAGGTGTTATGTGTGTGGGTCAGAAAAGCATTTCAAGAAAAATTGTCCTGACTAGAAAAGAAAGAAGGGTGAATCAAGTTGTTCAAAATCTCATTCAGGACACAATGCTCAGATGACTCTTTTGATGGGTATGAGAGTGCAAATGTGTTGGCTGTTACAAGCAGTGGAAAATAGGAGGAGTGGGTGATGGATTCAGTGTGTTCATACCATATGACACTTATGAAGTAGTTCTTTAAAGATCTGAAATTTGAAAATCTTGGATCAGTGAAGCTGGGGGATGATAGACCTTGCAAGATTGTGGGTCATGGTGTAGTGACTCTGAAGATGAGAATAGGATGGAAGTAGATCTTCATGACGTAAGGTATATTACTAGTCTTAAAAGAAGTTCATTGTCTTTAGGGCTGTTGGAGATTTCTGGTTACCATGTTAGTCTTAGAGATGGTAAGGCTAAGGTGATTAAGGGATCAATGGTGGTATTGTCTGGTAGTAGAAAGGAGAATAATATCTATTTACTAGATAGTGCTGGTACATTAGAATCTCAGGTGGTAACTGCCTCAAGTGATTATAGTTCAAAGGCCATGTTATGGCACAAGAGGCTTGGTCATATCAGTCATCAAGGACTGGTGGAGTTGCAGAAGTAATAGGTAATGATGAGTTGAACAGTTGTGATTTTGGTTTTTGTGAAACTTGTATTCTTAGGAAACAAAAGATGGTAAAGTTTACAAGGGCTAAACATATCACAACAGGGGTGTTGGATTACATTCATTCAGATTTGTGGGGTCCTGCTAAGGTTGATTCTTTGGGTGGTGCTAAATACTTTATGACCTTGATAGATGATTTTTCAAGAAGAGTGTGGGTGGTTATCTTGAAGAATAAGAGTGATGCTTTGAGCAAGTTCAAGGAATGGAAAGTCCTTGTGGAAACTCAGACTGAAAGAAAGTCAAGAAGCTAAGAACTGATAATGGGTTGGAGTTCTGCAATCATGAGTTTAATCAGTATTGTAAGACTCATGGTATTCCAAGACATAGAACTCTGCCAGGTAATCCACAGCAGAATGGTTTGGCTGAAAGGATGAATAGGACTTTGCTTGAAAAAGTAAGGTGTATGTTGGCTAGTTCAGGGTTACCTAAGATGTTCTGGGCTGAAGTTGTGATAACTGCAAATTAATTGGTCAATAGATCTCCATCAGTAGCATTAGACATAAAGACACCTATGGAGGCATGGTCAGGTAGAAAGAATGACTATGGGGGACTAAAGGTGTTTGCATCTTTGGCTTATGCTCATGTTAGCTAAGGGAAGTTGGAACCTAGGGCCTGCAAATGTGTATTTCTTGGTTACCCTGAGGGTGTAAAAGGGTATAGGCTGTGGAGACTAGATGGTGGCAGACCTAGGGTGATAGTGAGCAGAGATGTGATTTTCCAAGAGGATATTTTGTATAACGACATTGAGGGGAAAAGGTGTTCAGAAGTTGAAGAGCATAGTGGGGTTCAAGTTGAGGTGGAGCAGCAAGGTGTGAATGATAAAGGTGTTGATCAGGGTACCTCTGATAGTCAGGAAGATGGTATAGATGATTACCAGTTGGCTAGGGATAGACAGAGGAGATAACTAGTGCCTCCACTCAGGTATAGAGAGGGGATGGATTTGTCAGCATTAGCTTTTGTTGCTACAGAAGAAGAAAGTATCTATGAACCATTTTCATACTCTGAAGCAATTTCTGTGAAAGAAAGCTCTAAATGGTGCAAGGGCATGAAGGAAGAGATGGAATCTCTTTATAAGAATGACACATGGGAGCTGGTTGATAAACCTAAAGGTCACAAGCCTGTGTCATGTAAGTGGTTGTTCAAACTGAAAGATGGGATTTCTAAAGGTGAACCTCCTAGGTACAAGGCTAGATTAGTAGCTAAGGGGTTTACACAGAAGCCAGGGGTGGATTATAATGAGATATTCTCACCTGTGGTGAAAGATTCATCTATCAGGGTTATGCTATCATTGACTACTTCTATGGATATGGAGTTACAATAGTTGGACGTAAAGACTGCATTTTTGCATAAGAAGTTAGATGAAACCATTTATATGAAGCAGCCGGAGGGGTTTGAGGTTAAGGGGCAGGAAGAAAAAGTTTGCCTACTTAAGAAGTCTTTGTATGGGCTAAAATAATCTCCTAGGCAGTGGTATAAAAGTTTTGATAAAAATATGGTGACTAATGGGTTTAAAAGGAGCAGCTATGATAGTTGTGTGTACTTTAAGGAATACAGTGTAAACAAATTTGTGTATTTGTTGTTGTATGTTGATGACATGTTGGTGGCTTGTCCTGACTTGGAAGAAGTTGAAGCTACTAAGAAGATGTTGATGTAAGAGTTTGAGATAAAAGATCTGGGTGAAGCCAAGAAGATATTGGGCATGGAGATCAAGAGAGATAGGGAACACTTGGTGTTAAAGTTGTCTCAAAGGTCTTACTTGGAGAAGGTACTAAGTAACTATATGATGGATGATGTGAAGCCAGACTGTCCCTATAGGTGCTCATATTAAACTATCAAGCTCAAATTGTCCTAAGTCAGATGCTGAAGTTAGGTATATGGAGAAAGTACCTTATGCCAATGTTGTTGGGAGCTTGATGTATTTGATGGTTTGTACAAGGCCGGATATTGGGTATGCTGTGAGTTTAGTCAGCAGGTATTTATCAAATCCGAGTAAAGCTCATAGGGTTGCTCTGAAGTGGATCTTGAGGTATCTCAGGGGTACTAAGCACTATGGTTTAGTGTTTGGGTGTCATGGACATAGGAAGAATGAAAGGATTGTTGGTTATGTTGATTCGGATTTTGCCAAGGACCTGGATAGAGGTAGATCTATTACAGGGTATGCATTTCAAGTGTTGGGTAACTTGGTTAGTTGGAAAGCTCAGTTGCAGCATATAGTGGCATTATCTACAACAAAGGCTGAGTACATAACATTGACTAAGGGAGTGAAGAAAGCTATGTGGTTGCATGGTTTTGTTTCTGAGTTGGGAATCAAGGTTGCAGACTCAGTGTGTTTTGTGATAACCGGGGTGCAGTCCAATTGTCGAAGAATAGCATGTTTCATGAGAGAACAAAACACATTAATGTGAAGTTACACTTCATAAAGGATGTGGTGAATTCTGGGAAGGTGAAAGTGGAAGGTGTGTCTACTTTGGAGAATCCAACAGATGTGTTTACGAAGTCTCTACCTGGTATGAAGTTCAAGTTTTGCTTGGATGCATTGGGAGTTGGTTAAAATCTTGTTTTGGATTTTAAGGTGGAGATTGTGAAGTATAAAATCCAAAACAAGTGTTCTTCCGAAGTTTGAGTATACTTCCGAAGCTTATCATAGTTCTTCCGAAGCTTAGTGGTTATCTTCCGAAGGTTATGTTTGCTTCGGAAGGGATTTGATGTTTACTTCGGATATCTTCCGAAGGGTTATTTCCGCTCGGAAGTAATAGTATAGGATCCTTGTTGTAACTTCTCAATAGTTGTTGAGTGTGGTAGTTATAGTTAGTTACACACTATAAATAAGTACCTAATGTAATCGGTGAGATGATCCGAAGAATTCCAAAATAACACTTGAATAATAAATCATTCTTGTTCATGTATTCATTCTTTCTTTATCATCTTTGTATTGAATCGTTCAAATTCTGTGTTCATATTCTCAATTAGTATAACAAAACATGAATCGATCCATACGATACGAAATTTTTGAACCAAAAGTGTTTTGACCCCTTTCATAACTCAACCTAATACGATAACAAGGGTTACCCGCATAAAACACATGAAAATGATCATTGTTTTATGGATGTTTGACTTAACATTGTTGTTTATAATCCACTCAATAGGATCAATCCTCATTACCCTTCTGGTCGCCAAAGCATCTGCATTTTCTCCAACATATTTGTAAAAAACCACTAACTTTCCATAATTCTGCAATGTGCTAACAAGCTGGGCATTATTGCTAACAAGGGCTTTGATCACCTTAAAACTTACAACTACATTTATTGGCACAAGAAAAATCAAGAAACAAGGTAGAAACCTATAAATACATATGAAAATTAGACAAGTCTTAAAGTTTTTAGAGCTCATTGAGAAGAAGCCAGTCATACTATCCCGAACAAAAAAAATTAGAAGAAATCAAATATTGATAGAAAAAGGTAAGAGAATACTTTACGTACATTGGAAGGAATAAATTATACCATATCCTTCATGATTTTTATTATTGAACCTTTTTCAGGACCAGCGAAGGGGTCAATGCAACAGTTACAAAGTGTTAAGAGAGTTATAACATTTAGCAGATCAAATAGGGAACCAGTTTATGATGAAACAAAGAATACAAGTAAAGAACGAAACATGAACAAGAACACACTAATATGGTTTTCAAGAATGATGTATATTGCTGTCAAGTTCTTATAAGTGTTACAAAGCTTACTTAGAAATTACAAGTACTTGAGATACTTTATACTACATCCTACACCCGGCCATACTTTGAAGGCCAGCTGAAACACTAATCTAGACAACAAGATCAATGTAAAGTCAAAAGAGAAAATACCTTTTGACTAGTGACTATGACATACCATAGCTCACATATTTATCTAATACAAAAAGGATAAAAGTACAAAAGTAGAAAGTTACAGACAAAAGACCTTAATCTACAGCTTGACAAAAGTATGGACTTTTCACCAACTTATCTAAGTTGGTGAGTCTATAGAGATCGCAACAGATGTAGTAAGCTTTTGTCAAAATGTGATTAAGAAAAAACATATCTGCTCTGTCTTCGAAAAAAATCGGCCTTTGGCTTCAAAGATTTTGCCTTTGTAACTTCAGAACTTCATCTTTGGCTTCGGAAAATATGGTCTTTTGGCTTTGAAAGATTTAATACTTAGCATAATTCACTTAGTTATATCAAATCTTCTAAAATAACTTCTCTTTATGGCTTGAGACTGTGGTAACTCTTCACTTGACGAAAGAACCTCTTTTTTCGTTTCGCACCTTCAGTGAGCGAGTACTTTTTTCTGTTCTATCTTTTGAGTCTTGCAGTAGTAAGGTTATCTTCTTTTCCCTGAGTCCTAAGGGTTTCATCTCAAGCATTTCAACTCTATCTTAGCCCGTATATGTAGTAGGTCTGATAGTTTTTTCCGTATGAAAAGGAGGAAAGTACGTCTGTGAGACTGTGGTAACTCCTGCCAGTAATGATTTCTCTTTTTGACTGATTTCAGTTCCTTACATTCTTGAGTCACGATCAATGGAAAATCCTCTAGCTTGGCCAAATTACTTTCATCGTGTAAGCACCAATGCTCTTGCTCAAGCCGTTAATATGGTCGAAGAGTCTTTCCCTTCAGGCATTAAGAACTCAAGCCGGAAGAAGAAAAAGAGGCTCGCACCCCCTCACACAACTACTTATAAGACGAGTCAAAAAGAAAATGCACCTTAAACAGAAGGGGACACTAGCCTAGTTAAGAAAAGCCACCCTAGCAGAATGGGGAAAAGCATACTACCTACCTCTCCTCTGACTCCATTTACCTTAGAACAGCTTCGCTTCCTTCCATTAGTTGGTACTTCACATGTGCATGCTGAGAGCTCTTTGGTTGCACCATCCTCTATGTGTAAACATTACAAACTCCCCCTAGGCTGATGCTAGCAAAACTGAAGGAGAACCTTGAAGCTTGATCTTCATTTGTTCACAATACTCATCAACATCAATGGTCAGGATTCTTCAGACTTTCAAAGTACCTCCTCATGTCATAAAGATCACGCAAAGGGAGGTCAAGTATGTTTTGCTAGAAGTAAATGTCTTGACCCGCTTGATCTCTATTGACATACCATCTGTCTGGGTAGTAGCAAATACCTAAAACAAGATGGGTCTCTTAGAAGCAAGAGGCTCTACTATGATTGAACTTTCTGAGCAGCCTGTTCTTTAGCACCCTCAGGATGATCTGACCCATCCTAATGTGCTAAAGTGGAAGCCTTGGACATGTTTCTTCTTCTTCTTCTTGCCCCTTTTGATGGCCATCCTTTCCTCTTTCTGAACTTTAACTAAAAAGGTTGGCTTATAATACTAGATGGTTATTGTTTGTCCTTCTCAATTGGGTCATTTTCCTTCACATGTTGAGAAGGAGAAGGATTAGGACCCTACTGTGGATCAGAAAATCAAACTGGCTATGATGCAGCACTAGGTCTAGGTTGTGATATCTCTTGGGGTTCAACCTTGACCTCAACATCAGGTGTAGTCTGACTTGGTGGAGAATGCAAGTCAACTGGCTCACCCCTTTGATCTTCTGCTTGATCACTCTCATGTGCTCATCCATGGTGGATAGAGACATTGGGCCTAGTCTCCTTCTGGAGAATCCATAAAGCACTAAGAAGCTCACCATCTTTTGTCTATCAGTAGACTTTTCTGATTAGCTCTAATGGTGGCTTTTGACTTTGTTTCCTCTTCCTTCATCTTCCTCTTAGTAGCCTTTTGCTCTTTTAAAACTTCTTGCTCAAGGTTCTTGACGTATTCAAATTCAATGTTTGTAAGATTAGAGAAGAATGTCTGTTGCTTGATAGAGACCTATGGCACTCAGGTAGGTTATCATGTTTTGCTTGTCATGTTCTCTACTTATCTGAGTTTGTTGCTAAGTAGCAACAGCCTCTGCCTCGGGGCTTTTATGAACTAGGGAAAGAGTTGGAGCTTTGTAGAGAATTTTTCTTCTCCTTTCTTCTTTGATTTTAAGGAGAAATTCTACATCCTCAGCTTCCTTTCTTTACTTTGACACTAGCATGTCAGTCATTTCATTTAATTCCTCCTAAGGGGAGAGATGAGTTCCTCAACGGTTTAGTTCCTTGACCCATAAGTTCAATGTGGTTGCCCTCAACTTATCCTCTTGATTACTAGCCTGGGGCCACCCTAATGTAGCTTCCCTAAAAGCCGGGGTTCTCACTTGAACTCTCTCTTTGTCTTCCTCTTCATCTCTCTCTTCTCCACCTCAATCTTCTCAAAGGTCATCTTCCACTTCCTTTTGTCAGTCACAGGCCTGTAAGACTCAGAGTGGAGAGAGCGTTAGCCTTCATTTCTTGGTGTTACACTTGTGTTTTGGCCAGAGAAAGGTTGTGTGACACCTTCACTACCTGGTGCCACACTAAGGGTAATGGGTGTTGAAGCAGTTTCTGTCTCAAGGTTCACAGGTTTAACTACTGGACCTTCAGCCAACGTTTCTCCTCTGAAGCTAATCTCAGGGTCTACCTTAGTATACAGTTGACCAATAGTCTTGTCTGCTAGCCTCTCTTTATATAGCTTGGTTATTCTTTTGAATTCTTCAAGCATCCTATCCTGAATCCTATTAGCTAAACTTGCATCTTACCTGTTTTGACTTGGATTGGCAAGGGGAAGGGTCAGCTAAATAGATGTTGTCATAGTATCTCAGGTTGTAGAAGTTGAATACTTCTTGTTGTCCCTGAGATCTCGAGATTTCAAGGCTCTCCTATCAGCATCATACATCTATCCCACTATTGCACTTTCAATAAGGTAGATTGGGGTAGACATTGCCCTTGGTACACCCTGATCAAACAGGCTTTGTGTAAGGCCCCGTTCCCAGAACGCTTACAGTTGGATCCTCATCGCAGATAAAACATATATTTTCATCATCTTACACAAAAACATTGCAGCGGAAACATTAAAAAAGACATTTTCATTTCATCAAAATGCTTTTGCAAAATAATACAACCGTTCATCATACAATATCATTTTACATTTCATAACAAAAGCCATATAACATTGGATGCCATCCAAAATAAGCTGAGTAGCGGCCCCTTGTCATCCTCAGCAACCTACAGCGTTGCTGAGTGAGTTCTAGTTTTATAATAAAACATACTTTTCTTTCGTTAAAACCATTCTTTACTTTCATGCGATCACACATCATACGTACACCTAGATAAAATAATTATTATCTTCATCGTTCATTCATACTTTAACTTTCGTTCGTTTATTATTACATCTTTTATTTCCATTAACCATAAACTTTACCCTTTGGTTCATAGTATTGGACCTAGGCCTATCATAGACCTTCTATAACGGTGCACAGCACCTCATGGTCACAGTACCTAAGGTAAAGTTCAGGATCATTACATCTGTTACAACATCACGTTTTGGATCAGCATCAACAGCTATGCCCCAAACTATATGGCTACTGGGCCGAAGTTCACAAATGACTTCCACACTGCACATAGCCTGGCACCAGCACCGGGGTAAGCGACAAAGATCCCACCCATATACTACACCCCCAACGATATGCATAGCTTGGGTAACCGTCATATACTACACCCCCAACATTATGCATAGAGCGTGTAACCAATACATACTACACCCCAACGATATGCATAACTCGGGTAACCGATACATACTACACCCCCAACATTATGCATAGCGCGGGTAACTATTACCTACTACACCCCCAACATTATGCATAGCGTGGGTAACCATTACATACTACACCCCCAACATTATGCATAACGCGGGTAACAACTATACACCATGTACCACACCGATGGTCAGTCACAAAGACTGGAACCCCTGCGTGTACCCTTAAGGGTTAGCTGAACCATATGCGGTTGAGCTTACGGCATTTTAGAGTCGTGCACTTCTGTACATTTCGCTTGCAAGCCTTTCACATTTTCATTCGTTCATTAACAATTGACTTTACATTACATAATACTTTCATTTTATTCATTAACATTCGATGTAAAGCCATGGCAAAAATAATCACACATATTAAGGAACATAAACATAAACAATAACATACAACATCACCATACAGGCATCGTCATGCATACATAACACACACCAATCATACATCACATCATCATTATCACATGCCCAACATAACGTCTATGACCTCAAAGTCAACTTACACGAACTTCCGGGAACCTCCCTAGTCAAGACCCACAACTGCACTTTCCCTCGAAAGTCATAAGATAAACCGTTGTTCTTTCAGGCGTATGAGCCCTACTTGGGCATATGGATACCCTCCAGTCGCATGGCCTTCCAGGCGACTGAACACTCAGGTGTATGGACATCAAGCGAATGGACCCTATGCGAATGGACCTATGGGCGAATGGACATCCATGCGTATGGACTCTCAGTCGCATAACTTTCGAGCGTATGGCCTTTAGTCGCATGACTTCAGGCGCATGGGCTTCAGTCGCATACCCTTCGTGCGAATGAACATCAGTCGCATGGCCTCCAGGCGCATGGACCTCAGTCGCATAACCTTCGTGCGAATGAACCTCAGTCGCACAATCCTTCAATCGCATGCCTTACACACACATGAACTTCAGTCGCATGACTATCATGCGTATGGACCTCAGTCGCATGGCAATCATGCGCATGGACCTCAGTTGCACGCCAATTGGCCGTATGGCCTCCAATCGCACTCCAGTCGCTCGCCTAGCCCTAGCTAATGCAGAATGCAGTTCCAGCCGAACGCAAACTGCCCTTTTCGGCCTCGAAGCTTTTCCAAACTCGATTTTAGCCCAAATCAACCATTCTAAACCTTAGAAACACCTACCACAACATCATTCAAGCATACACAAGCCCAAAATCCAACCCCACTCGCATCAAACACATACACATATACATAAAAACGGGTCAACACCTAACTTCTTCAAAAGACGGGTTTTAGATGTGTTTCAGCCCCAAAATCAGTTGAAAACGTGTAAAAGAGGGGTCCTAGAACTCACACAAACGATCCCGTTGATTAGAACTTCGATTTGACCCGCTACACTTTGATTTCCACGCTCGAATCCACCCAAACCAAGCTTTTCTCCTCATTTCTCCTTCTCTTCTCTTCTTTGGCTGAGTTTTGCAAGAATGGGGAGGGTGTGGGCTGCCCTCCCCATTTTATACTCCTACTCTTCGAAGTTTCTTCCCGTTTTGGCAAGTTTGGTCCCTCGACTTTGGACTTTATTTGTTTTCTTCTTTCGTCGGCTTCAAAGAAAATTTCCGGGTGTTACAAGTCCACCCCCCTTATATAGGTTTCGTCCCCGAAACCTGTTATTCCTTAAACCATCTCGGGCAATACTGTCTCATCTCTTTTCCAGTCTCCCACCTGGAGTTCATTCAGGCTACGTCGTTTATCCACACACAACTTCTTGTCTATCTTTGGCTACCTTCATCAAGGCTTTGATCCTTTCGAGCTTCTTGGTCGTGGCCTCGATCACCTCAATACTTCCCATACGGCATTTGGTGCTCGGCCTTCACTTGTAAACAAGTAAGGCATTTACTCTCGTACTCCACCATATCACGCTTCATACCCGGCCACCAATAATCTTTACTCGGGTCTCGGTACATCTGACAGTTGGGATATTAGTGTATCCACATACCTTACATCGGCCAAGTAGGTAATACTTTCACGCCTCATGCACTTTCCCGCCACTACCATCGAAATCACCTTCGGAATCGCCGTGACTCAATCACCTTAAACCGTCACCGTGATTCCGTCAGGCGCTGTCAACCATATCATCTTTTTACAGCACACAGCGTTCGCTCCGTAGTCTGCCAAACAATCCACTTCTAGGACTACATCGAACGACGTATCTATATTCTTACCAGTAACATGCAATTCAGCACAGAAAGCAACAGGAATAAAACTTTTACTAGCGCTAGTATCGAATAACACAAAGGCTAAGGATTTATTTACTAGAAACATACCTGACACAACATCGGGGTCCGTCCTAGCTTCCTCCGATCTTCTTCACTCCCGAACCTTCCGCCCTCGGCTTCTTGTAATCCCTGCTCATGTGGCCTTCCTCACCACAAGAATAACACCTCCCCATACCGCAGTTCTTCGCCACATGTCCAGTCCTTCCACAATGGAAACAAACATTGGTCCCCAATCTACATTCCCCGGGGTGCTTGTGTCCACACTTGTTACACTTTTCCGACCCCGCATCAGGTGTGACCACACGCTGGTCATCCACCCGTGCACCTTTGTTACTTGGAGCGGCTCCTCCATGTCCCAATTGCTTCCCGTTCGAATCCCGATCACCCTCTCCTTTCTTGCTACCTTCTGTCACCACCACCGATCTTTCATCGTATAATCTCCCCACCAAATCAACCGCCGACCTAAACGTGCTCGGTCGGGCAGCGATCATGTGCCTACGGATGTCCGCCGGCAAGCCCAGAATGTACCTCTTAATCTTTTGTGACAGAGGCATCACCTGATCCAGCACCAGTCGTTCCATTTCATTGAACTTAGTGGTATATTGCTGATGTGTCATGGTTCCCGCCTCCAGCTGCAGGAACTCTCTTTCAACTTTATCCACCTCGTGGTGAGGACAGTACTCCTCAATCACCAGCCTCTTCAACTCTGTCCACCTCATCCTCCCAATAGCCCTGCTTCCCTCAACTTGGACAATATTGTCCCACCAACACAGAGCTGAGTCCACAAAAGAGTGGGCAGCAAACTTTACCTTCTTGTCTTCCCGACACTCGCTGATATTTAAAACAACTTCCAATTCCCTCACCCATTGGTGAGCAGCAGCAGCAGTGCCATTACCATCAAAAGTTGGGGGCTTGCATCGTTGAAACGCCCCATAGTTACAGCCTCGTGCCACCTCCGGCGCAGGCTCTTCCTCTTCTTCTTCCTCTTCTTCATCGGAGAAAACCGTTTCAGTCTCTAGTTGCTCCCGTCCTCCCGAGGACCTGTTCCTCTCTTTCCTTTCCTATTCCTTTACAACCTTAATCACTTCGGTCACCACAGACGGTAGGATCGTCTGCATGACCTGATGAACCTCCTCTGCCACTGCCTCTTTCATTGAGGCCCTCAAATTCACGCTCTCATCACCAGCCTCCGGATGAGGGGTCTCAGGTTCTTCATGAGCCACCTCCTCGGCCCTAGGCCTTCCTCTTGTGACCCGTGGTTTAGCACCACGTCCACCACCACCTCCACCACGAGAAGCTTTCGAATATCTACCACCGGCCATTCTCTAACACACTGAAAGATTCAAACACCAACACGGTCATTCAAGGGAACAGCTCAGTTCATGTCAAGTATAGTAAGTCCCTAATTACAGTGGCCAGTTATGATTAGCCACTTACTTTACTCTTCATACCCCAAGCATTACCTGTCCTGACTACATCAGTATTTAAATCTACATACGACACATAAACCACATAACATGCACACGTAATACCGGTTAACATTACGAAAGTACCTGATGGCACGCAACTACTCAGATTGGCATCCCATTCCCTTTCCGTCATATTTTCAGTTTAAGTTAAGGTTTATTTTGAAAATTTACCTATTTCACTTAAACTTTGGCTCTGATACAAACTTTTAAGGCCCCGTTCTCGGGACGCTTACAGTTGGATCCTCATCGCACATAAAACATATATTTTCATCATCTTACATAAAAACATTGCAGCGGAAACATTAAAAGCGACATTTTCATTTCATCAAAATGCTTTTGCAAAATAATACAACCGTTCATCACACAATATCATTTTAAATTTCAATAAAAAAACATTATAACATTGGATGCCATCCAAAATAAGCTGAGTAGCCGCCCCATGCCATCCTCAGCAACCTTACCTGCCAACTGGAAACACATAAAAGTCAGCGTTGCTGAGTGAGTTCTAGTTTTATAATAAAACATACTTTTCTTTCGTTAAAACCATTCTTTACTTTCATGCGATCACACATCATACGTACACCTAGATAATATCATTATTATCTTCATCGTTCATTCATACTTTAACTTTCGTTCGTTATTATTACATCTTTTCTTTCCATCAACCATAAACTTTACCCTTCTGTTCATAGTACTGGACCTAGGCTTATCATAGACCTTCTATAACGGTGCACAGCACCTCATGGTCACAGTACCTAAGGTAAAGTTTAGGGAATTACATCTATTACATCATCACGTTCTGGATCAGCATCAACAGCTATGCCCCAAACTATATGGCTACTGGGCCGAAGTTCACAAATGACTTCCACACTGCACATAGCCTGGCACCAGCACCAAGGTAAGCGACAAAGATCCCACCCATATACTACACCCCCAACGATATGCATAGCTCGAGTAACCGTCATATACTACACCCCCAACATTATGCATAGCGCGGGTAACCAATACATACTACACCCCGAACGATATGCATAACTCGGGTAACCGATACATACTACACCCCCAACATTATGCATAACGCGGGTAACTATTACCTACTACTCCCCCAACATTATGCATAGCGCGGGTAACCATTACATACTACACCCCCAACATTATGCATAATCGGGGTAACAACTATACACCATGTACCACACCGATGGTCAGTCACAAAGACTGGAACCCCTGCGTGTACCCTTAAGGGTTAGCTGAACCATACGCGGTTGAGCTTACAGCATTTTAGAGCCGTGCACTTCTGTACATTTCGCTTGCAAGCCTTTCACATTTTCATTTGTTCATTAATGCATGCATTCATCATTTATCATGTTCCTCTTTTCAATATCTTCCACTTTACGTTACATAATACTTTCATTTCATTCATTAACATTCAACGTAAAGCCATGGGAAAAATAATCTCACATATTAAGGAACATAAACATAAACAATAACATACAACATCACCATACAGGCATCATCATGCATACATAACACACATCAATCATACATCACATCATCATCACCACATGCCCAACATAACGTCTATGACCTCAAAGTCAACTTACACGAACTTCCAAGAACCTCCCTAGTCAAAACCCACAACTGCACTTTCCCTCGAAATTCATAAGATAAACCGTTGTTCTTTCGAGCGTATGAGCCCTACTTGGGTGTATGGATACCCTCCAGTCGCATGGCCTTCCAGGCGACTGAACACTCAGGCGAATGGACATCTGGCGAATGGACCCTATGGGCGAATGGACATCCATGCGTATGGACTCTCAGTCGCATAGCTTTCGTGCGTATGGCCTTCAGTCGCATACCCTTCGTGCGAATGAACATCAGTCGCATGGCCTCCAGGCCATGGACCTCAGTCGCATTACCTTCGTGCGAATGAACCTCAGTCGCACAATCCTTCAATCGCATGCCTTACAGGCACATGAACTTCAATCGCATAACCATCATGCGTATGGACCTCAGTCGCATGGAAATCATGCGCATGGACCTCATTCGCACGCATATCGGCCGTATGGCCTCCAATCGCACTCCAGTCAGTCGCCTAGCCCTAGCTGATGCAGAATGCAGTTCCAGCCGAACGCAAACTGCCCTTTTCAGCCTCCAAGCTCTTCCAAACTCGATTTTAGCCCAAATCAACCATCCTAAACCTTAGAAACACCTACCACAACATCATTCAAGCATACACAAGCCCAAAATCCAACCCCACACGCATCAAACACATACACATATACATAAAACGGGTCAACACCCAACTTCTTCAAAAAACAGGTTTTAGATGTGTTCCAGCCCCAAAATCAGTTGAAAACATGTAAAAGAGGGGTCCTAGAAGTCACACAAACGATCCCGTCGAGTAGAGCTTCGATTTGACCCGCTACACTTCGATTTCCACGCTCAAATCCACCTGAACCAAGCTTTTCTCTTCTTTTCTCCTTCTCTTCTCTTCTTTGGCTGAGTTTTGCAAGAATGGGAAGGTTGTGGGCTGCTCTCCCCCTTTTATACTCCCACTCATCGAAGTTTCTTCCCTTTTTGGCAAGTTTGGTCCCTCGACTTTGGACTTTATTTCTTTTCTTCTTTCGTCGGCTTCAAAGAAAATTTCCAGATATTACACTTTGAATTAGTGAATCCATATCAATATGGGCCTGAGGAAGTTGTTGAGTATGTGAAACTACAAATGAGTCTAGTGAGTCCTCCATGTCTATAATCTGGGCAAAACTCCCAAGTTCTGTGATTGAAGGTAGGACTTTCTCCCCTTTTTTATTAGCATCACCCTCTTGCACAGGGGAGCTAAGGGATAGGTCTACCATAGCCACACGTTCTTATGGACTTGGTTGAGTTTGCCATACAACTAACTCAGCTAACTTGCCCTTGAGACCAATGATCTCAAGTTGCTGGTCATTGACCTATTTTTAAAAGATAGCCACCTGAAATTCCAAGTAACTAACCTTTGACACTAAATTGGTGCATGTTTTAGATTGTTTTTGCACCTTTAGTTACAGACTACCCTCTCTTCATTAGATGAATCATGGGGGATGAGAGAATAGTACCAAAGTCTTCTTCCTCATCACCAGCTTTGACTTCTTGGCTACTGGTTTTCCCTTGCACCATGACAGCTTCAAGAGAAGTGTTAATGGGCTGTGTTGCCATTGTTAAGGTCTTAAAAGTATAATCATTGCAGAAGTGAGAGCCTCTTCCATATGGACTTCTAGAACAGGTTCAGGGAGGTCCACCTCAGTTGGGGTTGGATGATATGGGCTAGATATAGGTGATACAGGAGCACTCATCTCTCCTTAAGCAGGGGTGGAGAAAAGAGACTCATGGTAATCACTAAAGCCAATATCATCATCATCATAGAATTGAAGGTTAAGGATGGGTTGGTGTAAGTCAAAAGGTTAAGGATGGTAGCTTTACCTTGAAGGTTGATCACTAGAGTTTTGAGACTCAGAGTGAATGCGGGTAATGAAGCTCATCAGGCTAAGCATTAGAAACCTCATCATTGATCAGAGAAATGATGGGAGTGGTATGCTCCTTTGGAGAAATATGAACTCTAGTTTCCACTTCCTCTTGCATGGGTGAGTGTATAAGGGCCTACACATCCTGAGTAGTTTGTGCAAGGATTCGTTTGAGTAGGTGATGATGATTTATGGTTGTGTGGGTGGTGCAGATGTACAAGGTGTGAGTTCAACATTGGCGTGTGCTGCATATCCTTATGTAAATTAGTGATAATCCATGTATTATTCCTATTTAAAGCCTCAATTTCATTATTCAAAGCATTTACCCAGCTTATATCTTGACATGTTTTACCATAAGACTTAGGTTTAATACTGTTATCGAGTAAAGAAAGGAAAGACATCTTATCAAAAAACAAATTGGCAAAATTCACATACCAATCAACTACATATATAACTTTACCTTCTACCATATAATCACTATTGTTTTAGGAAAGGAACCCAACCTTCCTGATTTACAAGAATTCCTAGGAAATGTTGCATTAGTGCCCTCAAGGATGTCAAAATATTCTAAACTATCCATATCTGTATTTGGAACACTAGCGGTTAGACCATCAAGATCCTCAACCAGGTTTCGCTCATGACCTGAGGACTTAACAGTGGATCTAGGATGATTGGTATCAGTAGCCGATTTAGTGAAAGTATCGGTTCTTATGTTGTTGTCCGTGTCACCTAAAGACCCACAATCATGCCCATCAGTGGGTGTAGTACCAGTCTTGATATTATTAACTCTAGGAGAAGAACTCGGAACATCATGAGACGCATCCTTACTAGTAGTTCTATTGAAATCCTCCCCTTCATCATCGGGAAAAACATTTCTCAGATTCATTGGTGTCAAACAAAAAAACTTAAGATGAATCGGCCTGTTCATTTAGATGTTTATTGATTTTCTTTTAATGGAAATCATTCTCAAAATATTTAACAGCATGAGAGAAAAAATCAAATTATTGTCTAAAGACAATAGTTAATATCTTTTTTTCAAAAGAATAGCCTATAAAAATACATTTAATAGACCTGTTATCAAACTTATTATTAGGATTTAGATTTGCAGCAAAAGTTAAACACCCAAACGATTTGAGATGAGAAAAAGAAGGTGTTTTGTTTAGCAACAGTTCAAAAGGAGATTTCCCATTTAGTGTAGAGGATGGGGTCATGTTAATCATATAGGTGGCTATCAAGATAAACTCGATCGATAATCTAAGAGATACATTACTTTGGAACAGGAGAGACCTAGTGACATTCAACAAGTGTCAATGCTTTCGCTCAACAACACCATTTTTTTGAGAAGTATACACACAGAAGGTTTGATGTAAGATACCATTTGTTTTAAGAAACACTTCCAGTTGATTGTTAACAAACTCAGTACCATTATTAATTCTGAAACATTTTATATCAATATCAGATTGATTTTCAAAAAGTTTTACAAAACATTATATTTTAAAACACATTATCTTTTGATTTTAACAATTAAACCTAGACAACTCTAGAATAATCATCCACCACACTCGGTCCATAATCGAAGAGATACATTACTTTGAAATAGGAAAGACCTAGTGACATTCAACAAGTGCCAATGCTTTCGCTTAAGAACACCATTTTGTTGAGAAGTTCACACAAAGAAGGTTTGATGTAGAATACCATTGGTTTTAAGAAACAATTCCAGTTGATTGTTTACAAACTCAGTACCATTATTAGTTCTGGAACAATTTATATCAATACCAAATTGATTATTAAGAAGTTTTACAAAACATTGAATATTCAAAAACACATTATATTTTGATTTTTACAATTAAACCCAGAAAACTCTAGAATAATCATCCACCATACTCGGTCCATAATCTAAGAGATACATTACTTTGAAACAGGAGAGACCTAGTCACAATCAACAAGTGTCATTGATTCCGTTCAACAACACCATTTTGTTGAGGAGTATACACACAGAAGGTTTGATGTAAGATACCATTGGTTTTAAGAAACACTTCCACTTGATTGTTAAAAAATTCAGTACCATTATTAGTTCTATAACATTTTATATCAATATCAAATTGATTATTAAGAAGTTTTACAAAGCACTGAATATTCTAAAACACATTATATTTTGATTTTTACAATTAAACCCAGACAACTCTAGAATAATCATCCACCATACTCGGTCCATAATCTAAGAGATACATTACTTTGAAACAAGAGAGACCTAGTCACATTCAACAAGTGTCATTGATTTCGTTCAACAACACCATTTTGTTGAGTAGTATACACACAGAAGGTTTGATGTAACATACCACTGGTTTTAAGAAACACTTCCAGTTGATTGTTAACAAACTAGGCACCATTATTAGTTCTGAAACAATTTATATCAATACCAAATTGATTATTAAGAAGTTTTACAAAACAATGAATATTTTAAAACACATTATCTTCTGATTTTAACAATTAAACCCAGACAACTCTAGAATAATCATCCACCACACTCGGTCCATAATCTAAGAGGTACATTACTTTGCAACATGAGTGACCTAGTGACATTTAATTAGTTTCAATGCTTTCGCTCAACAACACCATTTTGTTGTGGAGTATACACATAAAAGGTTTAATGTAAGATACCATTGGTTTTAAGAAACACTTCCAGTTGATTGTTAACAAACTCAGTACCATTTTAGTTCTGAAACATTTTATATCAATACCAAATTGATTATTAATAAGTTTTACAAAACATTGAATATTTTAATTCACATTATCTTTTGATTTTAACAATTAAACCCAAACAACTCTAGAATAATCATCCACCACAGTTAGAAAATACCTACACCCTTGCCTACTAGTTATTTTAAAAGGACCCCGTAGATCAAGGTAAACAAGTTCACCAACTTGATGAGATTGATGAACACTATTAAAGATATAATTTATAGTTTGCTTAGCTTTTTAACAAACTACACATCAGAAATTGGAATCTATATCCTTAATGTGGAGATCATGAGTCATCACTTTTAACACTTGAAAAGAAGGATGACCCATTCTAGAATGCCATAGTTTTATATTAAAGTGATTAGGTTTAGTTTTATATTAGAGTGATTAGGTTTAATACTGTTTCTACATAAAAACTCATCAGATGCAGGATGACCAAAGTAATACAAGCCATTTACCTGTTTACCGGTCAGTAGAACCTTCGTCCGAGCGAAGTCTTGAATCCAACAGTTAAATTCGTCAAACCAGCATCCAAGTTTATTATCTCTAGCAAGTTTATAGACCACTATATTCAGTTTTACCTAGTTTACCTTTATTTAATGATAGCCATAGTTCCATTAGGGTGCCAATTAGTCATATTGTAATTAGATACGTCAATTAAATCAAACATTTACTTCTCAAGTAAAACCATGTGTTGGTTGGCTTCAGATTCAATAATCCAGCCTCTATTTTCCTTAATTCAGACTTAGAAACCCCACAGAAAGGATACACTTACCATCTAAGATAGTACCTGCCATATTTGAGGTTCGTTGATCACCAATAGTGTTGTCACTAAGAAGATTCATAAGCATAGCATATTGATCAACAGATAGCTAGTAAGACTCTCCTTTACTAAAAGATGTATAAGAAATAGCACTATTAGCTTTTGGTCTATTTCTCGTGCCTTTCCACTTGTAGTTCGCTTGATACCCAATTATTTCAAAACATTTTCAATTGTATGACCATTTTTATTACAGTTAGAGCATTTTGTTGAGCTATACAAGATAGTCTATATTATCAACACAGTCAAAGTCAACAAAAGTCAACGTCACGATCAAAGTCAATAAAAGTCAAACCCGACATGTTCGAGACGAAGAACTGAGACGAGACGTTGAAGATTTAGATGACTAGGAGTTTTATTGTAATAAATATATTTTGTGTGAACAAAATATATTTTATCTTGTTTTAGTCATTTTTATGATTTATATGTAATTTCCATTAATTAGCCTAAGTCTAGGGGGTTAAATGTAATTAGTGAATATTATATTCACTATAAATAGTCAAATTGTAATTAGGATGAAAAACATGGTTGGATGACTAATAGATTGAGGGATTACTTGTAAACATCATTGGCAATCTAATTTGAAGATCAAAGGGGTATTAGTGTGTTTATCATATTTTGATCCATAATCTTCATGATTTGATTCAAGTGTGTTCAACCTGGGCTAACAATTTGGTATCAGGGCCATTTTGAGGTTTTTGGTTGTTTTGTGTTCAATATCAATATTTCATCAATTCCGGATCAAATTTGAGTGTATTTGATATGGAATTTGATTGAATTTTGCTTGGTTGGGAAAGCTCTGTTAATCATTAGATCTCAAATCCATTGAGATTTAGGCGATTTCAGATTGACTTCGTGTTGAAAAAGCCTTCCAGATTCATCCAGCGAAACTGCATCTTCATCCAGCGAAATTGCAGCCTCTTCCAGCGAAACTACAAGTGTTTTACACTTTGT
This sequence comes from Flaveria ramosissima, assembly GCA_025215565.1. Taxonomy (NCBI): domain Eukaryota; kingdom Viridiplantae; phylum Streptophyta; class Magnoliopsida; order Asterales; family Asteraceae; genus Flaveria; species Flaveria ramosissima. The sequence continues at coordinate 23,120,187 of CM046046.1, read as the reverse complement.
AGTTAATTTCAGCATCTCACCGAAAGTAGTGATCTTGAACGAAAGTTCAACAGTGCTTGTGTGCATATCACAAGCAAAATTGTTGTCGAAAATATCATTGAACAAAAGTTCAAGCTTGTTTCGTGCGAAATTGCCGGCGAATCTAAGCAGTCTCAAGCATTTGTTTAGCGAAAATGCTGCTGAAATTGCCAACGAAACTACTGTCGGCTCAGCGAAACTAGCTCTGCGAAACTACAATTTCTACGAAATTATCATCTCTTCAGCGAAACTAGAATGTCAAAGATGACCTTTCTCCCCCTAGTTGGGATTAATTGATTTCATCCCGCTAAAAAATATTCACCGATTTTAAAAGCATTATAAATATATATATATAAATTTTTTAAAATATATTTAAAAAAATATTTTACAAAGAGTGACATTTTAAAAAAAAATATATTTTTCCTAGGGGAGAATTATTTTTTAATTTTTGGGAAAAATACTTTTGGGTGTTAATTGCAATAAACAAAATAAAAATGACTTTGTAGAACTGTTTAAATCCTTCAAATCTGATAATCTCACAATTGCACAATGTCAGTTTGATAATTTTGCAGCTTTAAAGAATGAAAAGATGTTCGATTTTGTTGATCGTTTTCTGTTGATGGCAAGTAATCTGAAGAAGTTTGATGCCCAATTGGGAAATCATAAACAAGTTCTGAGATTGCTTGATTCTCTCCCATCAGAATGGAGCTCACACGGCAAGTCGATTAAACGAGATAGAGGCTTTCGGGATTACAAACTGATGGAGGTGATCAACAAACTGAAAGAAATTGAGTTGGATATCAAACGTCGTGATTACTATGAAGCGACATATCTAACTCCAAAGATCACTTCAAACTCCAAAGTGAAACCAGAAGAGAGATCATATTCTGGCACCAATTCTGACGGTTTATCGAAACCTGGAATTGAAGCGGTACAACAAGAGCTTAATTAGACATCAATGGGTAAAGGTGGAGCTGAGTTGAATGATGAAGTTTGTGATGCTGAGAAGGAAGAGGAATGGAAGCGAAATACCAGAGTTTGCAATTGCGAGAAGGCTCTTATTGCTGAAAGAGTCATCCTGGATCTTTCATACGAGACAGTTCAGGATATGTGTTTTTCTGCTTGCAAAATTCGTTTATTTGGTGTGTATAAAGCTAATATGTTACTTTTAGATAACCAAAAGGAATTAACCACCATAAACGCGGAACTTAAAAAGAATGAAGCCAAGTATTTCATAAAATTAAATGAAGCTTTAAAAGAAAAGATCATTTAAAACGAACTCTTCTTGAAAGAAATGTTGAAATTAATCTTTTAAACGAAAGAGTCACCTTGCCTGAATTTGAAACAAGCAAACTTAAAACGAAGCTTGATAGATGGACCATATCCGGAATGAAACAAGAAGAGCTAGTTTGTAAACAAAGGGGAGCTAAGATTAAAACGGGAGTGGGTTGTGGTGAAAATCCGCACGTTTATCCTCTGCCTAGCACCCATTGCTACTATCATATGCCTCAACCTCATCCATCTAATGATTTGATTGAAGCTGCAGAAACTAATAGTTTAAATGCAGATTTAAGCAACGTTAATCTTAAAGAGGTTAGAGATCTGCAGGATTCTCCTGTAGGTTTGGGATTCCTCGGGCAGGGATCTGATAAGAATAATGACGATTCCACCTCTGGTGTCCCAAAACCAATATCAATTACTTCTCCAACCTTCTTTAACAAATTCCAAACATGTAACATTCCTTCGTTTGTTCCTGTTAGGTTTGTCAAAGAAGGAACGTTGTTGAATCGTAAGGCAATTAAAATCCTATAACTGAAGCTGACACAATAGGAGGTGTCAATCAAGATCCTTTGGAAGCAGATCTGTGTATACGAGACTAGACAAGCTCAGATGATGAATCAAACATAGAGGATAGTTTCGGTTCCTCAAAGATCAAGATATCACCTGAAATTGTCAGGTCTCAAATGTTACCAAAATCTACTTTAAGACCAATACGGATCTCTTCTCCAACTGCAAAACAACCTAGTCAATCAGTGAAGATCTCATTCACTGTTCAGCACAACAAGCACCAAAACAAGCAAGAATCTACCACAACCTCAAAGCAATTTCCAATTCCAAATGCACTACATGGGTCAATCAAGCATCAAAAGCCTTTCAAGGATTTCTTTGAGTGTGGAAAAGAAGGCTTTGTGGTAAAGAAATGTCCTCAAAGACTTGCTTCGAATGGTAAAGGCAACACGTATTGCTTCTCCAGCTATAAGTCTACAAAGAATGTTCCAGATGGTAAAGGCAAACGGGTTGCTTCTCTATATCAAGAGGTAAAAAGCACACATCTTTGAATGGTTGGATGAAAAACCCTCCATTCAAACCTTTTCATGTGAAGCCGGTTTCACATGATTTAAAGATGAAAATGACCAAAGGTTCAAAACCAAATTTTGTTCCTTCCAGTCTTAAACAGAAAATGATTTCCAAATTTAATTCATTCAAATCCAAATTAATTGAACCGAAACAAATTTGGCAAATTAAAAAGAAGGATTCAGCAATCCCCGATTGTTTAAATGGTTGTGTGCCGAAGCAGGTTTCTTATATTGATGAAAAGGAACTTCCAGGACTGCGATGGCCTGTGTTCCCCTTTTCTAACTAATTTGTTAATGAGTGCAGGAACAATTCAGGAGGACCGTTAGTAATCCGGTTTATTGACAGAGATGTTCCTAATTCAAATTTCAGGCGGAACAAACAAGTTAAGGTCATGGTATTTTATCCACAATCTGGATTTTTATATGCACAATCACAGATCTCCACAATCACTACATATTTCTTGGTAATTCATTTCTTATATTCATATCAGTGTAGTTTGGAAGACCTTCTTTGGTAATTTTTTTATTTTTTTACAAAAAACAAAAAAAAATAGGTTTGTAAAAATAAAAATTTAGGGGGAGAGTATTATAGTATTATCAAAATTAAATTTATAAAAAATAAAAAGAGAACTGGGAACTTGATTCGAGATGACTGCGAAATGATTGTATATCATCTTGAAATGCTTGTTCTTGCATGACTTGCGTTTTAAAATGAGAAATAATAGTAACTGATGTTGTGATCTGATTCACACCTTATTTTTAATTACAAATTAAATAAAAACAAACAGATTCGTAAATGATATGCTTGATAGACTCCGCCTGAAGAATAAAGTAGACAGCAGTATAATGATTTAAATTAAAATATATGCTTATGTCTGGATTTACGCAATCATTTTTGACTGCACGTAAACTGAGTCCCGGCAAAAATTGGATTGAGAATTGATCTTTCACCCACCATGATACAAATCATATAAGCCATATCTTTGTGCCATGATTGGTGTATTTATGGGTCTTGTCTTTGTGCTAATATCCTCTCTTCTACGGAAGTACTGACCTAGAGTGATGATCTCCTTTGCTGTACGATAGTACTGACCTGGAGCTCTCATCGGCACATGATTAAATGGTCATCTCCTTTGTTATACGTGAGTATAGACCTGGAACTCTCACCATTTTGGTCTAATTAGTGTCAAATCATCTAAACGATGAATTCATCACAGAATGCAATATTCTGTTGATAATCACTTGCACACTAATGCACACGCCTTGCTTTATAAAGATCGTAACAAAATTCAAGAAATCCTGACGTTGGGTGAGGGTTTTTGCCAAATGATTGTGGGGTCCTAGCATTCTAAAGTATTTAATCGAACCTTAACGAATCATCTGCTGCTTGTTGAAAAAGATAGAGCATGAGTTTAAGTGGACAAACATATCAGCATTCGTTATTGATCTGTTTGAGAATTTCAAAATCATTCAAAGACTTGATTAGATTCAATTATCAGTGTGATCTCATTGCTTGTTGATGATTAATTTCGTCTTTGTGCTAAAGTATATCTTGAGGATGTGATCTCATGATCGATTCAATTCTCGGTTATATAAAAAAATAATTAACAGATAAAAAAAATGTTATAATAAATGTATATAATAAAAATAAAAATTTATAATAAATTTCATTTCAAATCCTTTTAGGTCTTCCATATTATGATGTTACAATTTTATCATTTTTCATGCATTTCACAGAAATTGCGCACACGGTTTCGCTTGTTTTTAACACATAGATAAACACGGGTTTATTTCGTTAATATGAAATGATCTAATTAGATATGTCGAGTGTAAAGTCGCTGGATCGGTAGACATCCGAGCATGTTCTTGATGGAAGGAAACAAAATCAAAACCAAGAGACAAACAATAAACACGATCTATAATAAAATGGTTTTATTGATAAAACCTAATGATTACAAGATCGTTACAACCTAATATTCACAACTCTTGGCAAGGAGAGATCGAGCATGATCTCCCCTCTCATCCGGCAGCACCTAGGCTCCGGGCAGACTTTCTAAAACCCCTTACCTCTCTACACATTGAAACTGGTATATATAGGCCTCGGCCCATATTAGATGCGACTGGGCCCATTCGTGCGATTGGACCATGCGTATGCTTCAATCGTACGACTGGACCATGCGTATGGTTCAATCGTACGGATGGACCATACTTATGGTTCAGTCTTACGAATGTCCCAATCGCATCTCTCAGTCGCACGACTGGTCCATTAGCATGGCTCAGTCGTACGATTGAGTCTCATTCGCATATGCTCCTATGAATGACCCAGTTTCATGTGTTTACAACATATCAGGTGTATTACATTAAGCCTAGACTATTCGTCAAGCGACGGACACACTATATATGACAATATATGCTCCAACATCGAGATTGTGTTTGTGATTGTGTTTCAGATTTTTGCTGTAAGTGATGGTCGATCATCAGTTGAGCAGTGTACCTGATCAGAGAACCTGTTCCTCAAGTTTGTAGAAGATACCAAGCTAGGAATCCTCCTTCTACATCTTCTGACGCACTCAAGTTTAGAGATAAAGAAAAACTGTTCATGTTTTGATCAAATGATGCACTCGAAAAGGGGGAGCATATAAATAGGGGGAGCTTATGAGATGAATAATCTTTCTCATCAGATTTAGAAAACTTCAATTTGAAGATCTTTCTAATGTTGACTTCTCGGTGCTGATTTCGTTTGAAGACGTTGATAATGATAGACTAAGGGGGAGTATTGTTGGAGCTATACAAGATAGTCTATATTATCAACACAGTCAAAGTCAACAAAAGTCAACATCACGGTCAAAGTCAACAAAAGTCAAACCCGACATGTTCGAGACGAAGAACCGAGACGAGACATTGAAGATTTAGATGACTAGGAGTTTTATTATAATAAATATATTTTTTGTGAACAAAATATATTTTATCTTGGTTTAGTCATTTTTATGATTTATATGTAATTTCCATTAATTAGCCCAAGTCTAGGGGTTAAATGTAATTAGTGAATATTATATTCACTATAAATAGCCTAATTGTAATTAGGATGAAAAACATTGTTGGATGACCAATAGATTGAGGGATTACTTTTAAACATCATTGGCAATCTAATTGAAGATCAAAGGGGTTTTAGTGTGTTTATCATATTTTGATCCATAATCTTCATGATTTGATTCAAGTGTGTTCAACCTGGGCTAACACATTTTAAGAAGGAACCTTTAGGAAAATTTCTTTTGACTCCATTGGTTTTAGCAACAAAAGCAGCAGGCTGCGATAAGTTCGTTGAAACTACTTCTCTATGAGACTCTTCACCATATATAAGAGGAAATGCAACCTTTAATGTGGGTAAAGGTTTGACTGGGTGTTGAGAATGATATTCTCAGTTGATGTGAATCAACCAGGACCGAATATGATGATTGAGTCAGTGGTTATATTGCAGAATGATATAAACACAGATCATTGAATGCTTGAAATACTCATAAATGCTTTGAATTAATGGTTGTGTAAAGTTACAGTGAATGCTAGGGTTTTAGCATGAAACAGTAACAATACACCTCCGAAACATATGACTATTGAAGATTCTAATATTCTAATTGTCTAGTTATCCCCAAAAGTAGGGTTTCTATTCTATTTATAGGCTGACAAAAGGCCTTTACAAAATGACTAAACTACCCCTATACTATACATCAGGAAACTAGTCTAAGTACAAAAGTCTTTATCAGCATTTTCTTCTGTTCATCCATATTAACTAATGCAGATTTGTTGATCTTCATCAGCATTTCTGTTTCTTCTTCTACATTGGGTTTTAGTCATCAGCATTGAGAAATGCAGATGAACAAACACTTAGGTGCATTTGTTCTGAACATCCGCATTAGTAAATGCGGATGTACAAATACTTGGCAGCATTTGTTCGGTTGTCCGCATTTCTTATTGTGGAAGAACAATTACTTGTCAGCATTTGTTCCAATTGTCATCCGCATGAACAAATGCGAATAGCTGACACTTGTCTTCTTTTTAGCAAATTCTTCATCTGGATTACTTCTTGGACTTAGGGAGAATTCCAACAGAGCAACCATCAACCACCACTTGAAATGGCATGTATGATCCTTTTAAGGTCCAACAATACTCCCCCTAAGGATTATACAGCCTAGGTACTTCGAGGGTTTGATGGTGGATGAGGTTGTGAAGATTCTGCAGGGTCTTGAGCAGTAGGAGGAGTAGTTATTGGTTCTGCCAGAGAAGGATCCAAAATAGCCTTGATCATGTTGACAAAATCATTAGCATCAGACATCTTGTCTTTGTTCAGCACATGGATCTTCATCTGACTCATTATGTAGATTGCTTCAATGGTGTAAGGCCCCGTTCCCGGGACGCTTACAGTTGGTCATTCATCGCACATAAAACATACATTTACATTTGCACTTCATAAAACTATTCCTTTCATTAAAAAGTCAGCGTTGCTGAGTGAGTTCTAGTTTTAATACTAAAACATACTTTACTTTCATTAAAACTATTCCTTTTATCATGCGATCATTCAACATACGTATACACAGATAATGTCATTATTATCTTTCATCTCATTCATTATCTTTCATTCCTTTCATACATTCATTCTTCCGAGTCTTTTGCGACAACATAGTCGCTCACCTCAATAGCAATCTCAATGATTGCACGCTATCCGAGTCTTTTGCAACCCTAGGGTTGCTCACCTCATTACCCATATTAATGATAGCAAGCTATCCGAGTCCCTTGCAACAACAAGGTTGCTCACCCCAAGGCAACATCACGATAGCACGTTACTCGAGTCTTTTGCAACAACAAGGTTGCTCACCCCATAGGCAATCTCAATGATTGCACTTCATCCGAGTCTTTTGCAACACAAAGTCGCTCATCCCTTATATATTTTGCAAGCCTTTCTTTCGTTCATTCATCATTCATTAATGCATGCATTCTTACTTCATGTTCCTCTTTCATTATCTTTCGCTTTACATTACATAATACTTCATTCATTCATTTAACATGACGTGTAAAGCCACAAGAAAGATAAGCATACATCATAATAAGGAACATATCATACACATTCATCATCATACAGGGCAACATCATACATACATAACATGCATAAACATGCAACATCATCATCATCATCATGCCCTACATGCTCTCTAAGGCCATAATAGTCATCTTACATGCTCTTACGAGAAACTTTACGTCAAAACTTACATCTGCACCTTCCCTCGAAGGCCAGAATCAAACTACACATTCCTTCGAGTGCAACAGCCCTATTCGGGCGTATGGACACCCTTCAGTCGCATGGCCTCCATGCGACTGAACATCATACGACTGGACTCATGCGGATGAACATCTATGCGAATGAACATTCAATCGTGCGTATGGACCTTGTGCGAATGGGACTACTGCGAATGGGCACCCATGCGACCGACCTCATGCGAATGGACTCATGCGACTAAGCATCTATGCGGCTGAACCCTCAGTCGTGCGATCCCCCATGCGACTGGACTCACAGTCGTGCGACTGAAGCCTTACTCGTGCAATTGAACCCTCAATCGTGCGAATGAATCCCAATCGTGCGAATGACCCTCAATCACCTCTCATTCAGCCGTATGGCCTCCATTCGGTCGCCTAGCCCTAGCTGATGCAGAATGGAGTTCATCCCGAATCCAATCTGCCATTTTCGGCCTCCAAGCTCATCCAAACCCATTCTAAGCCTAAATTAACCCTCCTGGACCTTAGGAATGCATACCATAACACCATACAAGCACACACAAGCCAGGAAACATACACGAAACGCATCATACACATCACACCCAAATGGGTCAAACACATACTCACACTAAAAACGGGTTTTAACATTTTCCAGCCCCAAAATCAGTTGAAAACAAGTAAAAGTGGGGTCATAGAACTCAAACAATCGAGCACAACGTCAAGGGCTTCGATTTGGCTTGCTACACGACGATTTTGGCCACCCCGAAACACTCCTTTTTCTCTTTTTCTTCTCCTTTCTCTCTTCTCCTCTCTATGTTGGCTGAAATGTGGGGGGGTAATGGGGAGAGTTGGCTGCCCTCTCCCCACTAATATCACTTCATTTCCCGACTTTTCTTCGTTGGCGAGTTTGGTCCTCGACTTTGGACTTTATTTCTTTTTCTTTCTTCGCCGGCTTCAAAATAATAAATATCCGGGTGTTACAAGTCCACCCCCCTTAAATAGGTTTCGTCCCCGAAACCTGTTATTCTTCGAACAAACGTGGATAATGCTATCTCATTTCTTCCTCAGTCTCCCACGTTGACTCGGATCCCTTCCTGTGCTTCCACTGTACACGCACAAGAGGAACCACTTTATTCCTTAGCCTTTTCTCCTTTCGGTCGATGATTGCCACTGGTTGCTCCACATAATTGAGCCGTTCGTCTACCTCGATATCCTCCAGTGGAACAATCATATCTTCATCAGCTAAGCACTTCCTTAGATGATATACATGGAATGTCGGGTGAATTCCACTTAACTCATCCGGTAACTCCAGTCTATAGGCCACCTCTCCTACTCGAGCAATGATTCGGAAAGGGCCTATATACCTGGGGCTCAACTTGCCCCGCTTTCGGAAGCTAATGGTACCCTTCCAAGGTGAGACCTTCAACATAACCCGGTCACCCACCTGGAACTCAATCGGCCTGCGTCGTTTATCAGCATACGACTTCTGTCTATCTTTGGCTGCCTTCATGAAGGCTTTAATCTTCTCAAGCTTCTCAGTCGTAGCTTCGATTACCTCGACGCTTCCCGATTCCTTTTGACCAATATCACCCCAATAAACGGGTGTTCTGCATCTCCTACCGTATAGCATCTCATATGGATGCATGCCAATGCTGGCGTGATAGCTGTTGTTGTATGAGAATTCGGCTAGCGGTAGGTGGTCATCCCAACTTCCACCAAAATCAATCACACATGCCCGAAGCATGTCTTCCAGTGTCTGAATGGTCCTTTCTGACTGACCATCAGTCTGGGGATGATAAGCCGTGCTGATATGTAACCTCGTCCCCATAGCGTCGTGGAACTTCTTCCCAAATTTAGATGTAAACCGGGTGTCGCGATCCGACACAATAGACACCGGCACATCGTGACGAGTTACAATTTCCTTGATGAATAGATCAGCCAACCTCTCTGATGAACATGTCTCGCGGATCGGTAGAAAGTGAGCACTCTTCGTCAAACGATCAACTATCACCCATATGGCATCATACCCTTTCGGGGTACGCGGCAGCTTTGTAATGAAATCCATGGTGACGTGCTCCCACTTCCATTCCGGTATATCCAAAGATTGTATCTTCCCATACGGCTTTTGGTGCTCGGCCTTCACCTGTAAGCAAGTAAGACACTTGCTCACATACTCCACCATATCGCACTTCATACCCGCCCACCAATAATCTTTCTTCATGTCATGGTACATTTTCGTGCCACCAGGATGAATAGAGTATCGAGTCTTGTGAGCTTCATCCATTATCCTCACTCGTAGATCCCCAAAACGAGGAATCCACACACGACCAAATCGGGTTCTAACACCGAGTGTGTTTTCACCCAATTCCCCAACCAGACCTCTCATCCTTTCACAGTTAAGATGATCTTTTTTCAGTGCCTCATCTTGAAATTCCTTGACTTGCTTCATTACATCAGAGGTCATGATCAGTTGATATGCCTTCACACGAATCGGCTCGGGTCTCTCCTTCTGGCAAAGGGCGTCAGCCACCACATTGGCCTTGCCCGGATGGTAGTGGATCTCACAATCATAATCCTTTATAAGTTCCAACCACTGTCTCTGCCTCATGTTCAGATCTTTCTGCTCAAAGAAGTATTTCAGACTCTTATGGTCGGTGAATATGGTGCACTTCGTCCCGTAGAGGTAGTGCCACCAAATCTTTAATGCAAAGACCACGGCTGCCAACTCCAAGTCATGAGTAGGATAATTGACCTCATTGTGATATCCGTCACCTTAAGGTCCGTCAATTAACGTGATTGTCCGTTAACTATTCTTTGATCGATCATTCCTCATCCTTATTTGACTCTTTATGTGGATATCATGTGTGCATTATCATCGTTGTGCGTGTGTATTCATTATAATCATATGTTAACCTTAAAAACTTTTAAAACTTTCATCTTCGAAACCGCCAAATATATCATTTTTATATATATTAAAAACGTCACAAACAAAACCATTTCTTAAGTCATAATATCATTAAATACGCTTTTACAATTAATATAAAACATCTAATAAAGTCGTTTTTCAACCGAACCAAATTTGGGAAAACTCGGGGATTAAGTGCAGGGACTAAACTTGTAATTTTGCAAACTTGGGCTGGGTATATAAACCTCATACCAGCCCTAAACACCCATTTTCACCATCTTCTTCATCTCTTCACTCTCTACACACACATCTTCTTCATTCTAGCACCAAATCCAACCCATGTGGTCTCGTTTTCGTCGTCTAGACTTCATCTACAGCCTCATCTACTCTTTTCTAGCAGGTAGACGACCTTGGTTGTCTCTTTTCTTGCCTTTTCATGGCTGTCCAAAACTAGGGTTTCGGGTGTTCGGGTTCAACCCGAACACACAAGGTCGTATGGGTGCGTGTGAGGTCTTTTTGTTTGTGTTTCATGTTTGTGTATGTTTGTTGAGTGTTTCTGGAAGTCTTGGTGGTGTAAAACTCACGTTTAGAGCAGCTCGGGGGCTGCTCAGCCCGACCACAGTCGCGATTCTGCAGTTCAGGCGACTGGGTCTGTCATGCGATTGAGCCGTGCGACTGAGTGGGTTGTGCGACTGAACCATGAGTCAATCGTACGACTGAGTTATGCGACTGGGCATGTCGTGCGACTGTGTGTCTGTATGCGATTGAGTCATGTGTGCGAATGAATGTATGCGATTGAGTCATGCGTATGAATGATTGTGTGCGATTGAGTCAGGTGACCGACTGAGTGTATGCGATTGTGCGTGATTCGCATGACTGGAGTCCAATCGCACGAATGAAGGTTCAATCGTACGAAAGTAGCTAATTCGCACGATTGAAAGTTGATTCGTGCATATGGAAGTTGAGTCGTGCGATTGGGTGTTGTGTGGTACGACTGAATGCCAGTCATACGAATGAAGGCCAAATCGTACGAATGAAGCTGATTCGCACGATTGAGGGTTGATTCATGCGTATGGAGGTTGAGTCGTGCGTCTGGTCTTGTCGTGCGACTGTAATTGTTGTGTGTGATTCCTTCTTGTGTGTGGAGTGAGTATGACATGTGATGTTGAGGTAACATTAACACAATAGCCATTGTTCGGCCACAAAGATTAAAGTCAACGCTAAAAAGGACACAAATACTATTCTGGACAAATTAAACTAACGTTTTACAATTATCAATCGACTTATAAGTATTGACACTTATTCAATACTTCTTCAATAACAACGAAACTTTTACTCAAACATCATCATCAATGGCAACAATGTCTTGTACTTGGATCTACATAAGGTCTAGTACGTGTGTCTGTTTGTGTGAGTTACACGCGACCCAGCCGATACAACCCGAACCGACTGATCATTATTACGCGCTTATTTCATATCATTAATGCTTAACAATAACTGTCAATAGGTGTTTGACTGTTCATTGCAATCAACATTTGGGATTACATTGATCTTACATACTTACCACTTAACAAGTGAGTTTCGTGGCCCCTTTTTACATTTATACAACATTTCAATCAATTAATTATAACTTGGGGGAAAAGTATGCTTACCCATTTTCAATGCTGTACAACTTACTTACATTTTACATACAAGGAATCAACGTGATACTGTGTTGCAAGTACTATTTGATACATGCTTGGGTCTGCTGTGTGGTTCTATCTTTGCAACTATATAATTACAGTGTGGGAACCGACGGTTAGGTATTGGTAGTACTACTGGGTTGACACCCCCACCCTCGTTCGATGGTATACTAGTTGGTATCATCAGTGGCCCCAGGAACGGGCCCTTGGGTGAATATATGCCGACAATTTCTTTGTGTACGTCGCTAGGTTTGGTTGCAAAGCTCATGTCATGTGATTTTACTTGTGTATATAACTGTATTCATGATATTCCATTACGCTTACTTATTACAGCATCACTTACATTTTAATACTTAAACCTGCGAGCTCACCAACAATTATGTTGACCGTTTTAAGCATATCTTTTCAGGTGATCATGCAAGTCCAGGAATCTAGGTATGCTGCCTTAGTGGAGACCCTAGGATGCATTTTTGGGACTTAACTTGTTTTGATAAACAATCTTTTTGAACAATGTTGATATGTGTAAACAATTACAATCTTTTGAAACTTGTTCCCGGGTTGTGGGAATTTACATTACAATTTTATCTTATTTGGTTATGTGAATCATCATTATCATGTATGCTTATGGCTATGTTGTCGTGAACATTGACTAAACACGACACAAGTCCCCTTGTCGTCGGGTGTCGTCATGACACGCTTGTCATCATTTCTTATATTGCATCTCTATCGCTTACCATGTGTTATGACGATCCCGATCTCGTTACATCCCCGTGTTTCCGCTTTTAGCGGGGGTGTGACAGATTGGTATTAGAGCCATTGGTTATAGAGAATTAGGCAATACGCTTGACCTAGACTATAACCTAGGAACCTTCATGTAGATTTGCATGCTAGGGCTCTGTATGCATATAATATCTCGTGTATGTGTTCCTCGCTGCTTGATTGTTCATCTATTTGTTATGTGATCTTTCCGCCCTATGAGAGAGCCCTTGTGCTCACTCTTTTATGGGATGCTTCTATTGGATCTTCCGTTCCCTTTGCGCGCCGAGTTAGTTTATCAGATCCGGGTATTAAACCCGAAGAGATCTTCACTGATCATACTATTGCGCTTGACCTTGGATATTGAGATTAACCCTGAGGAGGTTATGTCTGAAACCTCGAAGGAGGAGGAAATAGACAACCTTCGCTAGACTAAACGTGATTGTATACATGGACTTACAACTGTTGTGATGGATTATTATTGAGACATTACCTATTCATGGTGTGAGAACTACACGAATTGCATGCGATGTGTGGTGACAATAAGTGTGATATTAACTTGGGAATATTGGACTTGATGAGTGTTATGGACATACACTTCCAATTGATTTAAGCTTATGTGTTTACTTTTCTATGATTAGAACATGCTGCCTCGAAGAGTTACCCGCAGCAATAGTGGCGGGAGTGAAGCCCCAAGGGGCAGAGGCAGAGGCGGAGGCAAAGCACCGAGAACAAATGATGCTCCTGCCAGTAACAGTCAGGGAACAGGGAACGCCGACATGGTAGCCCTGATCGCTCAACAGTTGGCCGCACTGATTCCTACTATCGTGGCCCAAGTGAGCGACGCACTCCAACAACACCACCCTCACGGGGATGGTGGCAACGATGATGGAGACAATGGAGAAAGAGCCCATGGTGGGATCGAAACTGAGACGGGAAACAGAAACCCGAACGGGAACGAAAGCAACCAGGAGACCGGGAATGGTGGTACAGCCTGTATCGAAACTGGGGTTGTTAGTGCTCGTCGGGGATTACAAAGAGTTTGTGGCTTGTAAACCGAGGGAATTCGATGGGAAAGGTGGGGCGATAGCCCTAACCAGGTTGCTGGAAAAGATGGAGGCAGTGATTGATATTAGTGAGTGCCTCGACAGCCAAAGGATCAAGTATGCCACTTGCTCACTGCAGGGCAAGGCTCTAACCTGGTGGAACACCCAGGTTCAAGCTAGAGGAAGAGAATCTGCGATGCAGATGTCATGGGATGAGTTCAAGGCTTTGATCACTGAGGAATACTGCCCTCTCAACGAAATGCAGAAATTAGAGCATGAGTTCTGGAATCATGCCATGGTGGGGGCAGGGCATGCAGCTTATACTGATCGTTTTCATGAGCTAGCAAGATTGGTTCCGCATTTGGTTACGCCAGAATCAAAGAGGATTGAGAGGTACTTTGGGGACTTGCGCCTCAAATTAGGGCTATGGTTACAGCAGCCGCTCCTCCTACTATTCAGAGCGCAATTCTGAAAGCTGGCGCTTTGACTGATGAGATGGTAAGGACAGGGGTTTTGGGCAGAGGAGCAGAGGAGAGGAAAGATGTTGGGGAATCGAGGCGGTCGAGTGCCGGGAAGTTTGAGAAGAGGGCTAAACCGACTAGGAATTTCGTGGCCGTGTCTCAGGCCAAAAGGGAGTATGTCGGGCCGCACCCCAAATGTGACAGGTGCAACTATCATCATCCCCCAGGGACGCAGTGCCGGGTGTGCGCGAACTGTAGACGCCCAGGGCATTTGGCAAGAGATTGTAGAACTGCGCCGAATCTGGTAGCACCCATTAACGCGGTTAACCCCGCCGGGAATGCAAGGGCTTGCTTTGAGTGTGGGAGCCCTGATCATTATAGAAATATGTGCCCCAGGCTGAATCGGGCACCGGGTCAACAGGGAAACAACCAGCAGCAAGTGATGGCCATAGCTGGGAATCAAGGCCCGACTACTCAGGGGAATGCAGCTCGGGGACGTGCATTCGTCATTGGAGCCAATGATGCTCATCAGGACCCGAATTTGTCACGGGTACACACTTACTCAATCATCACTTCGCAACTATATTATTTGATACTGGAGCAGACAATAGTTTTATATCTTCTGAGTTTGTGCAATTGCTTGATTTGAGTCCTAGTAGGTTAGAAACTAGCTACTCAGTAGAAATGGCCAATGGTAGAGTTGTTCAGGCCGATGAGATTATTAGGAAGTGCTCGTTAATATTGGAGGATCATGCCTTCGATATAGATTTGATACCCTTTGAGCTAGGAAGTTTTGATGTGATTGTGGGCATGGATTGGTTGTCGCAAAATGGAGCAGAGATTGTCTGTCGGGACAAAGTAGTACGAATCCCTATGCCAAACGGGGAGGTACTCAAAATTCAGGGAGAACGACCGGGTAAGAACTTAAAGCTTATTTCCTGCATGAAAGCACGCCAGAGTTTACAAAAGCAGTGCTACGCTTTTCTGGCTCATGTGGTTGAAAAGAAAGACGAAGAGAGGAAATTGGTGGATATTCCAGTGGTACGGGATTCCCAGAAGTATTTCCAGATGACTTGTCTGGTTTGCCTCCTCCACGACAGGTGGAATTCCGTATAGAGTTGGTTCCTGGAGCTACACCGATAGCGAAGACGCCATATTGACTAGCGCCATCCGAAATGCAAGAGTTGTCTAGTCAGTTACAGGAACTACTAGAGAAGGGTTTTATTCGACCGAGTCATTCACCGTGGGGAGCGCCGGTACTATTTGTCAAAAAGAAGGATGGATCGTTCCGCATGTGCATCGACTGCCGTGAACTGAACAAGTTGACGGTGAAGAACCGATATCCTCTCCCCAGGATCGACGATCTGTTTGATCAGCTACAAGGAGCTTCGTATTTCTCAAAGATCGATCTTCATTCTGGTTATCATCAGCTAAGGGTTTTCGAGGACGACATACCGAAGACTGCGTTTAGGACTCGTTAGGGCACTATGAGTTCTTGGTCATGCCGTTTGGGTTGACCAACGCACCAGCTGTGTTCATGGACCTAATGAATCGGGTGTGCAAACCTTACTTGGATAAGTTCGTGATCGTGTTCATTGACGATATACTTATTTTCTCCCGATCAAAAGAGGATCACGAGAACACCTTCGGGCAATTCTGGAACTTCTACGAGAAGAGAAACTTTTCGCCAAGTTCTCAAAGTGTGAGTTTTGGTTTCGGGAAGTGAAGTTTTTGGGTCATGTGGTCAATGAGGACGGGATTCATGTAGATCCCGGCAAGATCGAAGTGGTGAAGAAATGGGATACGCCCCAGACACCATCAGAGATACGGCAATTTCTAGAATTGGCCGGTTATTATCGTCGCTTCATCGCGAATTTCTCAAAGATCGCGCAACCGTTAACCCTGCTTACTCAGAAAGACAAGAAGTTTGACTGGGGATATGCACAAGAGCAAGCGTTCCAAACGTTGAAAGAGAAACTGTGCAACGCGCCTATATTGTCTCTCCCAGACGGAACTGATGATTTTGTGGTTTACTGCGATGCGTCACATCAAGGATTGGGGTGTGTACTAATGCAGAAGGATAAGGTGATTGCCTACGCATCGCGACAGCTTAAAGTGCACGAAAAGAACTACACAACTCATGATCTTGAGTTGGGCGCTGTAGTATTCGCACTCAAGATTTGGAGGCATTACTTGTATGGAACCAAATGCATCATCTTCACTGATCACAAGAGCCTCCAACATATTCTGGATCAGAAGGAACTTAACATGCGCCAACGACGTTGGGTAGAGCTTCTTAGTGACTACGATTGTGAAATCCGGTATCATCCCGGGAAAGCCAACGTGGTGGTTGATGCTTTAAGCTATAAAGAACGTGTGAAACCACTGCGTGCACGAGCGTTGGGATTGACCATTAAAACCAACTTGAAAGCTCAGATCCAAATTGCACAAAGTGAGGCATTGAAAGAAGAGAACCTTGCGGGAGAAGAATTCCGAGGGTTAGGTAAACAGATGATTTGCAAGGATGACGGTATACAGTACTTCATGGATCGCATATGGGTACCCAAATGGGGAGGTGTTCGTACCTTAGTCATGGATGAAGCCCACAAGACGCGATATTCTATTCATCCTGGTGCAGACAAGATGTATCACGATCTTAAGGATCTGTATGGTGGCCAGGCATGAAGAGAGACATTGCTTTATACGTCAGCAGATGTTTGACGTGTTCCAAAGTTAAAGCTGAACATCAGAAACCATCGGGATTATTACAGCAACTTGAAATCCCCGAGTGGAAATGGGAGAACATAGCTATGGATTTCATCACCAAACTCCTAGAACAAACAGCTGTCATGACTCGATATGGTCATTTGTGGATCGAGTGACGAATCAGCACATGTCTTGCCTATCCGAGAAGATTACAAAATGTATAAGTTGGCGAGATTGTACATCAAGAGGTCGTGACACGCACGGGGTGCCGGTGTCAATCATATCCGACCGTGATAGCCGATTCACTTCACGATTTGGGAGACACTACAGAAAGCGATGGGCACTCGATTAGACATGAGTACACCTATCACCCTCAAACAGATGGCCAAAGTGAACGAACTATACAGACGCTAGACGCTAGAAGACATGTTGAGAGCATGTGTAATCAATTTTGGAGGTAGTGGGATGCTCATCTACTGTTGATTGAGTTCTCCTACAACAACAACTACCATACAAGCATTGGATGTGCCCCATTCGAAGCGTTGTATGGAAGGAAATGCAGATCTCCCGTTTGTTGGCCGAGATTTGTGAAAGTCAGCTACAGGCCCAGAGTGAGATTGAAGAGAAACAATGACAAGATCTTTCAAATCAAAGACCGACTTAAAGCCGCACGAGATCGCCAAAAGAGCTATGCCGACAACCGTCGGAAGCCTCTAGAATTCAACGTGGGGGATCGTTAATACTCAACGTTTCCCCTGGAAAGGAGTCGTTCGATTTGGAAAGAAAGGGAAGTTAGCCCCAAGATAAGTGGACCATTTGAGATCACTGAAAGGATCGGTCCAGTGGCTTACCGGTTAAGGTTGCCACAAGAGCTTAGCGGTGTGCATGATACTTTTCACGTGTCAAACCTCAAGAAGTGTTTAGCCGATGAATCCCTTCACGTGCCAATCGAGGAAATCAAGATTGATGAAAAGCTTCATTTTATTGAGGAACCCATTGAGATCATGGATCGAAAGGTCAAGCAACTGAAGCACAGTAGGATACCTATGTTCGCGTAAGGTGGAATTCAAAACGAGGGCCAGAGTTTACATGGGAACGAGAAGATCAGATGAAACTCAAATATCCACATCTTTTCGAGGATGACACTCTTGGACCTAACTCCAGCTGAATTTCGGGACGAAATTCTCTCAACTGGGGGATACTATGACATCCGTCACCTTAAGGTCCGTCAATTAACGTGATTGTCTGTTAACTATTCTTTGATCGATCATTCCTCATCCTTATTTGACTCTTTATGTGGATATCATGTGTGCATTATCATCGTTGTGTGTGTGTATTCATTATAATCATATGTTAACCTTAAAAACTTTTAAAACTTTCATCTTCAAAACCACCAAATATATCATTTTTATATATATTAAAAACGTCACAAACAAAACCATTTCTTAAGTCATAATATCATTAAATACGCTTTTACAATTAATATAAAACATCTAATAAATCGTTTTTCAACCGAACCAATTTGGGAAAACTCGGGGGTTAAGTGCAGGGACTAAACTTGTAATTTTGCAAACTTGGGCTGGGTATATAAACCCCATACCAGCCCTAAACACCCATTTTCACCATCTTCTTCATCTCTTCACTCTCTACACACACATCTTCTTCATTCTAGCACCAAATCCAACCCGTGTGGTCTCGTTTTCGTCATCTAGACTTCACTACAGCCTCATCTACTCTTGTAATTTTGCAAACTTGGGCTGGGTATATAAACCCCATACCAGCCCTAAACACCCATTTTCACCATCTTCTTCATCTCTTCACTCTCTAAACACACATCTTCTTCATTCTAGCACCAAATCCAACCCGTGTGGTCCTGTCGTTTTCGTCATCTAGACTTCACTACAGCCTCATCTACTCTTTTCTAGCAGACGGTTGTCCAAAACTAGGGTTTCGGGTGTTCGGTTCAACCGAACACACAAGGTCGTATGGGTGCGTGTGAGGTCTTTTTGTTTGTGTTTTCATGTTTGTGTATGTTTGTTGAGTGTTTTGGAAGTCTTGTGGTGTAAAACTCGCGTTTAGAGCAGCTCGGGGCTGCTCAGCCCGACCACAGTCGCGATTCTGCAGTTCAGGCGACTGGGTCTGTCATGCGATTGACCGGTGCGACTGAGTGGGTCGTGCGACTGAACCATGCGTCTGAGTCAATCGTACGACTGAGTTATGCGACTGGGCATGTCGTGCGACTGAGTCATGCGACTGTGTGTCTGTATGCGATTGAGTCATGCGTGCGAATGAATATATGCGATTGAGTCATGCGTATGAATGATTGTGTGCGATTGAGTCAGGTGACCGACTGAGTGTATGCGATTATGCGTGATTCGCACGACTGGAGTCCAATCGCACGAATGAAGGTTCAATCATACGAAAGTAGCTAATTCGCACGATTGAAGGTTGATTCGTGCGTATGGAGGTTGAGCCGTGCGTTGGGTGTTTGTGGTAACGACTGAATGCTAGTCATACGAATGAAGGTTAAATTGTACGAATGAAGCTGATTCGCACGATTGAGGTTGTGATTCGTGCGTATGGAGGTTGAGTCGTGCGTCTGGTCTTGTCGTGCGACTGTAATTGTTGTGTGGATTCCCTTCGTGTGCGTGGTGTGAGTATGACGTGTGATTTGGAGTAACATTTGTTTGTGTGTGATTCCTTCTTGTGCGTGGTGTGAGTATGACGTGTGATGTTGAGGTAACATTAACATAATAGCCATTGTTCGGCCACAAAGATTAAAGTCAACGCTAAAAAGGACACAAATACTATTCTGGACAAATTAAACTAACGTTTTACAATTATCAATCGACTTATAAGTATTGACACTTATTCAATACTTCTTCAATAACAACGAAACTTTTACTCAAACATCATCATCAATGGCAACAATGTCTTGTACTTGGATCTACATAAGGTCTAGTACGTGTGTCTGTTTGTGTGAGTTACACGCGACCCAGCCGATACAACCCGAACCGACTGATCATTATTACGCGCTTATTTCATATCATTAATGCTTAACAATAACTATCAATAGGTGTTTGACTATTCATTGCATTCAACATTTGGGATTACATTGATCTTACATACTTACCACTTAACAAGTGAGTTTCGTGGCCCCTTTTTACATTTATACAACATTTCAATCATTTACAACTTGGGGGAAAAGTATGCTTACCCATTTTCAATGCTGTACAACTTACTTACATTTTACATACAAGGAATCAACGTGATACTGTGTTGCAAGTACTATTTGATACATGCTTGGGTCTGCTGTGTGGTTCTATCTTTGAAACTATTTAATTCCAGTGTGGGAACCAACGGTTATGTATTAGTAGTACTACTGGGTTGACACCCCCACCCTCGTTCGATGGTATACTAGTTGGTACCATCAGTGGCCCCAGGAATGGGCCCTTGGGTGAATATATGCCGACAATTTCTTTGTGTACGTCGCTAGGTTTGGTTGCAAAGCTCATGTCATATGATTTTACTTGTGTATATAACTGTATTCACGGTATTCCATTACGCTTACTTATTACAGCATCACTTACATTATAATACTTAAACCTGCGAGCTCACCAACAATTATGTTGACCGTTTTAAGCATATCTTTTCAGGTGATCATGCAAGTCCAGGAATCTAGGTGTGCTGCCTGAATGGAGACCCTAGGATGCATTTTTGGGACTTAACTTGTTTTGATAAACAATCTTTTTGAACAATGTTGATATGTGTAAACAATTACAATCTTTTGAAACTTGTTCCGGGTTGTGGGAATTTACATTACAATTTTATCTTATTTGGTTATGTGATCATTATCATGTATGCTTATGGCTATGTTGTCGTGAACATTGACTAAACACGACGCAAGTCCCCTTGTCGTCGGGTGTCGTCATGACACGCTTGTCATCATTTATTATATTGCATCTCTATCACTTACCATGTGTTATGACGATCCCGGTCTCGTTACATCCCCGTGTTTCCGCTTTTAGCGGGGGTGTGACACTCATGAACCTTCAACTGTCGGGATGCATAGGCTATAACCTTTCCTCTCTGGATTAACACACACCCCAACCCCGAGTAAGAAGCATCGGAATAAACCACCAGATCTTCACTTCCATCGGGTAACGACAGAACATGAGCTTGAGTCAATCTCGCCTTCAATTCTTCAAACGCCTTCTCTTGAGCTTGACCCCATATGAACTTCACATCTTTTCGGGTCAACTTAGTTAGTGGAGAAGCAATCTTGGAGAAGTCTTGGATAAATCTTCTATAATAACCCGCCAAACCCAAGTAACTACGAATTTCGGATGGCGTCTTTGGTGACTTCCATTGCATAACCGCCTCCACTTTTGCCGAGTCCACCATAATCCCGTCAGGATTCACTACATGACCCAAGAACTGAACTTCGCGCAACCAGAACGCACACTTGGAGAATTTTGCATACATATTCTCCCTTCTCAACGTCTCTAGAACCTCCCAAATGTGACCGGCGTGCTCTGCCTCGCTCCTCGAGTAAATCAGGATATCATCAATAAACAAGATCACTGATTTATCCAACATAGGCCGATACACACAGTTCATCAAATCCATAAAAGCAGCTGGCGCATTGGTTAAACCAAAAGACATGACGAGGAACTCGTAGTGACCATAGCGCGTACGGAAAGATGTTTTAGGAATATCTTGCTCCCTCACCTTCAACTGATGATAACCAGATCGAAGATCTATTCTCAAAAACCAACTGGCACCCTGAAGCTGGTCGAACAAATCATCTATCCTCGGTAAGGGGTATCGGTTCTTCACTGTCAACTTGTTTAGCTCGCGGTAGTCAATGCACATCCTCATACTACCGTCCTTCTTCTTTACAAACAGGACGGAGCACCCCAAGGAGAGATACTCGGTCTAATGAACCCCTTATCAAGCAGCTCTTGCAACTGCTCCATCAACTCTTTCATCTCTGTCGGAGCCAGCCGATACGGTGCCTTGGCAACAGGTTGGGCACCCGGTATCAGATCAATCTGAAATTCAATCTCTCTGTCAGGTGGCACTCCTGATAAGTCTTCTGGGACACATCTGGAAAGTCACACAAACGGTACATCGGCTAGTTGTGGTGTTGGCGTATCCACATCCTTTACATAGGCCAAGTAGGCACTACATCCACGCCTCATACACTTTCCCGCCACCGCCATCGAGATCACCTTCGGAATCATAGTAACCCGATCACCATAAAACGTCACTGAACTACCGTCAAGCGTCGACAACCGAATCATCTTCTTGCGACACACAATGTTCGCTTCGAAGTCCGCTAACCAATCCATCCCAAGAACCAAATCAAAACCACCTAAGGTCATCACAAACGGTCTAACAGGAAACTTATGACCCTCGAGTTCCACATCACAGTTCTCTATCATCTCAGAAATCCTGTAGACTTACCTATGGCAGTTTCTACATCAAAGGGCGCATCAACACGTCTACTACTAACAAGCAGCTTAGCACAGAAAGTAGCAGAAATAAAACTTTTACTGGCACCCGAATCAAATAACACAAAAGCTAAAGTTTGGTTCACCAGAAACGTACCGGACACGACATCAGGGTCCGTTCTAGCTTCCTCCTTTGTCATGGTGAATGCCCTGGTGCTCGCCCTCGGTCCTTCACCTCCTGTCTTCTTCGCCCCAGAGCTCTCAGCCCTCGGCCTCTTGTAATCTTTGAACATGTGACCCTCTTCACCACAGTTAAAGCACCGGACCGTACGACAGTCCTTTGCCATGTGCCCCGCCTTTCCACACTTGAAGCACAAGTTCGACCCCAACCTGCACTCCCCACTATGCTCCCGTCCACACTTACCACACCTTCTCGACCCCGCACTTGACGTGACCGCACGGCGGTCGTCCACCCGTGCCTTCTTATTACCCGTCGAGGCATCACCCCGACCAAACCTCTTCCTCTACCAGTTTCGATCGCCACCGCTCTTCCTGCCACCATCAGTCACCACCACCGTTCTTTCATCATACAGTCTCCCCGCCAAATCCACCGCCGACCTAAACGTGCTCGGCGGGCGGGCGGCAATCATGTGCGTGCATATACCTCTTGATCTTTCGGGACAGAGGTGTCACTTGATCCGGCACCAGACGTGCCATCTCGTAGAATTTCGTGGTGTACTGTTGGTGTGTCATGGTTCCCGCCTCCAGTTGCAGAAACTCCCTTTCGACCTTATCCATTTCCCGATGAGGACAAAACTCCTCGATCACCAACCTTTTCAGCTCAGACCATCTCATCCTTCCAATGGCCCTGCTACCCTTGGCTTGGACAATATTGTCCTACCAACATAGATCCGAATCCACAAAAGAGTGGGTAGCGAACTTCACCTTCTGGTCTTCACGGCATTCGTTGATATCCAGAACGGCCTCCATTTCCCTCACCCACCGGTGAGCAGCAGCAGTAGTGCCGTTCCCATCAAAAGTTGGGGGCTTGCACCTCATAAACGCCCCATAGTTACAGCCCCACACCACCCCTTGCACGGGCTCATCTTCTTCCTCCTCCTCATTATCAGAGAAAATCATTTCAGGCTCCGGTTGCTCCCCCGAGGCCCTATTTCTCTCCTTCCTTTCTCCCTCTTTATAGCCTTGATGACTTCGGTCACCACAGACGGTAAGATTGTCTGCATGACCTGATATGTACTTCCTCACAACAGCCTCTTGCACGGGCTCATCTTCTTCCTCCTCCTCATTATCAGAGAATCATTTCAGGCTCCGGTTGCTCCCCCGAGGCCCTATTTCTCTCCTTCCTTTCTCTCTTTATAGCCTTGATGACTTCGGTCACCACAGACGGTAAGATTGTCTGCATGACCTGATGTACTTCCTCAACAACAGCCTCATTTACCGAGGCCCTCAGGTTTGCACTCTCATCCCCAGCCTCCGGATGAGGGGTCTCAGGTTCTTCAGGAACTTCCTTCTCAGCTCTTGGCCTTCCTCTTTTAGGGCGTGGTTCTGCTTCAGGGCCACCACGGCCTCCACCCCTAGAAGCTCTAGAAGATCTACCACCAGCCATACTCTATCACACTGAAAGATTCAAACACCAATACGGTCATTCAAGGAAACAACTCAGTTTATGTCAAGTATAGTAAGTCCCTAATTACAGTGGCCAGTTGTGATTATCCACTTACTTTACTCTTCATACCCCAAGTATTACCTGTCCTGACTACATCAGTATTCAAATCTACATACCACACATAACCACATACCATGCGCACATAAACCGGTTAACTTTGAGAAAAATACCTGATGGCACGTAACTACTCAGTTTGGCATCCCATTCCCCTTTCGTCCCATTTTCAGTTTAAGTTAAGGTTTATTTTGAAAAATTTACCCATTTCACTTAAACTTTGGCTCTGATACCAACTTGTAAGGCCCCGTTCCCGGGACGCTTACAGTTGGTCATTCATCACACATAAAACATACATTTACATTTGTACTTCATAAACATCGCAGAGAAACATTTGAAATAAACTTTCAATTGTATAAAGATGCTTTTGCAAGTTAATACAACATTCATTACAAAATAGTTTGTTCGCATTACAATGCAAAAACATTAATCAAAAGAATGTCATCCCCAAAAGAGCCGAGTAGCCTTGTCATGCCATCCTCAGCAATCATTTACCTGCCAACTGGGAAACGTATAAAAAGTCAGCGTTGCTGAGTGAGTTCTAGTTTTAATAATAAAACATACTTTACATTCATTAAAACAATTCCTTTTATCATGCGATCATTCAACATACGTATACACAGATAATGTCATTATTATCTTTCATCTCATTCATTATCTTTCGTTCCTTTCATACATTCATTCTTCCGAGTCTTTTGCGACAACATAGTCGCTCACCTCAATAGCAATCTCAATGATTGCACGCTATCCGAGTCTTTTGCAACCCTAGGGTTGCTCACCTCATTGCCCATCTTAATGATAGCAAGCTATCCGAGTCTCTTGCAACAACAAGGTTGCTCACCCCAAGGCAACATCACGATAGCACGTTACTCGAGTCTTTTGCAACAACAAGGTTGCTCACCCCATAGGCAATCTCAATGATTGCACTTCATCCAAGTCTTTTGCAACACAAAGTCGCTCACCCCTTATATATGCTTGCAAGCCTTTCTTTCGTTCATTCATCATTCATTAATGTATGCATTCTTACTTCATGTTCCTCTTTCATTATCTTTCGCTTTACATTACATAATACTTCATTCATTCATTTAACATGACGTTAAAGCCACAAGAAAGATAAGCATACATCATAATAAGGAACATATCATACACATTCATCATCATACAGGGCAACATCATACATACATAACATGCATAAACATGCAACATCATCATCATCATCATCATGCCCTACATGCTCTCTAAGGCCATAATAGTCATCTTACATGCTCTTACGAGAAACTATACGTCAAAACTTACATCTGCACCTTCCCCCGAAGGCCAGAAGTCAAACTACAAATTCCTTCGAGTGCAACAGCCCTATTCGAGCGTATGGACACCCTTCATTCGCATGGCCTCCATGCGACTGAACATCATGCGACTGGACTCATGCGGATGAACATCTATGCGAATGAACATTCAATCGTGCATATGGACCTTGTGCGAATGGGACTACTGCGAATGGGCACCCATGCGACCGACCTCATGCGAATGGACTCATGCGACTAAGCATCTATGCGACTAGACCCTCAGTCGTGCGATCCCCCATGCGACTGGACTCCCAATCGTGCGACTGAAGCCTTAGTCGTGCGATTGAACCCTCAATCGTGCGAATGAATCCCAATCGTGCGAATGACCCTCAATCGCCTCTCATTCGGCCGTATGGCCTCCATTCGGTCGCCTAGCCCTAGCTGATGCAGAATGGAGTTCATCCCGAACCCAATCTGCCATTTTCAGCCTCCAAGCTCATCCAAACCCATTCTAAGCCTAAATTAACCCTCCTGGACCTTAGGAATGCATACCATAACACCATACAAGCACACACAAGCCCGAAAACATACACGAAACGCATCATACACATCACACCCAAATGGGTCAAACTCACACTCACACTAAAAACGGGTTTTAAAATTTTCTAGCCCCAAAATCAGTTGAAAACAAGTAAAAGTGGGGTCCTAGAACTCACACAATCGAGCACAACGTCAAGGGCTTCGACTTGGCTTGCTACACGACGAGTTTGGCCACCCGAAACACTCCTTTTTCTCTTTTTCTTCTCCTTTCTCTCTTCTCCTCTCTATGTTGGCTGAAATGTGGGGGGGTAATGGGGAGAGTTGGCTGCCATCTCCCCACTAATATCACCTCATTTCCCGACTTTTCTTCGTTGGCGAGTTTGGTCCCTCGACTTTGGACTTTATTTCTTTTTCTTTCTTCGCCGGCTTCAAAATAATAAATATCCGGGTGTTACAAATGGGCAGCTTCTTCAAAGAAATGGGTTCCCATATGGATACAGTGGACAACCCATCTCTATGAATCAAAAGAGCTCCATCCACATGAACCTCTAACTTCACAATGTTTCCCAACTGCAAGGGAGTCTTTTTCTTCTTTCTATGTTCCCTTTTGGTAATTATTCTGTCATAGGCCATCTTCAGGATCTTGATGCACTTAAGGAAGAAGTGCATAAGTTTCTCCAAGCTGTTGTTGATTTCTCTGAAGTGCCTTGTGTATATATAGTGAATGTAGGATTCATCAAGTAATCTCACTTCATATCACTGAATAATCGAATTTCTACACCTCCTTCTCCCCCTCCTTTCAATCACCCAACTCATTAAGTTCTTCTCATATAGAAGACATTAGAGCATTGGTTTTGGGTTGAGTACCTGCTACCATCTTCCTTTTTAGAGACTCGGTAGGCTTCACCTTCAACTCAGGGAACACTACTTCCTCAGCCTCTTTTGTTTTTTTCTTCTTTTCTATAGGGTTGTGAAAGGATCTGTTTTTCTCATACAGATGGCTTTCAATGATTTGAAGTTGGCAGTCCTTTTAAACATCTTCAAAATATCTTCAAACTCATACCCTCTAAACATAGCCTTATGGTTGATTAATTCTAATTTAGATTGCTCCTTCAAGTCATGTATCTGCAGGGAGTTCACCAGAGTAGTATACTCTGTGAAGAACTGAACTAGCCCTGAGATTCTCTTAATCATGAACATGTTCCAATCACTATCATACTTCCAGGCAATAATCTTCAAATCAACTCTGCAATGGAGAGTCTTTCTTGAAGCTTTAATTGTGAAGGCTCTACAAACCACTTATGGTTAGTCATGATCTTTGTGGGTGAGTTGGATATCTTGGGCTGAAACCCTTGATCTTGGTTCTTTACTCACTATCTCTTCTTCAAGCTTTCTTAACCTTTCCTTCTTTTCATTGATCAGTTTTAACATTGTAGCCCTCAATGGGTTAGTTTTCATATGCCCAACTTCCTTTTAGTGTAGCCTTGCTCAGATAGATAATCCTTCATCTTTCCTTTTAGTGTAGCCTTGCTCAGATAGATAATCCTTCATCTCCCTGTCAGTTATGATGTAGGGATCAGGATATGGTGATTGTGGAGCTTCAATCTTTTTGATTTTGGTGATGGAGGGAACCACATGTGACTTGGTTTTTTGAGCCTTTTCATACTCTACATAAGAGAGATCTAACAGCTTGTTTAACTTTTCTTCTTCTTCTTCAATCATTCCCTCATATGTCATTCCGAACACTTCATCAGCATCATAACCATGATTGATAAGAAACATCTCCTTGACCATCAAATCATCGGTTTGAGCTTTCTCAGCCATCTCAAGCACTGAAGATTCAGCCTTAACAGGACTCTGTTTTGCTATTGGTTCGTCAACCACATAGCCTCCTTCAATCTCTCCTTCTTCTAGATCTACAAACTAAACCCTTTTCTTTAATTGTTCCTCAACCTTCTCATTTTCTTCAAGAAATTCAGCAATAGCTACTAGGCTTCAAGGATCATCCATTTGCTTCTTAGAAACAAGTTCTTCTTCCTTAATTGGTCTTTTTTCCTTTTGCATTTTCTCACAAATACTTCCTCTTTCTGATGCATGTTTGCAGTATAGGACCAGAGAGGATTCTGCTTTTCAGCTTCTTTTCTTTCTGTTTCAGTAGTTATCTTCATAGATTCTACTTGTTCTTTTTCTTGATTCTTTACTACTGATTCTTCTTGTTTTTTTAGATCTTCACGAAGTCTTCTAATAACTTCCTTTTGTTCATCAGACAGAGTGATAGCTGGTACAATTTGCAATCTCAACTCATTTTCCAAAGCACAAAAGATTGAGGGATCACCACTATGGGTTTAGTAGTTTGTTTTTTGATATGTCATGAAACCCTAGAACTCATCATTGATTATGAATTCCTCTGATGAATAGATATCTAGCTCTTTAATCATATCTCTAAATTCTGATTCTTCATCTTGGGATTCTTAAGATTGTTTGCTTGTGTACACTACCATAGCCAAACTCTGTTTTTCATGTTTTGTTCCACTGTGCCCAGCCTCTTTCACAAACTCCATGGTTTTCATCTTTTTAAAAGGTGGAGAGTCATCATCACTATCTCTAGAAGAACTTTCATCATCCACATTCTTTTCACTATCACCTTTCTTCTCCACTTCATCCTTAACATTCTTATCATCTTTTTCTTTCTCTATTTCTTGTTTTATCATGATCAGTAGTTCTAACTCAAGAACTCTCTTGTTTAAAGTTTCTATTTGTTTTTGCAGATCCATGATTATTTCAGTTTGTTCTTCCATAGCAATGGTTTGGATGGTCAAATTGTCTACATGCCCACTGACTTCATCCCTTGAGTGTTGAAGAGCAGCCTTTAATTCCTTGATCTCATTGTCTTTTCTTTCTTTTCTGCCTCATATTTCTCCCTAAGATCTTTCAATTCCTTCTCTTTTTCATCTAACTCCAGAAGTCTGTCTCTGATAATACAGATCTTTTATCCAGGAGTTTATCCATCCTTGCTACTGTTGGACCCTGAAAGGATCATACATGCCAGGTGGATTGATAGTTGTTCTGCTGAAATCCCACAAGTCCAAGAAGATATGCGATGAAAAATCTGCAACAACAAAAGAAGGACAAGTGTCGGCTATCCGCATTTGTATAGCGGATGACCATAGAACAAATGCTGATAAGTGTTGTTCTTCTCGCATTAACAAATGCGGACAGCGAACAAAGCTAAAAAGGATTTTGTACATCCGCATTTATTAATGCGATGCTCAGCACAAAATGCGCCAAGTGTTTGTTCATCCGTATTTGTCAATGCTGATGACCAAACACTAATGCGATGGACAACAACAAATGTTATAAAGACTTTTGTCTTAAAAGTTTATAGTACAGGGGTAGTTTTAGTCTTTTTGTAAGGCTTCTTGTCAGACTACAAATAGAATAGAAATCCTTGTATGTGAGGTGACTGTTGGCAAACATTAGACAATCAGAATATTTTATTTATTCTTATGTTCAGAAAGTGTAGTGTTACTGTTTAATGCTCAAACCCTAGCGTTCATTTAACCGTTCACCTCAATTAATACAAAGAGCATTTATGAGTACTTATTGCATTCAATGTTCTATGATTGTATGATTCCGCCATATAACCATTGACTCAATCATCATATTCGATCCTAGTTGATTCATATCAACGGAGAATATCATTCTCACACCCAGTCAATTGGTTATCAAGAGCTTTGGCTCTCGGTTCATCTTCAGATCCGCTCAGATCTGAACTGAAACTCGATGAACTGGTGATTGAGTTGCTGATAGAGTGTCGACTACCTCTAATCGGTATACACATGTTGAAACTCTGCTGAAAAAACATCGACAGTCCCTGTTTCACACGAAACCATTCACAAGAATAAATATGTGAACAAGTTGCTCAACTATAAATTCAGAACAAAAACATCATCAAGTTCTTATATTCACATATCAAAAACAACAGAAAAGTTACATAAAGTTCTAACCAATCTCAGTTTATACTCAGTAGATCTGTCTACATAAGACTGTTTTGGACTATTTGGACGTAACAATTAATCTAATTATTATTCTAACATTAAAAACAGCTTATTAAAATGGACTCACATATTTTTTCTGAAATTAGTCATACTCCTAAACTCCTATGCTAAAACACAAAGCTGAGTGAGTAATGGAAAATCAAATTTATGAATTATATTACAGGTGTAGATCCGATTAGTGGATATCCATATGCAAAGACCTCACATCCCTGTGAACTCTCAGCTGACCAAGCTGCCTGTGTACAACACATCAAGAATACCTATAGAAGATCTAACTCTTGATGATGATGATTATAAGAAGATAAAGATTGACCTCAAAGCATACTCCATTCTCACTCAGCTTGAAAATGGATGTGCTTAGGAGACTGGAGAATATGGAACATCAAAAGCTATTTGGGATGCACTGCTCATCATGTGTGAAGGCAGCAGTGAAGTAGCAGAAATCAACAAGGATAAATTGGTCAATCTATGACAACCCTTAAAACTTAGGATTTCATACGTTAATATTATTAATAAATTCTTATATATAATGCTCATTATTGACCAACTTTGAAAAAAAACCAAACCCCATATTTTTTTATTATATATATATATATATGAGTATATATTATAAGTATATATACATATATATATATATATCTCTATATCTATATATATATGATATATATACATATCTAACATATATATATATAATATACATATATAATATATATACATATATACATATCTATATATATATACATATATATATATATATATCTCCCTCTCATCTCTCTAGATATAGATATATATACAGAATATATATACATATATATCAGATCTATATATCTCTATATTATATATATGTATATATATATATATAGATATATATATATATATATATATATATATATATATATATATATATATATATATATATATATTATATATATATATATATATATATATATATATATATATATATATATATCTATATGATACGTATGCATGGTTGCATGCATGCACAAATTTTACGTGTACATGTATTTATATGTATGAGTTTTTATATCAAACATTATTTGATCACTCATCTCATTATGTTAACACCAAACATACACCAAGTGAACCAAATACAACCCAACCAAACACCACAATACAAAGACAACATCAAAGAGTATGTGACATCAAAACAAATCTAAGCAAACCTAAAACACGTAAACCTTAACCTAAGCTCTAGGTCTCGGTTCATTAGAACATTAAACAAACTGAATTAAAGCCTTAACCCTAGTGATTAACACTAATCGGCTAGGAGACACCTCACCACCGCCACCTTGCTATTGAAACACCAAGCAAGCCCCTTTGCATGACACCTAAACACCTAAACCTAGCCTAATCACTACCCTAGAAATAGATATCATCATTTCTTACATTTATGGCCATCGGCCGAGGACTCTATAATGGGCCACCATCGGCCACTTCACAAACCACACACCACCCAAACCACCATCTCTTACACATTCACTCGGTCACCTCTCAACCGCACATTACCACCACTATCACCACTTCCTCACCCCTCGGTTAACACCATAACCGAACACCACCAACTTCACTACTCTCGGTCACCATAAAAACACCACCACAATCGAACACCATCACCTTCCAAATCAACTTTTGCAAGGAAATCACGACTTTGGAAGCTCAAGACATCCACACGAGTTGGAGTATCGGAGAAAGAAGCTACCATAAGCTATCATCACCCACTCTCTCTGTCAAAATAAGGTTTCATTCCCTAAAACATAACTAAGTTAAGCTTACCAAAGTATATATGTGTTTAAACAACAAATATAACCAACCCTTATGATTAAATATACAAGTTCTTCACAAAATCTTACAAAATATATCAATCTTATCAAAAGACATTAAGAAAGGTTTTATGAATCTGAAAGAAATAAATAAATATTGATAACCAAAAGTTATATAAAAGAAATTATCAATTAAGGGTTGAAATTTTATGTACAACTTGTTAAATTCAGTTTATTATGTAAATGACTGTGATTGTGAACACAAATATTGTAAATATGTTTAGAATCTTAAGAAATATCGTTCTGCAAATTTTGATGCCATTACTATAAGTGAAATAATTTATATAAATTATCTAAGTATTTGGAAGAAAATTGTAACACCCAGTTATTTATTATTTTGAAGCCGACGAAGGAAGAAAAAGAAATAAAGTCCAAAGTTGAGGGACCAAACTCGCCAACAAATGAAAGTTGGAAATGTGGTGATATTAGTAGGGAGAGGGCAGCCATACTCTCCCCACACACTCACATTTCAGCCATCAAAAGAGAGGAGAAGAGAGAAAGGAAGAAAAGAAGAAGGAGTGTTGGTTCGGGTTGGTTCGAGTGGCCAAAAAGGAGCGGGTCAAGTCGAAGCCCTTGTCGTTGTGCTCGTTTGTGTGAGTTCTAGGACCCCACTTTTACATGTTTTCAACCGATTTTGGGGCTGGAAAGCATCAAAAACCCGTTTTTATATGTGTGTGTTTATGGCCCATTTGGGTGTGTTGCGTGTGATGCGTTTAGAGTATGTTTCCGGGCTTGTGTGTGCTTGTATGGTGTTGTGGTATGCATTCCTAAGTCTAAGATGGTTGATTTAGGCTTAGAATGGGTTTGGTTGAGCTTGGAGGCTGAAAATGGCAGATTGGGTTCGGGATGAACTCCATTCTGCATCAGCTAGGGCTATGCGATCGAATGGAGGCCATACGGCCGATTGAGAGGCGATTGAGGTTCATTCACACGATTGGGATTCATTCGCACGACTGAGGGTTCATTCGCACGACTAAGGTTTCATCCGCTCGATTGGGAGTCCAGTCGCATGGGGACTCATACGACTGAGGGTTCAGTCGCGTAGGTGCTTAGTCGCATGAGTCCATTCGTATGAAGTCAGTCTCATAGGTGCTCATTCGCATTAGTTCCATCCGCATGAGGTCCATACGCACGACTGGGTGTTCATTCGCATAGATGTTCATCCGCATGAGTCCAATCGCATGATGTTCAGTCGCATGGAGGCCATGCGACTGAAGGGTGTCCATACGCCCGAATAGGGCTGTTGCACTCGAAAGAAAGTGTAGTTCGACTTCTGACTTTCGGGGGAAAGTGCAGATGTAAGTTTTGACGTAAAGGTTCCCGTAAGAGCATGTAAGATGATTGTATGACCATAGAAAGTATGTTGGGCATGATGATGATGATGTTGCATGTTTAATCATGTTATGTATGTATGATGTTGCTCTATATGATGCTGATGTCTGTGTATGGTATGTTCCTTATTATGATGTATGTTTATCTTTCTTGTGGCTTTACGTGTGGAGTTAATGAATGAATGAAGTATTATGTAACGTAAAGCGAAAGATAATGAAAGAGGAACATGAAGTAAGAATGCATGCATTAATGAATGATGAATGAGCGAAGGAAAGGCTTGCAAGCACATATATGAGGTGAGCAACTCTGTGTTGCAAGAGACTTGGATAACGTGCAATCGTTGAGATTGCCCATGAGGTGAGCAACCTTGTTGTTACAAGAGACTCGAATAGCATGCTATCATTGATGTTGCCATAAGGTGAGCAACCTTGTTGTTGCAAGAGACTCGAATAGCATGCTATCGTTGATGTTGCCATGAGGTGAGCAACCTTGTTGTTGCAAGAGACTCGGATAGCGTGCTATCGTTAAGATTGGCAATGGGGTGAGCAACCCTATGGTTGCAACAGACTCGGATAGCATGCAATCGTTGAGATTGCTATTGTGGTGAGCGACTTTGTCGTCGCAACAGACTCGGAAGAACGAATGTATGAAACGGACGAAAGGTAACGAATGTAATGAAAGATAATAATGACATTATTTGTGTATACGTATGATGAATGATCGCATGAGAAGAGGAATAGTTTTAATGAAAGTAAAGTATGTTTTATTATAAACTAGAAATCACTCAGCAACGCTGACTTTTTATATGTTTTCTAGTTGGCAGGTAATGATTGTTGAGGATGGCACTGCAAGGCTACTCGGCTCCTTTGTGATGACATCCATTTATAATGCTTTTGTGATGTATACATGCAAACATGTATTTTGTAATCGGATAATGATGTATTATTTGGCAAAAGTGTTTATAATGAAATGAGATGTCATTTTTGAATGTTTCCGCTGCAATATTTTCATGAGGCAAATGTAATTATATGTTTTATGTGCGATGAATGACCAACTGTAAGCGTCCCGAGAACGGGGCCTTACAAGTTGGTATCAGAGCCAAAGTTTAAGTGAAACGGGTAAATTTTCAAATAAACCTTAACTTAAACTGAGAATGGGACAAAAGGAGAACGGGATGCCAAACTGAGTAGCTGCGTGCCATCAGGTATTTTTGTAAAGTTAACCAGTTTTATGTGCGCATGTTATGTGGCTAAGTGTTGTATGTAGATTTAAATACTGATGTAGTCAGGACAGGTAATGCTTGGGGTATGAAGAGTAAAGTAAGTGGCTAGTCACAATTGGCCACTGTAATTAGGGACTTACTATACTTGACATAAACTGAGCTGTTTCCTTGAATGACCGTGTTGGTGTTTGAATCTTTCAGTGTGTTATAGAGAATGGCTGGTGGTAGATCCTCTAAAGCTTCTAGGGGTGGAGGTCGTGGTGGGCCTAATGTTGATCTGCGACCTAAAAGAGGAAGGCCTAGAGTGGAGAAGGTGGTTCCTGAAGAACCTGAGACCCCTCATCCGGAGGCTGGGGATGAGAGTGCAAACTTGAGGGCCTCGGTAAAGGAGGCTGTTGTTGAAGAAGTACATCAGGTCATGCAGACAATCTTACCGTCTGTGGTGACCGAAGTCATCAAAGCTGTGAAAGAGAGAGAAAGAAAGGAGAGAAATAGGGCCTCGGGGGAGCGGGAGCAACCGGAGCCTGAAAAGATTTTCTCTGATAATGAGGAAGAGGAAGAAGATGAGCCCGTGCAAGAGGTGGTACGAGGCTGTAACTATGGGGCGTTTATGAGATGCAAGCCCCCAACTTTTGATGGAAACGGCACTACTGCTGCTGCTCACCGGTGGGTGAGGGAAATGGAGGCTGTTCTTGATATCAGCGAATGCCGTGAAGACCAGAAGGTGAAGTTCGCTACCCACTCTTTTGTGGATTCGGCTCTGTGTTGGTGGAATAACATTGTCCAAGCCGAGGGTAGCAGGGCCATTGGGAGGATGAGATGGTCTGAGCTGAAAAGTTGGTGATTGAGGAGTTTTGTCCTCATCGGGAAATGGACAAGGTTGAAAGGGAGTTCTTTCAACTGGAGGCGGGAACCATGACTCACCAACAGTACACCACAAAATTCAACGAGATGGCACGTCTGGTGCCGGATCAGGTGACACCTCTGTCCTGAAAGATCAAGAGGTATATTCAGGGTTTGCCAGCGGATATTCGCAGGCACATGATCGCTGCCCGGCCGAGCACGTTTTGGTCGGCGGTGGATTTGGCGGGGAGACTGTATGATGAGAGAACGGTGGTGGTGACTGAAGGTGGCAAGAAGAGCGGTGGTGATCGAAACTGGAAGAGGAAGAGGTTTGGTCGGGGTGATGCCTCGACGTGTAATAAGAAGGCACGGGTGGATAACCGCCGTGTGGTCACGTCGAGTTCGGGATCGAGAAGGTGTGGCAAGTGTTGAAGGGAGCATAGTGGGGAGTGCAGGTTTGGGTCGAACTTGTGCTTCAAGTGTAGAAAGGCGGGGCACATGGCAAAGGACTGTCGTATAGTCCGATGCTATAACTGTGGTGAAGAGGGTCATATGAGCAAGGATTGTAAGAGGCCGAGGGCTGAGAGCTCCAGGACGAAGAAGACAGGAGGTGAAGGACCGAGGGCGAGTGCCAGGGCATTCACCATGACACAGGAGGAAGCTAGAACGGACCCTGATGTCGTGTCTGGTACGTTTCTGGTGAACGAAACTTTAGCTTCTGTGTTATTTGATTCGGGTGCCAGTAAAAGTTTTATTTCTATTGCTTTCTTTGCTAAGCTGCCTGTTAGTAGTAGACGTGTTGATGCGCCCTTTGATGTAGAAACTGCCATAGGTAAGTCTACCAGGATTTCTGAGATGATAGAGAACTGTGATGTGGAGCTAGAGGGTCATAAGTTTCCTATTAGACCGTTTGTGATGACCTTAGGTGGTTTCGGTTTGGTTCTTGGAATGGATTGGTTAGCGGACTACGAGGCGAACATTATGTGTCGCAAGAAGATGATTCGGTTGACAGCGCCTGACGGGAGTTCGGTAACGGTTTATGGTGATCGGGTCACGATGATTCCGAAAGTAATTTCGATGGCGGTGGCGGGAAAGTGTATGAGGCGTGGATGTAGTGCTTACTTGTCCTATGTAAAGGATGTGGATACGCCAACACCACAACTAGCCGATGTACCGGTTATGTGTGACTTTCCAGACGTGTTCCCAGAAGACTTATCAGGAGTGCCACCTGACAGAGAGATCGAGTTTCAGATTGATCTGATACCGGGTGCCCAACCTGTTGCGAAGGCACCGTATCGGTTGGCTCCGACGGAGATGAAAGAGTTTATGGAGCAGTTGCAAGAGCTGCTCGATAAGGGGTTTATTAGACCATCTCTCCTTGGGGTGCTTCAGTCCTGTTTGTAAAGAAGAAGGATGGTAGTATGAGGATGTGCATTGACTACCGCGAGCTGAACAAGTTGACGGTAAAGAACCGATACCCCTTACCAAGGATAGATGATCTGTTCGATCAGCTCCAAGGTGCCAGTTGGTTTTCAAGGATAGATCTTCGATCTGGTTACCATCAGCTGAAGGTGAAAGAGCAGGATGTTCCCAAAACAGCTTTCCGTACGCGCTATGGTCACTACGAGTTTCTTGTCATATCCTTTGGTTTGACCAACACGCCAGCTGCTTTTATGGATATGATGAACCGTGTGTGTCGGCCTATGTTGGATAAATCAGTGATCGTGTTTATCGATGATATCCTAATTTATTTGAAGAGTGAGATTGAGCATGCCGGTCACATTCAGGAAGTTCTGGAGACGTTGAGGAGGGAGAAGTTGTATGCAAAATTCTCCAAGTGCGCATTTTGGCTGCGTGAAGTTCAGTTCTTGGGTCATGTGATGAATCCTGAAGGGATTATGGTGGACCCGGCAAAGGTGGAGGCGGTTATGCAATGGAAGTCACCGAAGACGCCATCCGAGATTCGTAGCTTCTTGGGTTTGGCGGGCTACTACAGAAGATTCATCCAAGACTTTTCTAAGATCGCTTCTCCACTAACTAAGTTGACCCGAAAAGATGTGAAGTTCGTATGGGGTCAAGCTCAAGAGAAGGCGTTTGAAGAATTGAAGGCGAGATTGACTCAAGCTCATGTTCTGTCATTACCCGAAGGAAGCAAAGATCTGGTGGTTTATTCTGATGCTTCCTACCCGCATTAATTTTTGAACTTAATCAAAGTTAATGTTTCTGCAGACTAAAATCTTTTCTATTTTTCTGTTGATTCATTGACTGTTATGAAGAACTGTCTTTGCCTTTGACTTGATTCTTATGAAGTTTTGACTATTGTTGAGATTGTCAATTCTTGCTTGGATTGACTTGTATATCAGATGTGATACAAGTTTCCCTGTGTTTGATTGATCTTGGACTTTTATGCTTCCAAATATCTACATAGACTGAGATACTATAGTATAACTTCTGCACCAACATAGTTAATTTCTTTTTGATTTTATAATGTTAATGTTAAGAAAGGAGATGCCTGTACAAACTGATCAAAATTTTAAACTACTCCCCCTAAAGTTTATATCCATAAAAGGATAGAAACTTTAATGATTTAAAACTTTTGAAGATGAAATATTCTTGTAATGATTTTTTTTTCTTTTATTTGTACATGAAGAGGAAGTATACCTTTCTTGGGATCATATGAATCTTGCATTACACAAGTGCAAACTTTTGTTAGTAAAATAGACATGGTTATGAGCTTATTAATTGAAGGTATGTTTGTCCTATTAAACTCATGCTTGGTTAATATTATGATGCATGTGATATTTATCATGTTTTTGATTAATTTGATTATTCAACATGTACCCCACACTCAAAATCATGGCATGATCAACCACCCGCATGAAATGCATGGTAGAACTTTTTCACAACTTACTTGACCAGGTTATTTAAAGTATGAGATCTCATTTTCATCGATCCTCATTGGGATTCTTTTACTTTGATCCTTTTAATGATTTGATCCACATTGGGATTCTTTTTCACTTCACTTTGGAAGGTGATCCATGATGGGATTTTTTTTGTTCATTCACAAGGAATGTAATATTTTGTTAATTCATCCAAGGTGGATGTGTTCCATATTAGGAATCTTTTAGATCATGACATCAGCAGTATATGCTTGTTTCTCCAGATCTTTGCTCAGCAAAACAGAGAAGAAACTGATATAGGTGAAAGAGATTGATAAGTCATCATTACCTGGTGTGTTTAGGTTACTACACACACATACACTTGGATAAGCCAATACGTACCAATACTCTGAGATGAGTGCTTCACAGTTGAATATGGATTTTAGTTCATCACAACATGTATCTTCTTTTCCAAGTTGAGCCTACCTGCATATCAGATAAGTCATGTCTGTCTTTTGAAATTTTGAGATAAGCATTGTGAATGATATAACGACTGTGATTATACCATTTCCCAATTGAAGTATATATCATATTCTTTAACAAAGTGACTTCTTTTTGTGATTTTCTGTAACTTTTGAATTGTTTTTGATGTTTTTGATTGTACTAGGAATTCAAACCGACTAAGTTCAAACGCCTTTGTAAATAAATCAGCCAATTGATTATCGGTGTGAACTTGAATCAATTTGATTAACCCTTTTTCAGCACAATCTCTCAAAAAATGATATCTTATTTCAATATATTTTGTTTTTAAGTGCTGAACAGGATTATTTGTGATAAACATTGCTGTTGTGTTGTCAATATGAATTGGAGTGTGCAAACAGTTAAAACCATAGTCAAGCTTCTGGTTTTAAATCCAGAGAACTTGAGAGCAACAAGCTGATGCTGCTATATACTCAGCTTCTGTTGATGAAATAGACACGTTTATCTGCTTTTTGCACTGCCAGGAGACCAGTCTGGGACCAAGAAATTACCATCCGCCAGAAGTGTATTTCCTATTGAAGTTGCATCCTCTATAGTCACTGTCGGTGTAGGCATAGAGATTGAAGTATCCTTCTTTTGGATACAATAATCCGAGAGCAGGTTACCCTCAAGATATCTGAATATCCTCTTGATAGCATTAATATGAGATTCCTTGGGATCAACTTGATATCTGGCACACACACAAACACCAAACATAATGTCAGACCTACTGGCTGTTAGATACATAAGTGAACCTATCATAGATCGATAGTGAGTCTGATCCATTGATTTGCCTTCTGGATCTGGACCAATCTTCAAGACCAATCTTCAGTTTAGTATCAATAGGTGTTCTGATGAACTGAAAATCAGCAAGATGGAATTTATTCAACATTGTTTCCATGTATTTTGATTGATTGATGAAGATTTCGTTTGCTGTTTGTTAGACTTGGACTCCTAAAAAGAAAGTGAGTTCTCCCATAGCACTTATTTGGAATTTAAAATGCATAAGGCCTTCAGAATTTTTGCAGAGAAGCTTGTTTTAGAGCCAAAAATGATATCATC
Source organism: Flaveria ramosissima (assembly GCA_025215565.1). Lineage (NCBI taxonomy): Eukaryota > Viridiplantae > Streptophyta > Magnoliopsida > Asterales > Asteraceae > Flaveria > Flaveria ramosissima. The sequence continues at coordinate 23,080,212 of CM046046.1, read as the reverse complement.
CACATAAATATGGACCAACAACATGTCTTTTCCTTTTGTTTTTCTGAAGAAAGGCTGATCAATCTTTCCTCTTTCATACCTGTGTTCAAGAAGAAAAGATGATAGAGTCTCATACCATTTCCGTGGGGCTTGATGAAGACCATACAAGGCTTTGTCAAGCTTGTACACCCTGTGTGGGAAATCTGGGTCTTCAAAGCCTGGTGCTTGACTCACGTAGACTTCTTCAACAATCTTTCCATACAGAAAAGCACACTTTATATCCATTTGATGAATAGTGAATTTTATGGATGCTGAGTATGCAAGAAAGAGTCTTATTGCTTCTAATCGGGCAACAAGAGCATACACTTCATCATAATCAATTCCTTGTTTTTGTGTATACCCTTGTGCCACCAATATTGCTTTATTTTTTATGACAATTCCCCAGTCATCAGTTCTGTTCCTATATAGCCACCTTGTATCGATAGGGTATTGTCCTTCTGAAGATCTACCAGTTGCCATACTTCTTGTTTCTTGAATTGTAGCAACTCTTCCTCCATTGCTTCAATCCAGCTATTGTCTTGAAGAGCCTCTTTGATATTTTTGGGTACTGTTTGACAATAAAAGCAAGAAAACAAACAAATGTTTGCAATGCTTGACTTGATTCTAGTCACACGTTCATTAAGTTCACCAATGATGCTTTCCACTGGATGATTCTTGTGTGTTCTGGTGGTTGGAATTGAGTCACCAGCAATGGATACATCAAGATTGGAGACATTTAGATCATCTTGGTGAGTGGCACCTTCACCTTGTGATGTAGGAGAGTTGTGAAAGTAATCAAAGTCTTTTCTAGTTCGTGCTTCAGCATCAACAACACTTTGATGACTTTCATCATTTGAAGTTCGTTCATTTTCAACTGGTAGTGCAGCTGGATCTTGATTTCTGACTTCAGTTGATAGCTCTTCTGAAGGAGATGGAAGTATACTAGGACCAGCCTCAGTTGAAACACGCTCATTTTGAGATGATTGTCTGACAGGATCAGCTTGTAGTGGGACATCTTCATTCAGTTGCTTAGTAGAAGTAGGGGGAATCATTGGGAAATCATTTCTTCTTTGTACTGATGTAGAAGATTCAGCTGATTGTAGATTTCCTACAAAGAATCCTTCATCAAACTTCAGAGAAAACTTTCCCAAATGGTCTCGGGTGTTTAATATTGATACATGACTACCAAATGACTTAAAAAAGCCAATGAATGGTTTTCTGTGAAAGAGAAGTTCATAAGGAGTCTTGTTGCTTTATTTTACAATCAAAGTTCTGTTTTGTACAAAGTACGATGTGTTAACTACTTCTGCCCAAAAGGTAATTGGTAGTTTAGCATCGGCTAGCATAGTTTGTGCTGCTTCAATTAGTGTTCTATTTTTCTTTTCAGCTATCCTATTTTGTTAAGGAGTTCTACCTGCACCAAATTGATGAGTAATGCCTTTGGTTGCATAAAAAGAACTCATATCTTCATTTTTAAAATTTACTCCCATTATCATTTCTAATTGTTTTGACTATTTGATCAATTTGATTTTCAATTTTAGTGATGAAATCTTTTATTAATTGGGACGCTTCATTTTTAGGAAGTAAAAAAGAAGACCCATGTAAATCTGGAAAAGTCATTTATGATCATCAAACAATATTGTTTCTTTCCAATGCTCATAACATGAGTTTGTCTGAAAAGATCCATACGAAGTAACTTCAATGGAGAATTGTTTGTGTTCACAAGTTTTGGCTTGTGGGAAGACTTATGTTGTTTCTCTTTGAGACATGTTGAACAGCGATCGATAAAGTGAAATTCTTTTTGAAGTAAACCAATTACATGGTTTCCCTTGACCAATCTAATCATGTTTTTGAAATTTGTGTGTCCCAGACATCTATGCCAAAGCTATGACTCATCAAAAGATGCTTTTGACAAAAGACATGTTTTTTCTTTTAGTAGAGCATAATTGAGGTTTAAGACATATGTATTATTCTTCCTCGAGGTCTTCAAGACAACCCATTCTTCAAGAATTTGAAATCCTGGTTTCAGAATGTAACAATGAGTGTCTGTGAAGTGAGTGGAATATTTCTTGTCACAGATTTGAGACACGCTAACCAGATTGAAGTTCAATTGTTCACAGTAGTTCACTCTATCAAAACTCAACATCCCACTTGTCATAGATCCATCACCAGTGATTCTGCCACCTTTTGAATCTCCACCAAATGCCACAGTAGTTCCTTGAATATGCTTGAATTCATGAAGGAGGGAACGGTCTCCAGTCATGTGTCAGCAGCACCCACTGTCCACATACCATAGGCTATTGGACCTGTATGGATGACCCAGCAAGCATAAAAAGAACTAATTAGAATGTAAAACCCAAGCCATGATGGTCTTGGGTTTCCAGTTCTTATCCATGACAGTAACTTCTTGATATTTTCCTCTAAATTGTGACTTAGAGAATGAAGTTTTGTTTGATTTTTGATATCTTGCTAATTTCATCTCATTAACTTCATCTGAAGAGTCAGAAGAGTATTCAAACCTTTCATCCCTATTTCTTTTAAGAAATTTGGACACGTTTTTTATTAACAAACTTCATTTTAGATTTATGAAAATCATGAATTTGTTTGATGTTGTGGTTTATATTTCCTTAAACATTATTCAACTCTTTTTGATTACCAAAGTCATCATCAGAATTTGAAATCTTGGATTGTTTATTATAAAAATGACTTCTGATTTTTGGTTTCACATATGATATTGGTGAGACGGGCTTGTTTTGTGGAATTCTCAAGCCTTTTTATTTGAAGAAACAATTTGATGTATTGGTTGGTCATATCACAGACAGAACAATATTTGTTGAAGTAGTAATTTTTTATAGAATGATTGTTCATGTCATAGACTGAGCAATATTGATTAAAATAGCACTCATCTATTCTATGATTTGACATTTCACAAATGTCACAATACATGAGTTTGTCTCTTTTGGTTGACCTTGATGCCTCAGTAGATTTACTAGTTTTCAACTGAGCATCACTCTCTGATTTGTTAGCAGTTTGTTTCACATTACTACTGTTTTTCACTCTTTTGGGCTGATGTTGTTTCCTTAAGCTTTAACCTCCTGTTCTAGCTGATTTAAATGATCTTTATTGAATATATTATAACCAACCCCTTGTTTTGGTTTTGATGATTACGATCTGATTTGATCTTTGTTTTTGAAATCAGTGAGGTTTTTCTTTTGTTTTTCTGTGAAACTTTATCTGATATGATTTAATTCTTTAAAGATTTGATCCCATAATCAGATCTACCTTCAGCATATGGTTTCACAGAAGCATCAATTTTCTTCTTTTCTTTGGAAATTATAGGAATGAATTTCACAAATGGCACTATGGCTTTGACTGGGCTTCTTGGTTTAATGACATTTACTGACTTGTCTAAGCATTCTTTGATTTTAATTGGTAACCTAACTTGATTTTCTCCACATTTGTTTCAATATAAACACTTGGTTTATTTGGAGGATTTGTAATTTGTGTTACTTCTAATTTAGTTTCAGTAGTTTTATGTTCATTTTGCTTAGTAAGAGTGATTGACTCAAGCATGACAGTGTAATTATCATTATATGGTGGGGGACATGAATTGTATCCAATCCCAGTCATACCTTAGGATCCTTTTTTGAATCAAGCATCTCTTACAGCTTGACTGAAGACAGTTGAAACTTTTCAAGTTTCACTTCAGTGGCTGATTGCTCAGCATTGGATTGAGCTAACATTTCAGTTAACTTTTTCATTTTCAACTGCAAGAGTATACTTTTCTCCGTGTAGTTTTTCAATATCAGAAATGAGTGATTTAATTTTAATTTCAAAGCTTTTCAGTTCTCTTTTAAGCATCTCTGGTTTTACTTTTTCTTCTTTAATCTTAGCAGCTAATTTATGATTGTGCTCACGATATTCCTGCAGTTCAGCAATACATTTATCACTGCAAGGATTAGATTTTACCTCGGATGGCATACGTGTTGGGGCATCATTTATATGAGCCATAAGAGCATGATTTTGAAATTAAGGCTTCACTTCTTCAGCATACAGGCTCCAATCGCATACTCCATCTTGTCTAATGACAAGAGCATTAGAAGTAGGTTGGTTGCTTCCATGGGCTTGATTGGTAAGTTGTGGCTGACTTTGGTATGGTTATTGATGTTGGATTTGATGATGATATTGGTGTTGGTCGGTGGATTGAAAGCTTGAGCTCAGTTGTGATGATAATTGGCCCTGAGAACTCCTCTGAAAGTTGTTGTTGTTTCTTCTTGGAGCATTGCATTCTCTTGAGAAGTGGCCAGTCATACCACAGTTGAAGCATTTAACTTTGGATTTGTCATATCCAAGTTTGGTATTCTCATTTAGACTTAGATTCCTACCCTTCCTAGAAAACTTTTTAGCCCTTATGGCTATCATAGCTATCTGCCACTGTAGATCCATTTCTTCTACATCATCAGGATCCATTTCTTCTAGGTATCTTGGATTAAATGAGCAGAAGTGAGTCTTCCTCCTAAGTAAGCTTTAAAACTTGCAACAAAGGCATTGTAGGTAGCCTTTTGCTCTTCAGATCTTTGGTCTTCAGGAGTACTCGAGGGAATGGCAGTAAATCCAGTAAATTTAGATGAGGTTGATGGCTTGTTGGTTGATGGAGAAGCAATAAATCCAATTGATTTTACTCAATCTCTGGATGAGAGGAAATCATCTTCTTCAGTAATGAATGCATTTTCCACAGAATGAGTTTGTGATGGAAATTTGTATGCTTCATTGACTTGTGGTCCACCAAGGTTTCTACTCCTTTCATCAAGTTCAAGAGCTTCAATTTCTGCAATCATAACTAGAGTGGTGCTTTCCAGATCAAGTGTGTTTTTCAGCATGGTTACATTTTGCTTCCAACTCTCAGGAAGACTGTGCAACATCTTCTTATTAAGCTCCTTTTCTTTATATGTAACCCCCAATCTCAAGATCATTGACCAACTGCACAAACCTATTCAGTTGTTTTGAGATTGACTCCCCTTTAGAGTGATGGAAGGTTTCATATTGATTGACCAGCTTGTCTTTGTTGATTTCAGCCACTTCACTGCTACCTTCACACATGATGAGCAGTGCATCCCACACAGCCTTTGTTGTTCCATATTTCCTAAGTCTTTTGAGTACATACATTTTCAAAGCTTGTGTGAGGATGGAGTATGCTTTAAGGTCAATCTTTATCTTCTTATACTCATCATCATCAAGAGTTAGATCTTCAATAGGTATTCTTGATGTTTTGTATAAAGCAGCTTGGTCAGCCGAGAGACACAGGGATGTAAGGTCCTTTGTATATGGAAATCCAATAATCCAGATCTACACCTGTAATGTAATTCATAAACCTGATTTTTCATTGTTTAAACTTAGATTTGTGTTTAAGCATAGGAGGTTTAGGAGCATGATCAAGTCCAGAAATGTTAAGTGAATCCATTGTAATAAACTTGTTTTAGATTGTAGGAATAAGAATTAGATTAATTTTTTAAGTCCAAGTGGTCCAAATAGTCTCATTTTTGAATATTTTAACAGATCTGATGAATAGTAACAGTTATTTTGAAGAAGAGGAAAGAAGCTGAGAGGAAAGCTGGTGACTCTACTGGACACTAGGAAGGAACACAAATTTCAATATCAACCTTTTTGTTCCTAGGAAGAAAATAATCCAGTACAGGTTTGAAGACTCCTCTCACAACTTTGTTGTGGAAAGAGAGAATAGTGAGATTAACCAACTTAATGCCTCCTCTCTGCTAAACTTAAGCAGATTTGATATTGCTGAGTTAGTAGAGAAACCATTCTCCAATCCCTCCAACTCAGAAATTGCTACTCACATCAGAAATCATCTGAGCAGTCTTCATATGGCCGAACTAACTACAAGGGCCAATATTGAAGCAGGGTTAAAGCTGGGAGAAAAGGAAGAAAAGGAAGGGTCAACCACCAAAGGCAAATCCTTCTTACAAATGGTTGAAGGCCCTAAATTGGAACCAATGGTTGGATGGGAGTATGACTACAACTCCCGTCAACTAACTCTCTTCAGAGGGACACAACAAAGGGTGCATATCATTCAAAGCAATAGAGTGGATCTTCTGTTTATGAATGATTTGTACAAACTTCTCAGCACCACATCTGGAAAGAATAAAAAGACAGACAAGTATCTTCTTTCTTTGGTGCTGAAGGTTTTGAGAAGTAGAAATTAGTGAAGTTTTAGTAGTATCAGCCTAGGGGGAGTTTGTTGGATCAAGTAAGGCTGGTGCAACCAAAACAAACACTTAGAACATTTTTTGTGCAACTGATGAAGAATTTCCGAAGGCAAATGCAGAGCTTTCGAAGGTCAAGACTAACAGAGCTTCCGAAGAGGAACTCTAACTTCCGAAGACAAAGTCTTCCTTCTTCTGAAGTTCAACACTTAGAAGATTCCAAGACAATGATTGAAGATTCCAAGACAATGACTTCCAAAGTGTGAAGATTATCACAAGCCTCAAAAGAACCTACTATGAACCAGTGGACATAAGTATGCTCCTTCTGACAATCCGCTGTAACCTCTGAGATACTACATGGCGCTTTCCAACGCCCATGTAGTTGACCATACTTTATTCCACTGTTCATTCCTTATCAGTTAGTACAGTTACCAACTTTTGTTGATGACAAAAGGTATGTCATGGACATGTCATGACTACCAAATCTTAGATAGTATTTTATCTAAGATACCTTACTTCTAGCAATGTAGTATTTGCTTTAGTCGTAAGTTCCCAGCTGGTATCAAAGTATAACCGGCTGTAGATAGTAGTATATATAGTTTCTCATTGTAACTCATTTATCATGCGTGTAAGAGTCTTGTAATATTTTGAGTTGAGAAGTAATATATATATAAGTATCTTAAAAAAACTTTTCTCTTGTGTTTGTTTACTTATTATATTACTATCAACTCTTAAGAGGTTCTGCATCATCAATCTGAGTGTAACTTAGTGAGTTTGAGAGATAACAAGTATGTTGATTGACCAAACTTGATCCTGCAAAAATGTTAAAAAGGCAGTTTGATATGAAGGAACTAGAAGAGGCCAAGAAGATACTTGGAATAGAGATTGTAAGGGATAGAAAATTGAGGCAACTCAAGTTGACTCAGGCTACTTATGTGGACAAAATCTTATCCATGCATAACATGTGTGAGTGTAAAATTACGCAGAACCCAATTAGTGAATATTTCAAGTTCTCTTCTACTGATTCACCTCAGAATGATAAGGAGCAGTCTTTTATGGATAGGGTCCCCTATAGCAATGTTGTTAGTAGCTTGATGTACCTTATGGTATGCACTAGGCCAGACATTGGCTATGCTCTTAGCCTGGTGAGTAGATTTCTTTCATGCCCTAGTAAAGCCCATTCGAATGCTATAAAGTGGATCTTAAGATACTTGAAAGGTACAAGATCTTATAATCTGTTATTTAATGATAAATCATTGTCTTTTAATGAGGTGATTACTGGTTATGTTGATGTTGATTATGCTAAAGATCTGGATAGAGGAAGGTCATTGACTGGTTATGCATTTTAGTATTAGGGAATGTTGTGAGCTGGAAAGCTCAACTGCAAAGAGTAGTAGCTTTGTCTACTACTGAAGCAGAGTATATTGCCTTAGCAAAGGCTGTGAAGGAAGCAATTTAGCTTAAAGGGTTTGTTTCTGATTTGGGCTTACAAGTGATGGATGCGAAGCAATTTGGCTTAAAGGGTTTGTTTTTGATATGGGCTTACAAGTGATGGATGCTGTGGTATTTTGTGATAATCAAGGAGCTGTCCAATTATCTAAGAATAGTGTTTCTCATGAATGTACTAAGCATATTAATGTGAAGTTGTATTTTATTAGGGATGTCAATAACTTAACTGAAGTTAAGGTGCAGCAGATTAGTACAGAGTTTAACCCTGCAGACATGTTTACAAAGGTGTTACCTGGTCCCAAATTCAATCTTTGTGTTAATGCATTGGGAGTTACTTAGATGACAATTCTGTCCTTTGGTGGAGATTGTTAAATAAATGGCCATAATTGTCAATATGAGATTTTCAAGGTTTTAGTTGTACTAGTTATAGTTTGTAGTTAATAGTAATCTTGAAAGGCTTGTTGTGTAACTTCTTTAATGAAGTTGTTAATAGTTAGTTAGTGAATTGGGGATAAAAGAGTGAATGTATAACTTAGAGGAAAACCTCTTTCGAATAGTAATCATCTTCTTTGTTCTTGCTCTTCGTAATCGTTTGGTGATTAATCAAGTTCTTGATTTCATTGTTAGTTGATTTGTTGTGTTCATTTAACACTAACAATTTAGGCCTATTGACCCGGTGGTCAACCCATAGTGACTCGTTTGGTACAAAACATCCAAATATACACGATCAATATCAATTACATATCTCTAACACTTCAAACACATTTGAATATGCACAAAGGATCAATCCAATTGAACATTGGTTGATTACCCTTGTCATTTCATCATTTTCACACATAAATATCAATTTTGCATAAAGCATTACTTTACCAAAAATCTATCATTTTCATGTATTATCCTCATGTCTTGATTCCAAGCTCATTCCAATAGTATTTTTGGTTGTACTCATCGATCGGTGATGACAAAGGTACACTTTTACTCAAACTAATGAGGTAATTTGCCTCTAGTCTCACCTCAAAACAATATACGAAAGTCCATTCATTCATATAATAAGTGTGAGATCATAATCATAGTTAGATCAAATACATATAAACAGATTACAATAGCTACAATTAATAGTCAATACTTTATTAAAGAAAAGGGGCCAATATAAAATCTTAAGTCTATGGTCAATACTTTATTCGTATAAAAACTCGCTATCAAACTACTGCATTGTCATGTACTCCCGATGAGTGAAAAATCTCGACAGGACATGATCAGCAAGTTGATGTTTGTGTATATATTTTATGTATTAAGTGATGGCCAGCTAATGATAAGCAGTCTGCAACTCACAAGTGTGCTGATATCCATATGTGCTTATATATAATAAAATCAAAAACCAGGTATAATTTTATCTAGAAGAGCCGTCAAGTACTTTACTACTTTAAATACTAATTATAGTATTTACAAAGTTACAAAACATTATATAAGGGTTTATATTTTATTAGAACTTGCTAACTAGAAACCCTCAAGCTCATGGACTAAACACACTGGTACTATCATAACACAAGCCCTATGGTATTAGGTTTATATTTTAAAGCGTTTTTAGATGATTTAATCGTTAATATTTATCTACCTTATTCAGAATTATATAAATAGAACTTAAATATAAAACTAAATGGCTTAGCTAAAAAAATATACCAATTAAATTCTTGAAAATGAAACTTTGGTGATTGAGTCACCAAATATATATTTGGAGACACTGTTGTTGAAAGTTAAACTAAATTAGTGTATTTATATGTTAATATAAGTTTAGTGTAACAATTGTATAATTATGTTTAGTATAGGTAAGTTAGTTATTGCTTGGTGGTTAAGTAACCCGGTTAGGACTCGTGGATAACCCGCCAAGTTTGTACCTATAAATACCATGTAAACCCTTCATTTATCAATAGATGAATCATACTTACAAGAACATATTCTCTACATTCATCCATTTGAAACTTGGGTTTGATCCCTCTCTACCAACAACTGTTAATCAATTTCAAAAACTTTGTTAAGTAAACCAAGGTTACACGTTTTGTATTAAAGTTAAGTCACATATATTTGTAGCAAATAGTTTTCGTGAAATAGGAAAAGTGAAACTAAGAAGTGTGGTTTGGCCATTATGAGAAGGTGATAAGCAAAACACCAGAACTGTAGGGATAGAGACATGCATGCATTTCTCATGAAAATTAGTATTTTCTGCATTAGTCACAAAGTCACGACTTAAGTTAAAGATCAAACCTACTTAATTTGATCATTTCATCGATGCAAATTGAATTTTAATAATTCAAATTATTAATCATTTGTCCGATAACAATTCATACTATTGATTTGGCTAGTAATGATCTTAACTTTCATTTTTATTATTAATAGTAGTCTCAATAGCATAATTAATACAAAATTTACACTTGATTTGTATGTATTTTAGGCTCGAATTAGCTTGTTTTTTCGTTTTGTTCAGAATCATTATTATGAACAAAACTGAGTCGAAATCAAGCGTAAATCTTTAATAATTATGTTACTAGAATTGTTGTTGATAATAAAAATAAAAGTTGAGATTGATACCGACCAAATCAATATTATGAGTTATTATCGGCCAATGAGTAATAGTTTGAATTATTAAAATCCAATTTGTTTTTCGTCAAAATTACACAAAATTACACCTGATTAATTAATACATCTCCTCATAACAAAACTTGATCTTGACAAACAACTGCTAATAACAGATGTGTAAGAAAACTTGTAGGCAATTCATGAACTTTAAGAATGTGTGCTTTGCGTTGCTGGCCCTTACTTTATCATATTTTTTTGTTTGTTTCTTAAATGGATATCAATGGTGTGCTATGCTGTAACACATATCTTTTCACATGCAATTAACCCTTACGCAATCTCCCCTCTCACCAAATTCTCACTACTGTAACCTCTTATCATCTATATATACACATCGTTCCACAACCAACATAACCATTCACTCCACTCCTCTCACACTCACTCTATATATCTCTCTTTCCATTGGTAGTTTGATAATCATATCATCAAGAATAGCAACAATCTGTTAGCTAGCTATGGATTGCTTAAACATGGTTAAAATGGTTAGTTTTTGGCTGATTATTACACCATGTTTCCTCTACATGTTCCTTAATTTTCCCTAAAATGCCCAAAAGTTATCGACATGGATATTGATATGATCCAAATCATAGTAGAGTGCTTTGAGAGAGGTGGTTCACCTTCAATATATTTACAACAACGTACCACTGAAACTTCAACTATGATCCGACCGATATAAGTTGTACATGGATCGTATGAGAGTGTTATATATGACGTCTAGTCCTAGATTCTTGATCAATATCCATGTTAATTGGTTACCATATATAATTAGAATCTAATTACGCTCTTTGTTTCATTTTTGTTACTCGCATGTTAATAATTTCATGACTGCCTCCAGAGAAAAATCGAGGAGAAAATGGCGGAAAGAAATGAGGAACGCACTCTGGACGGATCAGTTGATTGGAAAGGCCAACCAGCGGTACGTGAAAGAACAGGGTCATGGTTTGCTGCCATACTCATACTTGGTAATGGTTTCTTGATTTTTAACAATAATGAAACTATAATATGCAAGCACTTCAACATTATAGAGACCTAACATGCATGTGTTTTTCTTGTAATGGAAAAACTGAACAGTGAACCAAGGGCTAGCCACACTAGCCTTTTTTGGAGTGGGGGTGAACTTGGTTCTATTCCTTACTAGAGTGATGGGTCAAGAAAACGCTGAAGCTGCAAACAATGTTAGTAAATGGACTGGCACCGTCTACATTTTCTCCCTCCTAGGGGCCTTTCTTAGTGACTCGTATTGGGGGCGCTATAAAACTTGTGTCATCTTCCAAACCATTTTTGTTGTGGTATGTTTCAAAAAACCAAAGTATTTCGATCAATTTATAGTTGATCACAACGCTACTAGATGCATACGCTTACTAACCGCAAATGGTTAAATGTCTAAAAACAAATATACTAGATCAACTAGGTATGTTAACTGAATTATATGATGTGTATGTTTTGATATTGAGCAGGGCTTGATATCATTATCACTCTCATCATCCATATTCTTGGTGAAACCTGATGGATGCGGAGATGAAAGGACTCTATGTGGGACACACTCGAGCTTTGCGACGGCTATGTTCTACGTTCAATCTATCTTATCGCGCTTGGAAATGGAGGGTACCAACCCAACATAGCCACATTTGGTGCAGATCAGTTTGATGAAGATCACCCCAATGAAGGGCATGGAAAAGTGTCATTCTTTAGCTACTTCTATTTGGCATTAAATCTCGGATCACTCTTTTCAAACACTATTTTAGGATATTTTGAAGATAAAGGGATATGGGCATTAGGGTTTTGGGCATCAGCGGGCTCTGCGTTTGTCGCATTGATCTTGTTCCTTGCGGGCACACCAAGATATAGGCATTTTGTACCAACTGGGAATCCCTTTTCAAGATTTTGCCAAGTGATGGTTGCTTCAATCAGGAAATGGAAGGTTGAGATACCTTCTGACGGAGATGAGTTATATGAAGTTGATGGTAAAGAAAATACCAATAATAGCAGCAGAAATATTCTTCACACCAAAGGATTCAAGTATGATTTCTACCTATGAAATTACATATTTCTTTATATTTAATTGAAATCAGGGATGCTTTCTTTAGGCAAATTATAATGGTTTTATTAATATCTTTTGTTAAACCAGATTCTTGGATAGAGCTGCGGTTATCACTTCGAAGGAGAACTCGATTGAAAATGTTGATAAGAACCCATGGAGCCTATGTACAGTAACACAAGTTGAAGAAGTGAAATGCATCTTAAGACTCCTACCAATATGGCTGTGCACAATCCTTTATTCAGTTGTCTTCACCCAAATGGCCTCTTTATTTGTTGAGCAAGGAGCAGCAATGAAGACCAACATATCAAACTTTAACATTCCTCCAGCAAGCATGTCCGCCTTTGATATACTTGGTGTTGCAGCTTACATTTTCATATATAGACGGGTTCTGGATCCGTTAGTAGCGAAGGTTAAAAAATCCCAATGCCCCAAAGGGTTAAGCGAGCTTCAAAGCATGGGGGTCGGCCTAGTGATTGCTATACTTGCAATGGTGGTAGCAGGCACTGTTGAACACTTCAGATTAAAATATAAATATAAAAAGATTGAATGCACAGATTGTGAAGGATCTAGCACATTGACCATATTCTGGCAAGTCCCACAATATGTTCTAATAGGTGCTTCTGAGGTTTTCATGTATGTAGGGCAATTGGAGTTCTTTAACGGGCAAGCACCGGATGGGCTAAAAAGCTTTGGAAGTGCGTTATGCATGATGTCGATTTCACTAGGGAACTATGTGAGTAGTCTGCTTGTGACAATTGTGATGAAGATTTCTAGTACCGACAGAATGCCTGGATGGATTCCTGGAAATCTAAACAAGGGTCATTTGGACAACTTTTACTTTCTGTTAGCCATTTTGACAAGTGCTGATTTTGTGGTGTACTTGTTAGTGGCAAACTGGTACAAGTACATCAAGTTTGAAGGGCGAAACGAGAGACTAGAGGTTTGTCAACATGTCTAATAAGGTGCTATTAATGTGATTTAAATGTTTACTTTGTAACAAAGATATGCTACGAATAATGTGTTTTACAACCGTTATGTGAAGAAAAATAAACTTCATCTTTGTGATTTTAATCTCATTTTACAATTTACATCTTAGGCTATACAAAATGCCGCTTTGTGGAGTTTCTCATCAGACATCTAACAATATTCTTAGGATAATCTTAACATGCATAATAATAATAACTAGTTTTCTCACCCGCGCTACGCGGCGTAAGTTTTGTCGTTTTTATCTCGCGTTACGCAGTGACTTTGATCATTATTGTTTCAGTTTGTCGAAACCATATATATAAGCGAATACCAAAACCGGTTCCGATAATACCAATGCCGGGAACTATATTTTTCGCTCATAATTGATTCGATTCGTTACTGTACGATAACGGCAACTGCACTTTCTATAACCTACGACAATGGTAACCATACTCGTTATAACCTACAATATCAAAGAAGTTAATAGATTTTAAACAAAACGGACAAAAATAAAAGTTAAAAAAAATTAAACCATTAAAATTTTGTGACCGAGCACATGTTTATGTCAAATTTTTAAAGTTTTTGTTCGTCCTTTGCATTTTTAAAATATATACGAATATATTTATTTACTTGTAACAATTTGTATAATTAAATATAAAGTATAATATAACATTGAATAAACTAAATTAAATGTTTAAAATTAAATTTGCTGAAAACAAAAAATAGAAATGTATGACCAAAATCCAAAAGTACAATTTTACTTTAGCAATGGTAGTTGGTTATTAATATATAGTATAATTTACGAGAAACACAAAGAATATCAAAGGAGCTTCAATAAAATTAGTCGGCTTCAGATAATATTCGATGGACGTGCAAGGCTTACATTTACACCATCACTACTTAGAATTAAGGCATAATTAATCTTCCTAATAAATTACATATTCAAATTGAATAGTGTTCGATGTCATATGTTTGGTTAAAAAGTATTATTACAAGGGCTCTTATTAATCCTTAATAGTAAATATAATTAGGATGACAAAAAAGTAGGAAATCGTTGGAAAGTGCTAGAGATTGTATAATATATCAAACTAAACATTAAAAGTTCAATTGAAAAATTGATTGATTTGATTGTTTATCAAAACAAGGTTTACACAAATGAGGCCGAAAGCAATACAAGAGAAGAATGACAAATCCCCAGGTTTCAGGTTTATATAAGGACACTTATAAGTTTGTTGATCGAATTAGAAATCACATAGACATAAATTTACTTTTTATTTGATTTAGTGATAATGACAGAACGATTAAAAAACAATAAACATCGAAAAAACTACACACTGCAGTGGCATTGGTGGCACCAAATCGTAAGCTGAAACTTCAGTTTTTTGATAAATGACGAAACCAGGGCCCTTCACTGACGCATGAGGCATCGGTGATGCCTATGTGAGTGTAGGTTGCTCCTATGAAGCGTTAGCGGCTACTAGGGGACGTCAATGGCAACTATGCCACTTTCAACACTTCTACTTTTTTGTTCTTGATAATTCGACTTCCATTTTACGCATCAAAACTTCTATGACTTAGGCATTCTTTATATTTAAGCTACAAACATAACAATATCTTAAGGAACTCTATTTCACATGAATTTTAAACTAAATACACTTCACAATCCCCACACGTAAATATTCTTATCCGCCCTCAAGAGAAGCACAATTGCAATTTATCCAAAATCATTAACACATGCATTTCATTAATCACTTGATTAAGGTCCAAATTCATACTTAACTTGAATGACTTTTTACTATCAACATTTTCATGTATAAGAACTAAACCATCTAAGCAAACCTAACAACCTCCAAGTAGGGGTGTCGATCAGATCTAATAACGAATTATTCAAATTAGATTATTCAAATTTAAAAATTTCATGACACTATCTGAATTCTGATCCGCTTAGAATAAGAAATGTCTCTATCTGATCCGAATTTAATTCTGATCCGATTCTAATAAATCCGAATAATCTGAATTAAAATAAAAATATTATCTATTTTTTATATTTTTGTCTAATTTTTATTCTTAATATTTTACTAGTTTAAAATCATGATAAAACATATAAGAATCAGAATATACAAATTTATCTTAAACACAAATTTACAATTCAAACATAATTGGTAACTGAATAGGACCCGAATCTCTAATTTAGAAAAACAACTTATTATTAGTTAATTGTTAAGATTAGAGAACTGAAATATGTCAAAAACTTTTGAGTATTGGAATGATACACAATAGGTACTTAAATAATGATAATTGGGTTGGAAACATAATAAGATTTTTATTCTGTTTAATCGGATATCTAAATAATCCGAATAAAAAAATTTATATGTTTGGAATCCGATCTGTAATCCAAATTAATTGGCTAAGGTAGCGAAATTTAAAGTTGGTATTTTTTTTAAACCACCAAATAATACTCATAGCACATGGGGTAAGAATTTATCTGTCTGACCAATTATCTCACGTGGGCTAATATTGGCTATATCTTTTCACTTATAAAGGGTAAATTTAACCCTCTTTTGAATATAGGCACAATGGCCCTTAGACTCATTCATTCAATTTCCCTTTTTTCGTACAATTTAAAAACTTTTTAGCTTATACTTTTGTTTGAAAATGTTTGCATTGACTTACCGCAGTTCAAGACATGGTCTTTGGCTGAAGAATTAGCAATTTTAACATATAATTATAATATATATTAAAAACATTGCTCGGTGACTACATGGCAATTCCAATTTTTTATATTCTAGCCACTGAAATATTACAATTTGCAAAATGGTCCCGTCCACGCATCAACTCATTATCACTTCTCTCTCTCTCTCTCTCTCTCTCTCTCACACCACACACACACACAAACGTGATGGAGGTAATCGGAATTTGGCGAAACAAAACGACACTGTGATGGAAGATCAGAGCGATATATCTCAAGCATCGTCTACTCTCTCATGATGATGATGAAGCCAATATTGGTGCGCTCCGGCCACGATGATGAAGCCAATGGTGGGTGTATTCGACTAATTTCTTTGAAGTTTCATGAGGTACTCTCGATTAAGTTCTTTTAACTGGTAATTTTGATTGGTGTTATTTAATTTAGGGTTTGATATTTGAAACAGAGTTTGATTTTGGTGATTTGGTGTTCTTTAGTTTAGGGTTTAATATTTTTTTAGTGAAGTTTGATTTTGGTGTTGGATGTTTGGGGTTATATGTATTTGTGTTGTGTGGATTTATGTTTTCATCCATTTGAATTGATATGTTTCTTTCATAATATGTCACTACTTGCTTTTAGTTTTGTTGATTTTGTGTTTGTTAAAGGTTGCTATAGGTTTGTTGTTTATTGATTAGCCAGATTTGGTTGCTTTCTTATCGATTGTAATAGTTTGATGGTTCTTATATTTTGTGCATTGTATGTTGTTTTGGGCTTGTGGGTGTTGTCGGTCTTCATGATGGCCTCCTCCGTTAATCATGTTTGTTTTTTAGCTTTTAGGTACAGTTGCTATTTCTATGTTCAACGAACACCAGGCGGGTTTAATTGCAGATTAAGGAAAGGTACGGTCTGGGCTTTGTGATATTATAGATTAAGTTCTAATTTTATGCAATTAGATTATTTTTACTTCACTCTCATATAAGCATGTATCATAATCTCAAAGCTAATTATACACATATGACATATGTGACAACTATGAGTTGCTAATTTCATATTTGGTCTATGCTATTGCAATCTGTTATTCACTTTGAGCTTACCAAGTTATCATAGATTTGTATGTAATTAAGTAACTTTCAAACAAATTATCATCTTTCATCTAAACAAATACTATCATCACCCTGCTTCTACTTGAATGCTCAATAGTCAATAATTATTCATTTGTGCAATTTTTAATGGTTCTCACTGGTGATTAGTACGTAATTAATTCCTTTTAGACTAATACTTCACTCTCATGTAAGTAGGTATCATTATCAAACTAGGTTCATTAAATTCCCAAATGTCAAAGCTAATGGGTTCCAGATTTCATCATTTGGTCTGTGTTTTAGTTTTTGTGTTTTGATTTGCACTTTTGGTTATATAGACTACAATAGTGCTCTTCAAATCTGTTTTATGAATATTGATTGTGTGATATCAAACACTTTGAGGTTTTCTCTTAACTAGCATGTAAAGAGGTACCTTATGCCATATTATTGGTGTATTTGATTTTGTTAATAGTCACATGTTTGTAGTATTTATTATCGTGTACTTTATGTATTTTTATTATAATTCTAATTATCATTTAGTATCCAATCACAGGTGTAGATCCTTGCCTAAAACAAAAGGCAAATAGAAGTAATGATGCAGCTTTCGCGTCCCAAACTCGAATTTTGCAACACACATCATGCAACGGGAGGTGGAAAGCAATGGTTTGTACCCGCAGGCAAACTATTTGCACCTTTTGAAAATGATGTTGCCTCCCACGCTAAATGTAGGCTGTAAAAATCCTACAAGTCATAGTATTTTGAGAATGATGCTATGAGCCTATGACTATCATCGTCCTACTTTAATAAAAAAATATGTGTAATTTTAACGAGCTCTTTTGTAACAACTAATTTGCATGATTTGTATATAAAGTGGAAAGTATTCTAAAGTTTTGACCATAACGCAATAACGAACAAAAGTTGAGCCGTGGCAACGAGCGGCAATAACTTCTAGTTTCACTTAATAAACCAAATTACATCACATGGGGAAATAAAAGATAACAAAGATTATACAAGTAAATATTAGAATGGTAAAGGGCTCAAACTAAGCAACTAAGAAAAAAAATAAAAATCAAGAGGGCATAAGCAGTTTTAACATGTGTAATCATAATGTTCATGTATAACTTGGTTCGTGATTAAAACATAGCACTAGCATACATGAAAAGTTGACTCTCTAGTTCGTTATCCCTGGTTAGATACTTCTACCGGTTTTCTAATAAATATGAATACGACCACGAGTAAGGACCTAAACTAATGTTTTGATAACCAAAGTTAATAATTTATGTTTAAAAATTTTTGATTTTCAAACACACCTTACCTGGAGCTATTACAAAAAAAAATAATAATTTTTTTTCACATTATTCTCCTCATCACCACACTTGAGATGCACATTGCCCCCTAATGCTAAAACTAAGCATTATCACAATGTGAAGTCTAGGGTGACCAATATTTAATCACATCATCACTTTACAACGATTGAACCACTATCAACCTATTACTTGCCAAGTACCAAAATAAAGACAATAAATAACACATATTCCTTGATACTATAGATTGTTTACACCACTTATTACGAATAACACACACCAAACAACTAAAATAAGAAATAGATTCAATCATAATGAATAAACAGAGAAAATAAACACATGGATCTGGTCACGTGATCAGCGAGTGTTTCAAATGGAGAATTGTTAAATGGAGAACGGGAAGTAGAGGTATAAGAAGGACTCCATAAACTCTCATGCCTAGCATGGGATTCAACAAGCTTCCACACATTTGAACATTTGTATCATGTTTGAAGCTGAAAAGGAAACACAAAAAACAAAAAAAAAGAACCAAAACAAAAAGAAAAGAAGTAACGAAAACTCTAGTTGTCTCCCGATCAACACTAAGTTTTAGGTTTTTAGCCATTCCATACCTATCACCGTTCAAAGTAGTCAAATGGGTGCTTGCCTTCTAAGTACACTAGAAATTCTTGTTTTAGTGAGATCCCGTGGTTCCCAACTTCATTCCAACAGGAACCAAACATTGTCTCTTCAACCCTATATTACCACGATCCGGTGGACCCACCACCTTGTCCTTCCTTTGTTGTTTATTTTTCTTGTTGGCACCATCCTCCGTGTATCTTCATCCTTCTTCATGCCTCTCACATCCTTCATATTCTCTATCTTGAACCTCTTATACTTACAAATTATGGTGTTTTCCTTACTAAAATGTGAAATGTTTAGAGGGAGAAAAACATGTGTTATAACATGTGAATAAGCACTTTTTACCCGAAACCACATGTGAATTTTGAAAAAATTAAATTTTATTGTGTTAATAAAGATATTTTTGTTAATAAAAATTTTCAATTTGACATGACAGTTCGACTCTAGCCAGGGGCTCTTCCTTGGCCTCACTACTAGGGTCGCGGCCCCCAGACCCCCGCCAAGGGGGCGTTGCCCCCTTGAAACCCACACTCTTAGGGCAATCACCGCTAAGTAGTTTTATAATATTAAACAAATGTACACTTTGTACCCTGACTTGTTTGATAAATATTGAGATCACATTAGTCAACTAAATAATGTAATTAAACTAAAATATCTAACATAAAAGTCTAACAAAAAATTTATTATAATTAATTATATATCTATTAAATGTCGAAGGTGATAAATAGTAAATTGTGAAATTAAGTCCGTTCAAGTTTTGTCAAACGCTGGAAAACAAAACTTGTTTCATGGTTTACACGTGTGCCCTGAGAAAATCTATGTGGCATTGTTTGAGAGAAATAGAGAAGAGATGGAAGGTGAAGGACGAACCATCCAAAGAAAGGGCGAGTGTGGGTTGCGACAACGACGAACGACTGCCTTGGAACCTTGGATCGGCTTCTTTTTCCTCCGACGGGGTCTATTTAAAGGTGAACGTGATGAATAGTAAATTGTGAAATCAAGTTTGTTTAATTTTTATCAAACGATGGATACTCATGTTTTACACTTGTGCCCTGAGAAAACTCACATGGCATTGTTTGAGAGAAATAGAAAGATAAGACATGTAAGGTGAAGGAAGAAACATCCAAAAAAGGGCGATTATGGGTTGTGATGGCAACGAACGACTGCCTTGGAAGCTTCGATCGGCTTCTTTTTCCTCTAATGGGGTCTACTAAAAGTTGAAGGTGATGAATAGTTAATTGTGAAATCAAGTAAGTTCAAGTTTTATCAAACGGTGGAAAACAAAACATGTTTCATGGTTTGCACGTATGCCTTGAGAAAACCTATGTGGCATTGTTTGAGAGAAATAGAAAGGGAGAGATGGAATGTGAAGGGAGAATCATCAAAAAAGGGCGATTATGGGTTGTGGACGGCGACGACGAATGCCTTGGAAGCTTCGATCGGCTTCTTCTTCCTCCGATGGGATCTATTAAAAGTTGAAGGCGATGAATAGTAAATTGTGAAATAAAGCCGTTCAATTTGTATGAAACGGTGGAAAACAAAACATGTTTCATGGTTTACAACATGTACCCTAAGAATACCTACATGGCATTGTTTGAGAAAATAGATAGAGAAGAGATGGAAGGTGAAGGAAGATGCATCCAAAGAAATGGTGATTGTAGGTTGCGATGACGAAGGACGACTTGCCTTGTTAGCTTCGATCGGCTTCTTTATCCCTGATGGGCTCAATTAAAAGTTGAAGGTGATGAATAGTAAATTGTGAAATAAAAGTCCTTTCAAGTTGTATCAAAACGGTGGAAAACAAAACATGTTTCATGGTTTACACGTGCACCCTAAGAAAACGCCATTGGCATTGTTGGAGAGAAAAAGAAGAGAAGAGATAGAAGGTGAAGAAGAATCATCCAAAGAAAGGGAAAGTGTGGGGTGAGACGGCGACGACTACCGAAGCGACCTTGGAAGGCTTGGAATCGCTTCTTCTTCCTCCAATGGGGTCCTTGTAACAAGTAATTGGAAGAGTCGCGTTCCTCGTTCTCAAAGCAAGGTATCCATCACAAGGCACCTAACATGTATATTACAAGTTTAAGGTTAACAATAAGATTAACGTTTTAATGCGAACTAGGGTTTCGATTGGGATTTGGGGGTTTAAATGATTAACTAAAATAATGACTCGTTTATGTTTGGTTTAATAATATAAATCAATTAAGTCCATAAATAATAAAAATGTCTCAACAACATTTAAGTTGTTGATTCGATAGAAATTAAGTTTAATATGTGAAAAGAATAATTAATTTAATAATTAATTATTTAAACTTGGCAAGAGAATTTATTAAATACTTATTTAAATGACGTTAAAATTAATTTAAAATCATTTTATAAAGTTTTGAGCTTTTACCAAAAACATTTTATGTTACAAAATCTTAAAATAAGAATAAGGCAAATTATAGCGTTTAATAAAATTCAAGAATCCAAATAAAAGTTAACGAGTAACTTTATTAACTAATTATAATATGCATGCTTAAGTGATAAGAGGAATACTTAAATATTTTTTTAAAGCAACCATTTTTATAGTTAAACATTTAAAGTATTTGAAATATGTAATTTTGAAATGTCTTGAATGATCTAAGTTTGGACCATATTATATTTATACATATAAATAACTTAGTAATATTTTTATAATCTTTTTATTTTTAACAGTAATTAAAGTTAAGAGTTATTAGTTTTAAAATATTAAAATTTAAATTAATAATTTCTGAATGTTTTAATTAACAAATAATATTTTTAGATTTATTAGTATATTAATAGTTTTTTTTTCTATTTAAATAATAAACAAATAATAATAAGGAAGCTGCCAAAAATAAAAACATGGCAGGGCAGGGTTCGAACCCCTGACCTGCCACGTATATGTGTTTGTTGTTAACCAACGGGCCAAGCCCGATTCCTGTCATAAAATGTAAATTAATTACTAAACCATTATTCAAATAAATTTCCCCAAATCCTTATAAACCCTAGAATCGTTTGATTCCAATTGAACATCAAGATGATTGTGATAACGAAATTGATGTTAGGGTTTTGATATTTATAAGATTTCGAGTGTGTGGATGTATCAAATTACCCGAATTGATGTCGTACGAATGCGAGCCATATGAAGAACAAGGTCGCGGCCGTAGATCTAAGATGAACAATCATTCTTCAATAGAAATCAAATTAACTTGCAGATAGATTAGAATGATGTACTGGACTAAAGCCCTCTATCAATTTCGTTTCTTGAACTCCAGAAGGTGGTGTTCGACTAGTTGAAACTTCGCGATGAAGATGATGATTGAATTCATATCTCGTGTGTTTCTCAGGTGTAATTGGATGCAGCAATCGAATAAAGATAGATAGATGTTCGTTTGGGTTGAATTAATTAGATTATTATTAAGGTTTAATGGTCGAAACGGTTTTCTTTTGTGATTAACGGTTATTTGATCGTTCGAGGTTCGTAACCGACTTGTTAAGGCAATTAAATGATACAATCAAGTTCGAAACAGGTATACGAACGATTTTGGAACAATTAGAATCGTTTACGCGAAGTTTTGGTGGATTTTGGACCCTGCCGGCGCCGCGGCCGGAGCCTGGCCGCCGGTGGCCGGAAAGCGGGTAAGGGGAAAGTGGGTTTTTGGATTTTGACACATTCAGTCCCTGAGGTTTTATGGTTTGTTATTTTATGTTTTAAAACTTTTATTTCAAGTATTAGGTATTACATATTAGACCCTGGACTTTATATGACCAAAATCAATAATAAGTTAATTTATCTTTATAAACCTTATAAATCTTGTGAGTCTTATAAAAAATTTCATACTTTCTTTATTTATTTTAATTAATAAAAAGAAACTCCTAGTTAATATCCCAACTTTATAATTTATAAAACTTTATTTATTACTATAAAGTTTATTATATTGCTCAAATGATTAAATAAATAAAAAATTAAATAAGACAATAGTCAAGATTGGTTAAATTACGCATTAACTTATGATTCAATAAAATAAACAATATAGTTTTAATAATTTATTATTATTATCATCATTATTATTATTGTTATTATTACATTACATTATTGTTATTAATGTTATTATTAATATAATAATAATATCTTTATTATTACTATTATAAACATTATTTTTAAGATTTTTTATCCCTTGTTGATAAGTTTTATATTATTAACCAATGTTTTAAACATATTATATTATCTTTATTTTTTATAATTTGTTAAACCCAAATTAATTTTCAAACATATTAATTCCACAAAGTTTTAAAATTGACATAAAAGTTTCTTTTATAAACTTAACGAAGTTCCCTTTTACTTAAAAAAAAATTCGAGATGTTACAGTCTCCCCCAACTTAAAAGAATTTCGTCCCGAAATTAAAATGAACTTATGAACAAAGGAATTTAATGAAAAGGTAAGTGTTCAACGGCCAGTGATGGACGTTTGATTACAGATGAGATGTTTCATTTCATGGAATCTTACAAGATTCTTAACATAACGAACGCGAAACGTTTTGAGATAAAACATTGAAAAACAATAACGAGCTACCGTGGTACCTTAGATTCATAAATCACAACTTCTAGAATGTAATTTCGTAGTAAATTGATGTCTAGAAATCAATAAAGGACCAACAATGAAGAAAAGTTGACCGTCAGGGTTTAAGAATCCCAAACGTCACTATATGAAACGGTCTTAACGCATATCTTATGAATATGTATCTCTCTTTTGACCAATCATTGGTCTAAGAATTATACGATATGCGAAGATTTTGAAACAAGTTCACGACGATGGTTGGGAACATTATTAAAAGCAGAAAAGGAGCCGGTCATCCAAAATAACGATCGATGTTTTAACGCCATACCACGGTATACGAATTCTTGAGTTAGATACAAGTCAATTTATTGACTCATTATCTCACATGAGTCAATATGGGATTAATCAATTGGTCTATAATGCACCAATTTTCAGTATGACATCCAAAATAAGAGACATTCGGTGATGAGAAATAGAACAGGAGATTCACAGGAACACGAAGGTTAGGTGTTGTCCTATATGAATGTGAGACACTTGGACATATACCAAGTTATGTCTTTTCTTTCATGCCAAACCCATGACCACAAGGTTCGAAGGTTTATGAACCTCCACGTCACAATGTAAGTAATAACGGGTCTCGTTGATCGAAATCAAGATAGTGTTTTAATGATTTTCAATGGTTAAGGATTCAAGACGATTTGAGAAATGACATGAACAATCGGAAATGTACCTATATTTTGCAAGGTAGCAAATTTCCAAGTATAGTTTGCATACGTAATTCATCAACCCATAAGTGCAGTCGAGAACATTCGTATGTCTAGAAAGACATTTCCACAAGTTGATAATGTCTTTATTTAGTAGAAAGATCGTTTAAGAAGACTACCATCACACAAACATGTGTTGATGATATCTCAAAATGAAAGTTGATAAGTAAGGAATAAATGGTTCGATATAGCTAGATCATATCAAAACATAAGGATAAAGGAAAAGAACTCAATTTAAGAATTTAAATGCTCCAAGCTCGGAATCAAAATCAACCTAGAGTGATCGGGTCTCTTTTCAAGTTCAGAAATCATGCTTTGGCTCGATAGGTCCAAACACTAACATTGGTTCACCCTTCAAGTTACTACATGTTTCTTGTCACTTGATTAAAACCTTAGTAAGTTGGAGATCAAGAAATGAGAATAGTCATCAAGGTGTGGTTTTCACTCCTAGCTTGAGGGTGTCTTCTCAAGGTATGACCTCTAACTTACCAATCAAAAAGCTCGATCCCAACTCCTTGTTGAGGATCCACAGAAATAAGACGAGGTAACTCACCATTAAGGTAAGGAAATCACTCCTATCTTAACGGTGAAGTTTTACAAAAACAAAATATAACAAAATGAACTTCTTCATCAAGATCCAGAATTCACCCCTACTTTGATGAAGTCGACTCATTTGAACAAATACAATTCATAAAGATGATATTATCATCAAGGTATGGAATTCACGCCTATCTCGATGACTGAATTTCATAATAGCAAGAAAACAATCGAAGATTGACATTCGTCACCAAAGTACGGGTTTCAATCCTATTTTGGTGAGATCATGTCATTTGTGAAATGCCATTCCAAAGAAAATAATTGAAGTCAATCCTCAAGATAAGGTAATCACCCCAATCCAGAGGGTTAAATTTCATAAAACACGCGATTGGAAACCATTTATCGAAACGAATAGAGAATCATCAAAGTAAGAGAATCACCCCTATTTAGATGAGTTAGAATTATTTAGGAGGTACGAGTGTTCTTAGTCATAGGTTGACTTGCAACTCGTGCATCTCCCACGGTGCAAACGGTATGAAGTTCGACTTATCAACGAAAGGAAGAGAGTATCCATTAAAAATTCAGAAAATTTCTAGTTACATTAATGTAACAAAAGGGAAATCATCCTTACAAAGTTTAAGGTCAAAGTTCGAGGTAACAGAATTAGTTATGATGGTGTTCAAATCTTGAATGGTTTAAATCAGGAAGACTAAATCAATGACAAGAGTGATTCAACACCACGACGAGATGTGAACATTCGATTCACAATTGAAAGAAATACATGAACTCCTCAAGTCATGAGGTCAACCATAACCTTATTAAGGACATGCGTACTTATAAGTGATCACTCATCTCAAGGGTTTCGAGTCAAGTAAATGGATTCAATGATCGAGTCAAATCACCATTTACACTTTGCCTAGACAAAGTATCTCGAGACATAGGAATTCCACCTATAGCATTGCATGTTCTTAGTTAGGGGACACATCCTTAAGGAGACTTGAGAACCATAAGTAGCGGTTTAAAGTTTTTGATGACCATTCGATTTAGATTCCCAATATCTTTGGGTATATTAAGATTCATGTTCACGTTGGTCAAGATATAGAAATAGTTACATAATACGCTCGACGTGTAACGATGTTTAAAAGTTGAAATGTAAGATGGGTTCAATTTTAACAGGAACCTTATGTATGATAAGAACGAGAAGATATTAAAACTTTGGTGATAAACCAGATCAAAGAATCAAGGACTTTTAAGACACAAAGAGAATGGTTCCATTTGGTAACGCATTACCATTTGGAATCGTTGACACGTCAAGGTAAATTGACCCATTTGCCATAGAGACTTGTGTATGTTGACCATAGTTTATCACTCATCCCAGAAATCCCCAGGTAAGCATAACTGGTCTCACAATGAGATTTATACGATATGCTTGCCTTAGCCCGAAGGCCTTTTGCCAGGAAGTCCAGAATACAGGTGTCTATGTGTCACACAAATTTCTTTGGTTCATGAAATCAAAACCTTGATGAGATTTTCATAGATTAGACTTAGAGTCTAAGGAATTGAACCCAGATGATAAGTGTAGATTCCACTTGTCGTTGAGAGTAAGTTTAGAAAGTTCATTTGTCGGGGAGGGTCAAAGAGTCAAAGTTAAGTTTAGGGAGACAAGTAACAAAATTTAAACAATTACAAGGCAAACCTATGCTAAGGCATCAAGTTGCACATAAGTAAGGCATAGCATTATGTAGCATGCAAACAACATGTAAGCACTAAGGTATAAGGATCTTTCTATGAGGTTCATGCAACTATAGTCTAGGTCACCATTTCTAATAACCTAAATCCCTATAGTTATGGGCTCTGATACCAATCTGTCACACCCCAACCTTGACGGCGGAAACGTCGAGATGTGAGGGTTAAGATTGTTCACAGCCACATAACGCTATAATTAAATTCAAATATATTATACATAAGTTTCAAAATTTCATTACAAGTATAAGTCTCAATAATGAAATAAGTTTCAACATGAAATAACAAACATAATCATTTTGTTTATTAACTAGGTCCAAGTCCTAGAATATGCCAGCAACATAAGTTCACTTCAAAACTTGGGGGTTTTTCCTGAAACATGATAAAAATAAAAGGTCAACTATAAATAGTTGGTGAGTTTCCAAGGTTTTCATACATAATATGAAAAAGTTACAAGTAGCAATTCATGTCATAGGTTATAAGCTAGTAAGGTTATAGAACACATATCGTTACAACCAAACCTCGACTTGATTACAAGTATAAAAGATTGGCTAAGTGTATTTGGTTCCCTAGTGCACAAGCGTACGGCCCTAGGAGTCGGCAATACCTCGACTTTAGCACCAAATAGGCTTGTCAGGCCCAAAGATCTAAGACGTCGCCAGGCTAGCAATAGTTAATGATTGTAAACAAACTATGTATCTCATATAAACACTTACAATACACAAATAACCATGACAAAATAATAAGATGAATTGCATGTGCTTATAAGTCTCAAACGTTTACAAGTGTACGATGTATAAGTATCATGTTTCACCCCAAAATAGTGTGAAATAAAGTAAAAAGGGGACAAGGAAAACTCACATGGATATATGCATTACAAGATGTTATAAAAAGGTCAAAAGACAATCCAAGGTATCCATCACAAGGCACCTAACATGTATATTACAAGTTTAAGGTTAACAATAAGATTAACGTTTTAATGCGAACTAGGGTTTCGATTGGGATTTGGGGGTTTAAATGATTAACTAAAATAATGACTCGTTTATGTTTGGTTTAATAATATAAATCAATTAAGTCCATAAATAATTAAAAATGTCTCAACAATTTAAGTTGTTGATTCGATAGAAATTAAGTTTAATATGTGAAAAGAAATAATTAATTTAATAATTAATTATTTAAAACTTGGCAAGAGAATTAATTAAATACTTATTTAAATGACGTTAAAATTATTTAAAATCATTTTATAAAGTTTTGAGCTTTTACCAAAAACATTTTATGTTACAAAATCTTAAAATAAGAATAAGGCAAATTATAGCGTTTAATAAATTCAAGAATCCAAATAAAAGTTAACGAGTAACTTTATTAACTAATTATAATATGCATGCTTAAGTGATAAGAGGAATACTTAAATATTTTTTTAAAGCAACCATTTTTATAGTTAAACATTTAAAGTATTTGAAATATGTAATTTTAAAATGTCTTGAAATGATCTAAGTTTGGACCATATTATATTTATAACATATAAATAACTTAGTAATATTTTTATAATCTTTTTATTTTTAACAAGTAATTAAAGTTAAGAGTTATTAGTTTTAAAATATTAAAATTTAAATTAATAATTTCTGAAATGTTTTAATTAACAAAATAATATTTAATTAGATTTATTAGTATATTAATAGTTTTTTTTTCTAATTTAAATAATAAACAAATAATAATAAGGAAGCTGCCAAAAATAAAAACATGGCAGGGGCAGGGTTCGAACCCCTGACCTGCCACGTATATGTGTTTGTTGTTAACCAACGGGCCAAAGCCCGATTCCTGTCATAAAATGTAAATTAATTACTAAAACCATTATTCAAATAAATTTCCCCAAATCCTTATAAACCCTAGAATCGTTTGATTCCAATTGAACATCAAGATGATTGTGATAACGAAATTGATGTTAGGGCTTTTGATATTTATAAGATTTCGAGTGTGTGGATGTATCAAATTACCCGAATTGATGTCGTATCGAATGCGAGCCATATGAAGAACAAGGTCGCGGCCGTAGATCTAAGATGAACAATCATTCTTCAATAGAAATCAAATTAAACTTGCAGATAGATTAGAATGATGTACTGGACTAAAAGCCCTCTATCAATTTCGTTTCTTGAACTCCAGAAGGTGGTGTTCGACTAGTTGAAACTTCGCGATGAAGATGATGATTGAATTCATATCTCGTGTGTTTCTCAGGTGTAATTGGATGCAGCAATCGAATAAAGATAGATAGATGTTCGTTTGGGTTGAATTAATTAGATTATTATTAAGGTTTAATGGTCGAACGGTTTTCGTTTGATGATTAACGGTTATTTGATCGTTCGAGGTTCGTAACCGACTTGTTAAGGCAATTAAATGATACAATCAAGTTCGAAACAGGTATACGAACGATTTTGGAACAATTTAGAATCGTTTTCGCGAAGTTTTGGTGGATTTTGGACCCTGCCGGCGCCGCGGCCGGAGCCTGGCCGCCGGTGGCCGGGAAAGCGGGTAAGGGGAAAGTGGGTTTTGGATTTTGACACATTCAGTCCCTGAGGTTTTATGGTTTGTTATTTTATGTTTTAAAACTTTTATTTCAAGTATTAGGTATTACATATTAGACCCTGGACTTTATATGACCAAAATCAATTAATAAGTTAATTTATCTTTATAAAACCTTTATAAATCTTGTGAGTCTTATAAAAAATTTCATACTTTATTTATTTATTTTAATTAATAAAAAGAAACTCCTAGTTAATATCCCAACTTTATAAATTTATAAACTTTATTTATTACTTATAAAGTTTATTATAAATTGCTCAAATGATTAAATAAATAAAAAAATTAAATAAGACAATAGTCAAGATTGGTTAAATTACGCATTTAACTTATGATTCAATAAAATAAACAATATAGTTTTAATAATTTATTATTATTATCATCATTATTATTATTGTTATTATTACATTAACATTATTGTTATTAATGTTATTATTAATAATAATAATAATATCTTTATTATTACTATTATAACAATTATTTTTAAGATTTTTATCCCTTGTTGATAAGTTTTATATTATTAACCAATGTTTTAAACATTATTAATATTATCTTTATTTTTTAATTAATTTGTTAAACCCCAAATTAATTTTCAAACATATTAATTCCACAAAGTTTTAAAATTGACATAAAAGGTTCTTTTATAAACTTAACGAAGTTACCCTTTTACTTAACAAAAAATTCGAGATGTTACAAATAGTTAATTGTGAAATCAAGTAAGTTCAAGTTTTATCAAACGGTGGAAAACAAAACATGTTTCATGGTTTGCACGTATGCCTTGAGAAAACCTATGTGGCATTGTTTGAGAGAAATAGAAAGAGGAGAGATGGAATGTGAAGGGAGAATCATCAAAAAAATGGCGATTGTGGGTTGTGACGGCGACGAACGAATGCCTTGGAAGCTTCGATCGGCTTCTTCTTCCTCCGATGGGATCTATTAAAAGTTGAAGGCGATGAATAGTAAATTGTGAAATAAAGTCCGTTCAATTTGTATGAAACGGTGGAAAACAAAACATGTTTCATGGTTTACACATGTACCCTAAGAATACCTACATGGCATTGTTTGAGAAAAATAGATAGAGAAGAGATGGAAGGTGAAGGAAGAAGCATCCAAAGAAATGGTGATTGTAGGTTGCGATGACGAAGGACGACTGCCTTGTTAGCTTCGATCGGCTTCTTTATCCTCTGATGGGCTCAATTAAAAGTTGAAGGTGATGAATAGTAAATTGTGAAATAAAAGTCCTTTCAAGTTGTATCAAACGGTGGAAAACAAAACATGTTTCATGGTTTACACGTGCACCCTAAGAAAACCCATGTGGCATTGTTTGAGAGAAAAAGAAAGAGAAGAGATAGAAGGTGAAGGAAGAATCATCCAAAGAAAGGGAAAGTGTGGGTTGAGACGGCGACGAACGACTACCTTGGAAGCTTGGATCGGCTTCTTCTTCCTCCAATGGGGTCCTTGAACAAGTAATCGGAAGAGTCGCGTTCCTCTTTTTCTCAAGCACTAAAATCGGCGGTGGCCATGTAACAACAGCCACACCAATTGCGGATGAAGTTTTCGTAATCAAGGTCGTTCATTTTCTATCTTTGGTTGTTATTTCCTTTCCACCTGAATACCCTCCTCCGGTGGCTGTCACCACCACAAACCCACGGGGTGGAAAGAGGTTATTAGATTTGAAAGTAACCAGTGAAGATAAAAGATGTATGATTTGGAGGGTTATTAAATTCGAAGAACAATCGATTGGGTAAGAGATTTATGGATAAGAATCATCGGCTGGTCGAAGAGATTGCGAATTGCAGAAGTTTGGGACTCACATGCAAGAGTTGTTTTATTTCCTCTAAATCAAAGATGTCAAAATTATGACTTCGTGTACGGGTACTTTGTCATACTCTTGAAAATTTGATTTCCCAGCACTGATTATGACTTGCAGGTATCATATTTACAGATCAAAGCTGTAAATACAATTAGGATGATTTTCATATCTTCTATTTCTTATTACATTGAGGGCGATACAAAGGAATATTCAACTTATGTTAGTGTTAAGTGACTCTAATTTTCGTGAAAATATTTTACCTCAAACAGTTGATCGTTGGTAAGAACCTAAACTAACATCAAAAGCAACACATCATGTATTAATGTTATGTTTTAAGCTATTTGTTTATGGTGGGTTATTAATGTAGCATTGACCTGATCTGTTACATTGCCATGAACTTTAATTAGTTCAATAGGTGTTTATGTGAGAAAAACAACCGCCTCCTACACATATTTTTCAAATTTGACCATTAAACATTATTCTTTTTGATATTTGCCATAATACTTCACTTTTATGTATTCTTACACATATTTTGCGTGTGAGAAAAATGACTGGACTCCTGTCGCATAACGCAGGGAGAAAAAAACTAGTTTTATTAAAAGAAAGGAAGCCAATAACATCATTACTCCATAGCTAATACTAAAATCGTAAGAAAAACTAGTACTAACCTCTAATTCGTTGTCATATACTCATACATCAATGAGCCAATGATACTGACAGGATACCTACAACATCTTGATGGTGAATATTTTATGTTTGTAGTGATTGATGATAAGCAGTCAAATACTCACGCGCATGTGATATCCATTTGTGCTTATTTAGTTATTTTCCAATATGAATACGTTAAAGGGAAAATTACATATATAACAACCATTTGACGAAAGAAATCACCAAAATAGCTACAAAGAAATTAAAAAAAGGAATTACCTCACATAATAGTAAGCAAGTTTTAACAACGTTTCAATTAGGTCAGTCATATTTTTATTTGTTCTAATAAGGCAACTAAAGTTTTAAAATTGTTTCAATTGGATCACTAATACTTTTATTTGTTCCAATCAGGTCATTAAAAGTTTAGTAGTGTTATAATCAGATAACTCATATTTTTTTCATTGCTTTAAATAATTCACAATTTTTTTAAAATAATTCAGTCTTTATAAATATTGTTGATTTATTTAAGAAAACTCAATTTTTTTAAATATTTTGCAACTTATGAATGATCTAATTAGAACAATTCTGAAACTTTAGTGATCTAATTGGGACACAAATTTTACAAGTGACCTGATTGAAACAAAAAACTTTATGAGTGACCTAATTAGAACAATATTAAAACTAGATTACTATTTTACAAAGTTACCTTTAAAAAAATAGTGATCGACCACAACCGTACACCTGACGGAATATTCCCATAAAATATCATCGATGAGAATTGTTTTGTTTTTAAACAATAAAATAAGTTGTCTTATTGTTATTTTACATTTTTTTAAACCTTCTATCATTGTTATCAATCCTTATTACTTATATTTATCTAATTGTCATTTTCAGGATTTTTAGGTTTAGCGAACTGTTCGATGGCAATGTCGTTCACGTTTGTTAATTTCTTCAATAAAATAACAAACAAAGATGTAGAAGTTTTTTTCTTTTTTTCTTTTTCTTTTTCTTTTTTCTTTTTTCTTTTTTCTATTTTAATTTTGTTATGAACTTTCATGATGTAAACCTATTGATTATTAATTTGAGTTTTAAATAAATAAATGAAATATTCTTGTAAAATAACGTCTCCACGACGAAATTTGAACACATGATTGGATTTATGCAGTAGTTTAATAACTCATTTAGTAGCTATAGGACCAAATAACTATTTTGAGTAATTTCACATATCTTAGTGGCCATCAAGTACATTAAATAGCAAACTCTAAAATACTTTATAAAGTTATATTTTTATAAATAAACAACATAAGTATAGCTTACTAACTACATTTGTTATGAAAGGTGTGAAAGAAGCAATAAAATTTCCTTTCTTTATTGAAAAAAGGTCCCATCTTTTAATGTCATAATTGGGTCGATCAATTCAATTCATGAGTGGAGTATCATGATCGGGTGGACTAGGCTAGATGATAAGTGAATACCAAATCGAAAATATATATAGTAGTTCTACTTAAAATAGTTAGATTAATTCTACCACTTCTATTAACAATAATCATTTTAGTGCTAGCTGAACGTAATGTAATGACTTTTGTGCAATGTCAAAAAGACTCTGATTTAGTGGGATTCTTTGCATGGTTACAACTTGTAGCATATGGTTTTAAAATTATTATAAAAAAAACCTATTTCACCAAGTACTATAAATTTCTTATTTTTTAGACTTACGCCCGTGGTTATACAATGTTCTTTTAAACAGTAAAACTGTCAAAAAGAATGTTTTGCTAATTCAAACATAAGCAAAATAGTTAATAACATAGGTGGTTTTGTGGTTTGGAAAAAGTACCTGTTTGAAACAAAACAAAAATCAAATAATTAATAATAATAAAATAATATATTTAGTTACTATTTTATTTTTATAACTAATTTAGATATTAAAGCTGAATTTCACCTTAACGTAAAAGAAAAATTAATGAAGAGAACAACTTTAAGTATTAATATTTCATGTTAATTTAAAAGAAATATTAACTAGAGTTAAGCTTATACTCAAACACGTTATAAAATGAAAGTTGGTAAGCAAACCCATATCTTCGTTTTGCTTTGTACTCGAATTTTTTATTCTACCCGAACCATTTAGCCCATCTATATATACTAGTGGAAATGTACGCACGTTGCGGCGTTACGGGTGTTGCGCGATTTTTTGGAGAATTCGATTTTAGTCAGTATCGGCTCGGTGCGTAATGACGTAAATTAAAAAATCAAAATATAATTATTAAAAAATTGAATGAAAGAAAACAATTACATATGTTACAAAAGTCTTTAATGCAACTATATTATCCTAACAAGATTAGTGAAAGCATGGATAGTATTTATGGTCGGAAATCACTTATTACTTAGATTTTATGAGTGGTTTCATTTTATTAATGTAGGTTAGAGTTTTATTATCACTGGAGGCGATCGGTAGGGAATTGCACGGAACTATCAAAAACATTGTAATTGAAATTATTTAAGCAACGTTGAAACCGACTCGTCCAACCTTAAACTAGAAACCTAAACATTAAAACTGAACTTTAAACCTAGTCCATAAATTAAGTAAAAACTTGAAAGCAAAATTTAAGCATTGAAAAGTAAAATTAAAAGCTAAATGCTATTTAGGTTTCAACAAATCGGTTTTAACGCGGCACTTTAGTATGTTTTTCTTATATTTTTGTCCATATAGTGTTGTTTAAGTCTTGGTTTCTAACTACTACTAAGCCCCCCACGTTGCAGCGGGGGGCGCAAAACCATATTAAGTAGCACCGATGACACACAACCGTCAGTGAATAACAACACTGAAAACTCTCATTTTAAATAAGAAATAAAAAATGAAAAAATAAAACCGGACAAAAAGTATACATAAAAACGTTGAACCACACAGGCGAAACGTAAACCATGTAAAACAATAACTAAATCGATCTAGGACCAACGCCTAACGATTGGACCATTAAACGATGAAAAAATAAGTGTGAAAATGTTAAACCACACATGCACGTTGCGACATGTTAACTCACAATATATAGACCGAAATGTAAAACGACAAATTTTTAAAATTTGAAAACTATAGGGGAACCAAAGTTGAAAGTCAAAAAATGTTGGAGACAAATTGTAAAAAATGTAGAAATATTGGGTTAGATTTAAAAAAAAAGGTAGGTACAATTATCAAATATATGGTACAACCCATGTTGTATAACTAAGTTGTAATTAGTATATATATAATTTCTGTGCCGCAATAACAAATAATGTTTTCTTTTCTACCCTAAGTCTTGATTCTCTCTTTCCCAACATGATTACCTCATCGGTATAAAAGATACCAAAAATATTGGATCTTAATATATAAACTTGTTATTAAGAAGACAAAATTTTGGTGGCGTTTAATACTTTCACTTAATAATTTCGATACCTTGATTAACTTTACTGATAACAATTGATCCGATCTAAAATTCCTATGTCAAATTAATAGAAATTCTGAGTACCTAAAATAGGTGAGCCTAACAGAAATAAATCATGTGTCCCTCTTAGCCTTAACATGCGTCGGTTCATGATATTATGACCCCAACATATGTCAAATGTTACAAGAATGAATATTAGCAATAGGAGTTTGGACATTCCCTTTTAATTATGTCCATTTTGGACTCATAAAAAAGAAACACTATAACATGTTTTTGGTGAACAACAAATACCCATACATGCTTGGAGATTGACCAATGCTTGGCTACAACTTATACCTCACTCTGGCCTACGGCCATCCAGATTCAAGGCATGGATTGATTTGGTAGGCAAGTCAACGAAGAAAAGAGAAGTCCTTGAGGCGATCATATACACAGCTTAATTGGTGGATGATTTAGAAAGCAAGAAACATTGTGACTTTTAAATCATATGATTTAAAAAAGGATGTATATTTTAAGTATGATGTTTATTTTTTTAGATTCGGATTTTTAGTAGTAACAGTAAACCTAAACATTTAATCCACTTCTATTTTCTTCGAGATGTTGAGTTATACTTTTCTAACCAATTATAAAATTTCCTTTGCTATATATAAAAAAATAAATACATATGTCAGTTAATCCATATAATAAGTTTGAGATAAGAATTAGTTTTATATGAAATAGACCACAAATAAATCCTCTCTATAAGTAATTTGTAATATTCATAAAACATTTGTTTATAGAATTCTTTTAGCGTCTGGACACAGTTTAATTTTGTAAAATTCGAAACATTAAAGTCTAGTAAATAAATTTCTACAACTTATTTTTATAGAAAAGGGGCCATGATAAATTTATGGACAATACTTTGATAGTGAAAATATCAAACATTTTTTCTCAATAAATGTACACTTTTTACTCTACACTTACTCTATTTTAAGAAGTACATATCCATAATTTATAGAATTTAAATCCAATAATGCTTAATTCAAGTAACTCATGTACGTTACCCCAAAACTTCAATTAAATAGGAGAGGTAATGTATTCAAGTTTCACATCTATAGATTCTAATAAAACAAGGTTTTTGAAGCCACATGTCATTCTCTTAAACCATCAATTTGACAAGTGGCACACTCTTAGACCATCTTTATTTTTAGTATTTAATATATTAAATGCTTACCATACTAATAGATATTTTATTTAAATATATTAGCATACTCAATTTAAATTACAATTTATGGCTTTCATTTAACCTTTTATATTATGTCATAAAAATTATATTTAACCATATATTAATTCAACTTCTACGGTATTGTTCTTCAAATTCCATTTAAGCTTTTATATTATGTCTTAAGAATCTATAAATTTTCCTTTGTTTTTGTATTGTTTTTTAAAATAAACTCCTTTAATTTAGTGAATTTTTATTTTGTGAAATTTTTTATTCACCAATTTTGATTTCTTACTATATAATTAATTGATTCAATTTTAATATATTTATATCAAATATGTAAGGACTATATAGTATGTAATATGTAATATTACTCTGATAAGTTATTAATTGATTCAATTATAATATATTTATCAATTATTAGATTCAATCAATTCATATTGGTTCCTTTTGTTTTTTGTTAATAAGTGTACAATTACGTATCATACGGGATGCACATTCTATAATTGTATATTTCACAAAGACACTTACATTCCCAACTACCAAACAATGTATGATATTTTTAAATTCAATCAAATACAAGACTATGTTCATTTCATTATTGTTAACTTTATAATTATTTCTCACTCTTAAAATATGGCAGTAAAATGTCATCCAAAAGAATCACATTGTTCAGTGACCTAAGTGTTTTACAGGAAGAGTATATCATAAAGGTTCGAATCATCAAGATATGAACTAGACAAATATTCAAGGAACCAAGAAAAGTTTACTCTTTTGAAATGATAATAATAGATCAAAACGGTAACATTACCAATGAGACACAAAACGTTGTATACAAACATGTGTTTAGACATCTATGAGAAAGTTTTGAGAGTATGAATGTTATTTTAATTCTATTTTCATACTTTGAATTTTTCATAATGTTTATTATGTAATCAATGTTTAATGGAAGTCTGGTTGTTTAAATCACTCGTGTATCACACGGGCTCTAACCTAGTATAATAATAAAAGGAGGTATTTAGGTTAGGCGAGATGATTTTCTCATCTACTGTGAGTTTCCTTCTAAGAGTAATATTAGGGTCGGGATTAATGGAGTTGTATTGAAGTATGAGTTTTCTTTTAGGGAAGTGCCAGCCTAGTGTATCAAATACTTGAGTAATAAAAATGATCGAGTGGACCATTGGCCCGCAAGTGATCCAATCAGTTGTTAAAAGGAAAGGGTTATTGGATTTTAATAATATCAATATCTATTGGCCGAGATTAATTTCAACTTAGTAAAAATATATAAAAACACTCCCAACTATAAGCTTATTTTTCTCTCACGATCCCTTAATAACTGAGGTTTATTTTTATGCAATACGCCCAACTTTGAGCTAATGTTCAACTGTGCTACCGCCCAATATTTTTCAGGTATGTTTTTCGTTGTCTAGCCTATTTTCACATGATAGAACTGATGGTAGATTTCAACTTTTTGTTTCGTGTTTTGGTCACATAAAGAGTAAACATTATCAATAACTAACGGGGGTTAACTCTTAGTTAATAAGAAATCGTTGGAGAAAAAATAAGTTCAAAATTAAAATGTTTGTAAACATCTACTTGAGTTGGAATTAATCATGATCATTAAATAAAAATAAAAATTATTAAAATCTATAACCCAAAAAAAATCTATAATTTTAATTTGAAAATTGATTACTTTATCATCAAAATATCCCTAAATAACTAGCTAACAACCTCTTTGACATGTATCACCGATGAGTCAAAAATCCCAGGATATTTGCAACTTGATGATGGTGTCGTGGTTTATATTTTAAGTTTTTAGTGTTTGCCAGCTCATGATAAGTAGTCAATCACTCTCAAGCGTGTTGATATCCATTTGTGCTTATATGTAAAAAATCAAAAACCAGTCACTCTCATACTTTTATAAACTCATAAAATATATGTATAAGGGCTAATATTTTATATGATTTTCATTGTTAATATTTATTTGTATGTGTTCGAATATAAATGGAATTTAGGAATAAAACCAAGTGGTTTAACGAATAAAGTATAGATGAAATTCGATAAAAATAAAGCTAGCATGATTAAATCATTAAATAATGATTTGAATATTTTTAAAAATCACCAGAACTACGAAATAAACTCTCCCTACACGTTTTGTACAAAAGGTAGCTCACATAAGTTTTGGAGTTTTAAAATACAAAGTTCATTTAATGTATAAATTGTATAACGTGATGGATAGAATTATCTCGTACGAAAAATTATATTTTAAATGATTAACTAACGCTAGTGCTAGTAAACTAAGATGGAATTATTATGCATTTGTGTTACCATCCCATCTTTTATAAGGATAATTCTACCCGTAATTTAATGACGCTATTGCCAATTGCAAAACTCAATTCCTCCTGTTTGATAATTCAACCCTTTAATTGTTATATTACGTACATCAAACAAACTTTGTTTTCTAACATTACCTAAATAAATCTATATCTATTTATAGTATATAATAAAAGAATATTTTCTAAGGACACATGACAAATTCTAATGGGTCTAAACTTTTATGATCCGTCTTTTTATCCTATTAAATGAAAATAATTATAAATAAGTGAAATAAATAACTAAATATTTAAAATATAAATACCTGTTATGAAATATCATGAATTATTGGATGTGATTTTTCAAAGTCTAGAAAGTAAAATTATTTATTAGTTGACTCCTAAATAGTTACCTATTAAAGATTACATGTATTTGTAGTATAAATACTACCTTCATGGCAATAAGAAAGATGCATCATCTTGCATAAACCTCAAGAGTTATACATTTCTTCTCATCTCTCTTTACAATTCTCTTTAAACTCATTAAGTTAGTTAAATAATCTTGTTATAGTTATAAAATAATTATAACATGTTATCAGCACGAGAGCTCTTACACTTTAATCAAGAAGATCAATAAAACGCAAAGGCATCCATCAAGCAAGATTACTTCTTTTTTTAAGTTTATCCGAAGGAATTTTTTAAAGATGATCAACCCGGTTTTGATCTTGGCTACTATAATGATCATTTTAAATCTTATCCTCATTGCTGAACTTCCACATGAAGAATTTAAACTTTTCTTATTTTTGTATATGTTTATAGCTCTTTCGCTCTATTCAATCGAAATGTTTATTGATATATATGGATTCTAATGATTATCTTTTTATTTGCTTAATTCTTGTTTAGCAAAACAAAAATGTCGAACATTGCAAAAAATGAATTCTCGGCACTAAATATCATTGGAGAAAATTATATGCCATGGACGGCTCATGTAAAATGACACCTTAAATCCGTGGGTGTGTTAGAAACTATACAAGAGGGGAATACTTGCTCAGAACAAGATAAAACTAAGGCTGATGTATTTTTATACAAACACATTGATGAAATGTTGCA
Organism: Flaveria ramosissima; assembly: GCA_025215565.1. Taxonomy (NCBI): domain Eukaryota; kingdom Viridiplantae; phylum Streptophyta; class Magnoliopsida; order Asterales; family Asteraceae; genus Flaveria; species Flaveria ramosissima. Next base: position 23,040,522 of record CM046046.1, on the reverse strand, counting down.
ATTGAATACTCAAATTGTGATGATCCATATGACCTATGAAAAGACTTACAAAGCAGGTTTGATCATCAAAAAGAAGTTTTACTTCCTGCTGCTAGAGATGAATGGAACAAACTAAGGTTCCAAGACTTTAAAAAAGTGAATGAGTACGTCTCTGCTGCATTCAAAATATGCTCAACTCTTCGATTTTGTGGGCATATAGTTACTGAGGATGATATGCTAGAGAAAACTCTGTCCATATTTCATGCATCGAATATGAGTTTGCAAAACCAATACAGATTGCTAAACTTTAAGAAATTTTCTAATCTAACTTCATATCTCCTTGTAGCGGATAAAAACAAAGAGCTATTAATGAAAAAATTATCAAGCTCATTCTACTGGTTCACTAGCAATCCCAGAAGTCAATGCTATTAATAGTAATGATAACAAAAAATCTGGACGTAAATGGGAACAAGGTCGTGTGCGAGGCCGTGGTAGTGACCATTTTGATAAAATTCATTTTAATGATCGTAATCATCCTTACAAATGGAACAATAATTACCAAGGTAATTCTCGTGGCCATGGTCGTGGTCATGGACAACGAACTACCAATTTCAACCACCAAAACAAGTTTAAAAATAAAGTTGGTACTTCTCAAAATTATGCTAGTTCATGTTTTAGATGTGGTAGTACATACAAACCATTGGTCAAAAGCTTGCCTCACTGCTCCACATCTATGCGAACTATATCAAGCATCCCTTAAAGGAAAAGAGAAAGAAGTGAACCATGTGGATAAATTTGATGACATCAACCATGTGGATAAATTTGTTGCTAGATTATAATAATTGTATGCAACAATTATGTAGTTCTCTTGTTTAAGTACCTTTTAGTTATGTTTAATTATTTTTCTTTTTATGTATTGTATTAACTATATGAATGAAGTTCTTGTTGAAAAAAAAGACTTATTATATGCTTATTATTTGTCCTTATATTTGAAGATATAAAAAAATGACTCTCATTGGAGCACAAGGACAAACAAATGAAGGAGATATATGTATAGCAGATAGTGGAGCTACGCACACTATACTTAGCTCCAGAAAATATTTTTATGAAATGAAACCAACAAAGGGAACCATTGATACAATATCAAGTCCTACAGACTTGATAGAAGGAGTTGGAAAAGCTAAATTAGTATTACCAAATGGTACAAAGCTTTTAATAAAAAATGCGTTATTTTCCCCAAGATCAATGAGAAACTTATTAAGTTTCAAAAACATATATCATAATGGAATGATACTCGGTTAATGACCGTTGAAAATGAAAAATATTTGCATATCATGAGCAAAAGTCACATATTAGAAAAACTGCCAATGCTCCATTCTGGTTTGCATTACACACATATTAATGTGCCACAAGCACACATGACAGTTAAAGAGATCTTTTGTGATCTTGAGATATTCAAGTTATGGCATGATAAACTAGGCCATCCGGGGTCTACAATGATAAAAAGGATAACTGAAAGTACACATGGACATCCATTGAAAGATCAAAAGATTTCACAATCAAATAAAATACCTCTGTGTACATCCTGCTCTCTTTGGAAGCTAATTACTAGACCTTCACTATTGAAGTTGAAAAGGAATTACCTATGTTTCTTGAAAGAATTCAAGGTGATATATGTGGACCAATCCATCCCTCATGTGGACCATTTAAATACTTTATGGTTTTAATAGATGCATCAAGCAGATGATCTCATGTCTATTTATTATCAACTCGTAATGTAGCATATGCTAAATTCCTTGCTCAAATTATTTAATTACGAGCATATTTCCCTGATTATATAGTTAAAAGAGTGAGACTTGATAATGCAGGTGAATTTACATCAAATGCTATTAATGATTATTGCATGTCTGTTGGAATTGTTGTTGAACACCTTGTTGCTCATGTACATACACAAAATGGTTTAGCTGAGTCGTTAATCAAATGTCTACAATTAATAGCTAGACCATTAATTATGAGAACAAGACTTCCTGTGTCTATTTGGGGTCATGCAATTTTACATGCTGGATTATTAATTCGTATGAGGCCTAGTGCAAATCATAAGTACTCTCCTTTACAACTTGTTTCTGGCCATAAGCCAAATATTTCCCACCTTAGAATTTTTGTGTAAGGCCCCGTTCCCGGGACGCCTACAGTTGGTCAATCATCGCACATAAAATGTATAGTTACATTTAACCTTCATAAAACATTGTAGCGGAATTATCAAAATAGACATCTCATCTCATTATAAAAGCTTTTGCAAAACAATACATCGTTATCAGGTTGCAAAATACATGTTGTATTTCATCACAAAAGCATTATAAAAGTGGATGTCATCCAAAAGAGTTGAGTAGCCGCCTCGTGCCATCCTCAACAATTATTACCTGCAAACTGGAAACACATAAAAGTCAGCGTTGCTGAGTGAGTTCTAGTTTTAAAATAAAACATACTTTTCTTTCGTTAAAACCGTACTTTACTTTCATGCGATCATGCATCATACGTACACATAGATAATATCATTATTATCTTCATCATTCATTCATTAACTTCCATTCGTTCATACGTTCTTACTTTCATTCGTTCATTCATCATTACATCATTTCTTTCCATCAAAACCATGAACTTTACCCTTTAGTTCCTGGGTACTGGGCCTAAGCCTATCATAGACCTTCCATTACGGTGCACAGCACCTCTGGCCACAGTACCTAAGATAAAGTTCAGGTGTACCATTGTCATGTGCTATGTCTTTTAGTTTCCTGGTACTAGGCCTAAGCCTATCATAGACCATCCATTACGGTGCACAACACCTCTGGCCACAGTACCTAAGACAAGCAATAATGGTTCTGTACAAATGGTCAATCACAAAGAAAGACCCCGATGTGCATCCTCCCGGGGTCGCAAACCCACACACCGTTGGATTAACACCTTACAAAGGGGCGTGTCCCGTCATACCATGCTTGCAAGACTTTCATTCATTCAACATTCATTAATGCATGCATTCATCATGTTCTTCTTTTCATTATCTTCCACTTTACATTATATAATACTTTCATTTCATTCATTAACATTCATCGTAAAGCCAAGGGAAAATAATTATACAATAAAAGGAACATCATCATACACAATCATCATCATACAGGGAAACATCAAGCATACATAACATACATCATGCGTAATCATACAACATCATCACCATCATGCCCAACATACAAGTCATCTTACATGAACTTACGGGAATTTCCATGTCAAAACTTACATCTGCACTTTCCCCCGAAAGTCAGTAATTAAACTACACATTTCCCCGGGTACAACAGCCCTACTTGGGCGTACGGACACCCTTCAGTCGCATTTCCTCCAGGCGACTGAACATCATGCGAATGGACCCATGCGGATGAACATCTATGCGGATGGACACCCAGTCGTGCGTATGAACCTCATGCGGATGGAACTAATGCGAATGAGCACTTATGCGACTGGGCCCTAAGTCGCATGACTCCCAGGCGACTGGACCCCAATCGTACGAATGAATCCTCAATCGTGTGAATGAACCCTCAATCGTGCGAATGAACCTCAATCGCACCCCAGTCGGCCGTATGGCCTCCAGTCGGTCGCCTAGCCCTAGCTAATGTAGAATGGAGTTCATCCCGAACCCAATCTGTCATTTTCGACCTCCAAGCTCATCCAAACCCATTCTAAGCCTAAATCAACCATCCTAAACCTTAGGAATACATACCACAACACCATAAAAGCACATACAAGCCCGGAAACAAACTCCAAACGCATCACACGCAAACACACCCAAATGGGTCAAACACATACACACACAAAAACGGGTTTTCTATATGTTCCAGCCCCAAAATTGTTTGAAAACATGTAAAAGAGGGGTCCTAAAACTCACACTGTCACACCCTCAATTTCCACAAACGGGGTAATACCGTCAGACGTGTGTCATACCAGGATCTTAGCCATTAGTTACACCAAACGACACAACAGTTACAAAAAATAATGTCTAATTAAAAATAAAGTTTCTCAAAATCAGAGTTTGATACGAAAACATGAAAAGTAATGCGGAAGCGTACAAATTTATAATTCAAACGACACAAACACGCGCAAAACCAGATAAGTATAATGTGTAGAAAAATGCAATTGTTCTTTGCCGACCCAGTAAATGATGAATGATATGATGTGATGATCCTAGACATGCTCGCTTAAGAACCTGAACGAAACATGCTAAAGTGTCAACACAAGGTTGGTGAGTTCACAGGTTTCAATAAGTAAATATGTTTGTACATTTGTTTGGTAAAAGTAAACAAATGTATACCATAGGTAGCTAGCCTATATATCGAGTTACTTAGCGTTTCGAACCGAAGCTGACTGTTTGTAAGTTGTTTTGCCTTCCGCCATGTCTTATCACAGAACAATGGCAAATGTCTAGGTCAATTAAACACCCGTTCGACCTCCAGTCGAGTTAGCGCGACTAACGCGGGTGGGGTTTGTCAAACCCAGTAGTACTACTCAAAATTACCTCGCTAACCCGTTTATTAACGGTTCGAGTGTGTAAGGACTTGCGTGATAATGTTTGCACTACAGTAACAGGCGATATACCAATAATACTAAAACAAGTAAATAGAAATAGTTTGCATGCTTCTCCCCAAAAGAAAAGTAAGTAAAGTGGGGCCGTGAAGACTCACCTTTAATGCACAACAACACGTAAATATAAGCACAAAAGATTTTTTCCGACTAACCTGAATATCAATTAATATTTAGTTAAACTAAATATTAATAATGATAGAATCAAGTATTAATATAATTTGTATGGTTTCGCGTTCGCGGTCGCGGCTCGGTTATAGTGTCGGTTATTGGTAGGACTCCCCATACACAAGCAAACGCAAACATACACAAACTCACACAAGCACAAAACCCACTATTCATTTATAGCACGGATTATATATAAAAGTACTCTTTATATATATAAATAATCATACGACATTTTACAATAAAACTCATACGTTTAGTAACACATAACCCACACTTCCTAACGCATACTAATATATTCGTAAGCATATTTGTTATAATGTAACCATGCGTTCTTCATCACCCATATTATTTTTTCATCAAACCCACACACATGTATATAACACACACAATATAATATTCACACACATGCACCTACCAACTACACAATATATATTTATTTAATTGTACATAAATCTCATGGATGAAAGAACTCACAATGTGTAGTTAGTCACACCTCTGAAAATTAACTTCTCAACCCACACACACAATAATGTAAAAAAAATATTTATGGCCAAAGCATCCACATGAAATGAATGTGCAATAAAAACTTGGCCACATACATTCATAAGAATACATCCACATATAAATTACTATGCACGCATAGGCATCCTAAAGCCCACACCAAGAACCACACATGGATATGTACACGACAGAACATATATATATATATACATACGCCAAAGCACACACAAATATATATATATATATATCAACAACCATACACACACATGTATCAAATCTGCATCCATATAAAATGAAACCCTTGGTCAAGAATCGATCACACAACGCACATATACATACAGAACGAAAATCAAATCTATACATACATACGACACACCGAAAATCGCAGAAGCATGCATGCTCATGGTCCAAACAACCACAACCATATACTCATGCGTAACACCCACCAGAACATACCAAACACACACATACATAAATCGCAGGAACATATTTATATAACAAAGGAAGCACACACACATGTGTATATATATATATATACACAAAAGAAGCACACGTACACACACTAAAGAAATATACATTATATACACATGAATACACCGCACTACGACTCGCAGGAACACCCACATAAACATATCGCAGATTCAACCACACACACATTTATATATATATGCGCAAATTACATATAACGCAGAACACACACATGAGACATGCACATATATCTATATATATATATACATATATATATATATGTATAATATATATATATATATGTATATATATATATATATATATATGTATACATATATATATATATGTATATATACATATCATATATATATATATATATATATATATATATATCTATATATCTATATATCTATCTCTATCATATATCTATCTCTCCCTCTATCCCTACCCTATATATATCTGTCTCTCTATATATCTATCTCTCTATATCTCCTTCTCTATCTCTATCTGTCTCTCCCTCTATGTCTCTCTCTCTCTATCTCTCTCTCTCTCTCTCTCTCTCTCTCTCTCTCTTCTCTCTCTCTCTCTCTCTCTCTCTCTCTCTCTCTCTCCTGTATCTCCTCTCTCTCTCTCTCTCTCCCTATCTCTGTTCTCTCTCTCCTCTCTCTTCTCCCCTATCTCTGTTCTCTCTCTCCGACATGAGAGGGGAGAGAGAGAGAGAGAGATCTCTCGAGATGAGAGAGAGAGAGAGAGAGAGGGAGAGACAGACAGAGAGAGAGATACAGAGAGGGAGAGAGAGACAGAGAGAGGAGAGAGAGAAGATAGAGGATGCGAGGAGAGAGAGTAGATAGAGAGGCAGAGAGAGAGAGAGAGAGATCAGAGAGAGCGAGAGAGAGAGGAGGAGACGATATATATATATATTGTATATATATAATATATATAGATATACATATATATATATTTTCTCTAGATCTATATTATATTGATATTATATATTATATTATATATATTTTATATCTATAATAATAATGTATATATATTATATATATTATATATATATATTATATATATACGCAGAATACATATACGTATACATAGCGCAGCCCACACGCATACAACAATGAGGAACCCACACGAAATCAACCTTCAATCCGGACACACACCGAAACCGCATCCACCGAGCCCAAAACCATACGAAATCGAAACAACTTTAAGGAACAAGAAAGAAACATACCGAACGAAACGTGGGCTGATTCGGTTGATTGGTTGCAAGCGAGAAGGTCGTCAACAGGTGTACGGTCGACAAGAGATCACGGGGAGTAACGAGGAAACCATTGGGGATGAGATATGATGATCGAAAGGTTGCCGGAGCTGCGTGGGTGTGGAGAGGAGAATGAAGGTTGTTGACGGCAGTGAGATGTTGGAGAAGGCTTAGGGTTCGCAAGAGGTAGCAGTGGAGCGGGTGGGATTTGGTTAATTTAATTAGATAATATTAAGTTTGGCTAAAAGGCACATTAGTCCCTCAGCTTTATATAATTTACATTTTAGAGTTTTAATTAGTTTTAGTAGTTAGGTTTGGGTTGATTTAAAGTTAACTAATAAAAATTATAATAATAGTAACAATAATAACAGTAAAAAAATTAATAATCCTTTTCACTCAGTAAATGAAGTCGATTGCTTTTAAGATAGTGATTGAATAATGGAAACAATGTTAACTTGAAAGTATGGGGTGTCACACACACAAACGATGACACCGAGAAGAGCTTCGAATCAACACGCTACACTTTGATTTTGCACGCTTAAATCTACCCGAACCAACTTTTCTCCTTTTTCTCTCTTCTTTCTCTCTATGGCTGAATTTTTTTTGGTGTGGGGAGAGGGTAAGGGCTGCCCTCTCCCTTTAAATACCTCCACTCACCCAACTTTCTCTCGTTGGTGAGTTTGGTCCCTCGACTTTGGACTTTATTTCTTTTTCTACATTCGTCGGCTTCAAAACCAGGTGTTACAAGTCTACCCCCCTTAAATAGGTTTCGTCCCCGAAACCTGTTATTCCTCAAACAAACGTGGGTAATGCTACCTCATCTATTCTTCAGTCTCCCATGTTGAGTCGGATCCTTTCTTGTGAAACACTTCCGGTAACTCCAGTCTATAGGCCACCTCTCCTACCGAGCAATGATTCGTAAAGGGCCTATGTACCTCGGGCTCAACTTGCCTCGCTTTTGGAAATGAATGATGCCCTTCCAAGGTGAGACCTTCAACATAACCCGGTCACCCACCTGGAACTCAATCGGTCTGTGTTGTTTATCAGCATATGACTTCTGTCTATCTTTGGCTGCCTTCATGAAGGCTTTGATCTTTTCAGGCTTCTTAGTCGTAGCCTCGATACCTCGACGCTCCCTAACTCCTTCTGACCAATATCACCCTAACAAACGGGTGTTCTGCATCTCCTACCGTATAGCATCTCGTATGGGGCATACCAATGCTGGCATGATAATTGTTGTTGTATGAGAATTCAGCTAACGGTAAGTGGTCATCCCAACTTCCTCCAAAATCGATAACACAAGCACGAAGCATATCCTCCAACGTTTGAATGGTCCTTTCGGACTGACCATCTGTCTGGGGATGATAAGCCGTGCTAATATGTAACCTCGTCCCCATAGCATCGTGGAATTTCTTCCAAAATTTAGATGTAAACCGGGTGTCACGATCAAACACAATAGACACCGGCACACCATGACGAGTTACAATTTTCTTGATGAACAGATCAGCCAACCTCTCAGATGAATATGTCTCGCGGATCGGTAGAAAGTGAGCACTCTTCATTAAACGGTCAACTGTCACCCATATGGCATCATACCCTTTCGGGGTACGCGGCAACTTCGTAATGAAATCCATGGTGATGTGCTCCCACTTCCATTCCGGTATATCCAAAGGTTGGATCTTCCCATACGTCTTCTGATGCTCGGCCTTCACTTGCAAGCATGTAAGGCACTTACTCACATACTCCACTACGTCACGCTTCATACCCAGCCACCAATAATGTAACATCTCGTATTTTGATAACTTAAAAGGTTAACTTCGTTAAGTTTTAAAAGGACCTTTTATGTCATTTTGAAACCTAGAGGACCTATTATGGTTGATAATTAATAACAATGGCATTAAAAGGGTTGTGATGTTGTTTAGACACTTAAAGTGGTTTTAATCTTAAAAATGATAATTATTATTATTACAACAATAATAATAACAATTATAATAATGACACTAATAATAATAATGTTAGTGATAATAATAACAATAATAGGCATAACAACAAGATTAAAAAAATAATTATAATGAGTGTTAATATTTGAAAATAATACAAGTTTCTATTATCTTAAAACTTGAAATTAATAAGTTATACATAAAATGTTAACATTTAAAATTTCAGGGTTTAAATTGTAATTTAATTTTAAAACTAAAACAAAACATTAAAACCCAGTAGACAACTTTCAAAACCACAGGGACCAAAGTTGTATTTTATCAAACCCAACCCCCCACCCTTTCTCTCTCCCCGTATTTCCGGTCGCCGGCCGGCAAGGTCCGGCGCGGCGCCGGCAACCTTCAAACCCCCCTGAAATCACCCAAAATCAATACCAAACAGTTTCAAACCGTTTCGTGAACGTGTCTCGAACCTGAATACACATTTTAATTGTATTTAATCATCGGTTACAGCCCCATTCGAATGAAAAACCGAAGCACCCATAATCACATAACCGTTCGAGCTTTAAACACGAATAATAACTCAATTCAATAAATCAAATCGAACGCCTACCTAATTCTAATTGGTTTCAACACTCAAATACACTTGAAACACACAAAGTCATTGAAATCAATCACCATCTTCGTTCGTGACCTGCAACTCAACAGTGAGCTATGTTGGAAGCTTTATTAAATCAAATTAGTTGAGGGTTTTCGTTGGAGATGATGACCCGAAGCTTCCCACAAGAGCAATCGGATTATTGTCAACATTTGCACCATGAAACATATCCACGCAGTCGTGCATTGTTCTTAAACCTATAAGCATCAATTCGAATTCAACAACGTAAGTTTCATACATCATTACGCTCGGATTAACGTGGGAAAACAAAGCCCTAATATCAATTTCATTATCATAATCATCTGATGTTCAATTGGATTCAATTCGTTTCTAGGGTTTATATCAATTTGGGGGATTTCTTAATTAATGGATGTATAAAATTACTTTCGAAAACCAAACAGATTGGGGCTCTAGCCCAACCGGTAACAACACCCCACTCTAGGCAGGAGGTCCCGGGTTCGAACCGGGCCTCTGCCAATTTCTTTTATTTAATTATTTACTTACATTTGTTTTATTCTAAAAACTATTTTTATACTAATTAACCTAAGAAAAATTATTTTGTTATCAAAAGGGTTTCTGAAATTATTAAACTAAGTTTTTAAAAAGGTTTTAAAAACTTATGTTTTATTTTGTTAAATTTAATTACTTTGTAAAAGGTAACAAAAATAATAAAAATATATTATTAGTTATTTTATTTAAATAAAATTGGTTCAAATGTAGATTATTTGAAACATTATAAATATACATGTTTAAGTAAATAATTATTGAAATAGTTATTTAAATAGTTATTTATTCATCTATTATTTAATTGTGTTATATCATAATTAGTTAGTAAATTTATTTCTTAAACTCTTATTAAAATTTATGAATAGCATTTTCTATTTAAGGCTTTGATATTATAAGACCTTTATAAAAATCAATTAAAAGTTTAAAAACTTTATAAAATGATTTTGAATAACTCTAAACTACCTTTTGCAAGTCATTTAAATAATTAATTACTCAATTAATTATTTTGAATAAGCTTTAAATAATTAATTACTCAATTAGTTATTTTGAATAAGCTTTAAATAATTAATCTCTAGGTTTATTATTTCTTTTCGCAACGCTAATATTTAAGTAATGCTTATTGTACAATTTCGCTAATGATTATTATTATTATAATCATTCATCTTTATGAAAATAAAATATAATTAGCTATATTATTTTATTTACCCTAATTATTAAAACCCCAAATTTCAATTGAAACCCTAGATCACGTCAAATTGTTAAACATATTATTTAACCTAACCTTGAAATTATATATTTAGGTACTTGTAATGGACACTTGGGATTTATCTTGTAATCTTTTATATCATCTTGAAATGCTTATTTCCATGTGAGTTTTCCTTGTCCCCTTTTTACTTTACTTCACACTATTTTGGGGTGAAACATGATACTTATACATCGTACACTTGTAAACGTTTGAGACTTATAAATCACATGCAATTCAACTTATTATTTTGTCATGGTTATTTGTGTATTGTAAGTGTTTATATGAGATACATAGTTTGTTTACAATCATTAACTATTGCTAGCCTGGCGACGTCTTAGATCTTTGGGCCTGACAAGCCTATTTGGTGCTAAAGTCGAGGTATTGCCGACTCCTAGGGGCCGTACGCTTGTGCACTAGGGAACCAAATACACTTAGCCAATCTTTTATACTTGTAATCAAGTCGAGGTTTGGTTGTAACGATATGTGTTCTATAACCTTACTAGCTTATAACCTATGACATGAATTGCTACTTGTAACCTTTTCATATTATGTATGAAAACCTTGGAAACTCACCAACTATTTATAGTTGACCTTTTATCTTTATCATGTTTCAGGAAAACCCCCAAGTTTTGAAGTGAACTTATGTTGCTGGCATATTCTAGGACTTGGACCTAGTTAATAAACAAAATGATTATGTTTGTTATTTCATGTTGAAACTTATTTCATTATTGAGACTTAAGCTTGTATTGTAACTTTGAAACTTATGTATAATATATTTGGATTTAATAATAGCGTTATGTGGCTGTGAACAATCTTAACCCTCACATCTCGACGTTTCCGCCGTCAAGGTTGGGGTGTGACAGATTGGTATCAGAGCCCATAACTATAGGGATTTAGGTTATTAGAAATGGTGACCTAGACTATAGTTGCATGAACCTCATAGAAAGATTCTTATACCTTAGTGTTTATATGTTGTTTGCATGCTACATAATGCTATGCCTTTTGTGCAACTTGATGCCTTAGCATAGGATTGCCTTATGTATGCTTAAACTTAGTTACTTGTCTCCCTAAACTTAACTTTGACTCTTTGACTCTCCCCGACAAATGAACTTCCTAAACTTATTCTTAACGACACGTGGAATCTACACCTATCGTCGTGGGTTCAATTCCTTAGACTCTATGTCTAATCTATGAAAATCTCATCAAGGTTTTGATTTCATGAACCTAAGAAATTTGTGTGACACATGGACACCTGTATTCTGGATTTCCTGGCAAAAGGCCTTCGGGCTAAGGCAAGCGTATCGTATAAATCTCATTGTGAGACCAGTTATGCTTCCCTGGGGATTTCTGGGATGAGTGATAAACTATGGTCAACATACACAAGTCTCTAAGGCAAATGGGTCAATTTACCTGACGTGTCAATGATTCCAAATGGTAATGCGTTACCAAATGGAACCATTCTCTTTGTGTCTTAAAAATCCTTGATTCTTTGATCTGGTTTATCACCAAGGTTTTAATATCTTCTCGTTCTTATCATACATAATGTTCCCGTTAATATTGAACTCATCCTACATTTCAACTCTTACGTTTAAACACCGTTACACGTTGAGCGTTTCATGTATCTATTTCTATGCCTAGACCAACGTGTGCATGACTCTTAATATATCCAATGATATTGGGAATCTAAAACGAATGGTCTTCAAAACTTTAAATCATTACTTATGGTTTTCAAATTTCCTTAAAAATGTGTCCCATAACTAAAGACATGCAATGTTGTAGGTGGAATTCCTACATCTTGGGATACTTTGTCTAGACAAAGTGAAAATAGTGATCTGATTCGATCATTGAATCCGTTTACTTGACTTGAAATCCTTGAGATGAGTGACCGCTTATAGGTACGCGTGTCTTCAATAAGGCTATGGTTGACCGCATATTTTGAGAAGCCCATGTATTCTTGTTGATGGTGAATCGAATGTTCACATCTCATTGTGGTGTTGAATAATTTCCTGTCCTTGAATTCGTCTTTCCGATTGAAACCATCCAAGATTTGAACACCACAACAAATTCTGTTATCTTGAACTTTGATCTTAAGCTTGTAAGCATAATTTTGTCCTTTTGTTACATTGATGTAACTTGAAATTTTTCGAATTTCTAATTGATGTTATTTACCTTTCGTCGTTAAGTCAAACTCCGTACCGTCTGCACCGTGAGAGATGCAAGTGTTTGAAAGTCAACCTATGACTAAGAACACCCGTATCTCCTAAATGATTCTAACTCATCAAAACAGGGGTGATTCCCTTACTTTGATGATTCTCTAATCGTTTCGATAAATGGTTTCCAATTGTGGTTTATAAAATTTCATCCTCTGGATCGGGGTGATTTCCTTATCCCGAGGATTGACTTCAATCATTTTCTTTGGAATGGCATTTCACAAATGACATGATCTCACCAAAATAGGAGTGAAACCCGTACTTTGGTGACAAATGTCAATCTTCGATTGTTTTCTTGTTATTATGAAATTCAATCATCAAGATAGGCGTGAATTCCATACCTTGATGATAATATCATCTTTATGAATTGTAGTTGTTCAAATGAGACGACTTCATTAAAGTAGGAGTGAATTCTGGATTTTGATGAAGAAGTTTATCTTGTTATATTTTGTTTGTAAAACTTCACCATTAAGATAGGAGTGATTTCCCTTACCTTAATGGTGAGTTACCTCGTCTTATTTTTGTGGATCCTCAACAAGGAGTTGGGATCGAACTTTTTGATTGGTAAGTTAGTGGTCATACCTTGGGAATACACCAACAAGTTAGGAGTGAAAACCACACCTTAATGACTATTCTCATTTCTTGATCTCCAACTTACCAAGATTTTAATCAAGTGACAAGAAACGTGTAGTAACTTGAAGGGTGAACCAATGTTAGGGTTTGAACCTATCAAGCCAAAGCATGATTTCTGAACTTGTAAGGAGACCCGATCGCTCTAGGTTGATTTTGATTCCGAGCTTGGAGCATTTAAATTCTTAAATTGATTTCTTTCCCTTTATCCTTATGTTTTGATATGATCTAGCTATATCGAACCATTTATTCCTTACTTAACAACTTTCATTTTGAGATATCACCAACACATATTTGTGTGATGGTAGTCTTCTTAAATAATCTTTCTACTAAATAAAGACATTATCAACCTGTGGTTATGTCTTTCTAGTCATACGAATGTTCTCGACTGTACTTATGGGTTTGATGAACTACGTATGCAATCTATATTTGGAAATTTGTTACCTTGCAAAACATGGTTACAAATGCATGTCTTATCGTTTGCGTTACTTCTTGAATCGCTTTTGAATCCTTAACTTTGGAAATCTTTAAAACTCTATCTTAACTTCGATCAACGAGACTCGTTATTACTTACATTGTGACGCGGATATAAAGGTTCATAAACCTTCGTAACTAGTAGTCATGGGTTTGGCATAAAGGAAAAGACGTAACTTGGTATGTATCCAAGTGTCTTACCTTCACATATGACAAAACCTAACATTCGTGATCCTATGGATCTTCTGTTTAACTTTTCATTCACTAAGTGTCTCCTATCTTAGCTGTCATGATGACAATTGGTGCATTAGACCGATTGGTTAATTGCATATCAACTCTTGTGAGATAATGGGTCGAGAAATTGGCTTGTATCTATCTCAAATAGTTGTATACCGTGGTATGTCGTTAAACATCGATCATTAAGATGAATGATCAATTCATTATCTGTTTTTAAAAAATGTTCCTAACCATAGTCGTGAACTTATTCCAAAATCTTTGCATATCGTATTACTCTTAGACCAATGATTGGTCAAAGGAGAGATACATATTCACAAGATATGCGTTAAGATCGTTTCATATAGTGACGTTTGGGATTTTTAAACCCTGACGGTCAACCTTTCTTATCATTGTTGGTCCTTTATTGATTTCTAGACATCAAGTTACTATGAAATTACATTCTAGAAGTTGTGACTTATAAATCTAAGGTACCACGGTAGCTCGTTATCGTTTTTCAACGTTTTATCTCAAAACGTCTCGCGTTCGTTACGTTAAGAATCTTGTAAGATTCCATGAAGTGAAACATCTCATCTGTAATCAAACGTCTACCCAAGACCGTTGTACGCTTACCTTTCATTATAATTCCTTTGTTCATCTAAGTTCATTTTAATTTCGGGACGAAATTCTTTTAAGTTGGGGAGACTGTAACATCTCGTATTTTGTTAACTTAAAAGGTTAACTTCGTTAAGTTTTAAAAGGACCTTTTATGTCATTTTGAAACCTAGAGGACCTATTATGGTTGATAATTAATAACAATGGCATTAAAAGGGTTGTGATGTTGTTTAGACACTTAAAGTGGTTTTAATCTTAAAAATGATAATTATTATTATTACAACAATAATAATAACAATTATAATAATGACACTAATAATAATAATGTTAGTGATAATAATAACAATAATAGGCATAACAACAAGATTAAAAAAATAATTATAATGAGTGTTAATATTTGAAAATAATACAAGTTTCTATTATCTTAAAACTTGAAATTAATAAGTTATACATAAAATGTTAACATTTAAAATTTCAGGGTTTAAATTGTAATTTAATTTTAAAACTAAAACAAAACATTAAAACCCAGTAGACAACTTTCAAAACCACAGGGACCAAAGTTGTATTTTATCAAACCCAACCCCCCACCCTTTCTCTCTCCCCGTATTTCCGGTCGCCGGCCGGCAAGGTCCGGCGCGGCGCCGGCAACCTTCAAACCCCCCTGAAATCACCCAAAATCAATACCAAACAGTTTCAAACCGTTTCGTGAACGTGTCTCGAACCTGAATACACATTTTAATTGTATTTAATCATCGGTTACAGCCCCATTCGAATGAAAAACCGAAGCACCCATAATCACATAACCGTTCGAGCTTTAAACACGAATAATAACTCAATTCAATAAATCAAATCGAACGCCTACCTAATTCTAATTGGTTTCAACACTCAAATACACTTGAAACACACAAAGTCATTGAAATCAATCACCATCTTCGTTCGTGACCTGCAACTCAACAGTGAGCTATGTTGGAAGCTTTATTAAATCAAATTAGTTGAGGGTTTTCGTTGGAGATGATGACCCGAAGCTTCCCACAAGAGCAATCGGATTATTGTCAACATTTGCACCATGAAACATATCCACGCAGTCGTGCATTGTTCTTAAACCTATAAGCATCAATTCGAATTCAACAACGTAAGTTTCATACATCATTACACTCGGATTAACGTGGGAAAACAAAGCCCTAATATCAATTTCATTATCATAATCATCTGATGTTCAATTGGATTCAATTCGTTTCTAGGGTTTATATCAATTTGGGGGATTTCTTAATTAATGGATGTATAAAATTACTTTCGAAAACCAAACAGATTGGGGCTCTAGCCCAACCGGTAACAACACCCCACTCTAGGCAGGAGGTCCCGGGTTCGAACCGGGCCTCTGCCAATTTCTTTTATTTAATTATTTACTTACATTTGTTTTATTCTAAAAACTATTTTTATACTAATTAACCTAAGAAAAATTATTTTGTTATCAAAAGGGTTTCTGAAATTATTAAACTAAGTTTTTAAAAAGGTTTTAAAAACTTATGTTTTATTTTATTAAATTTAATTACTTTGTAAAAGGTAACAAAAATAATAAAAATATATTATTAGTTATTTTATTTAAATAAAATTGGTTCAAATGTAGATTATTTGAAACATTATAAATATACATGTTTTAAGTAAATAATTATTGAAATAGTTATTTAAATAGTTATTTATTCATCTATTATTTAATTGTGTTATATCATAATTAGTTAGTAAATTTATTTCTTAAACTCTTATTAAAATTTATGAATAGCATTTTCTATTTAAGGCTTTGATATTATAAGACCTTTATAAAAATCAATTAAAAGTTTAAAAACTTTATAAAATGATTTTGAATAACTCTAAACTACCTTTTGCAAGTCATTTAAATAATTAATTACTCAATTAATTATTTTGAATAAGCTTTAAATAATTAATTACTCAATTAGTTATTTTGAATAAGCTTTAAATAATTAATCTCTAGGTTTATTATTTCTTTTCGCAACGCTAATATTTAAGTAATGCTTATTGTACAATTTCGCTAATGATTATTATTATTATAATCATTCATCTTTATGAAAATAAAATATAATTAGCTATATTATTTTATTTACCCTAATTATTAAAACCCCAAATTTCAATTGAAACCCTAGATCACGTCAAATTGTTAAACATATTATTTAACCTAACCTTGAAATTATATATTCAGGTACTTGTAATGGACACTTGGGATTTATCTTGTAATCTTTTATATCATCTTGAAATGCTTATTTCC
This sequence comes from Flaveria ramosissima, assembly GCA_025215565.1. Lineage (NCBI taxonomy): Eukaryota > Viridiplantae > Streptophyta > Magnoliopsida > Asterales > Asteraceae > Flaveria > Flaveria ramosissima. The sequence continues at coordinate 23,023,249 of CM046046.1, read as the reverse complement.
ATGTGAGTTTTCCTTGTCCCCTTTTTACTTTACTTCACACTATTTTGGGGTGAAACATGATACTTATACATCGTACACTTGTAAACGTTTGAGACTTATAAATCACATGCAATTCAACTTATTATTTTGTCATGGTTATTTGTGTATTGTAAGTGTTTATATGAGATACATAGTTTGTTTACAATCATTAACTATTGCTAGCCTGGCGACGTCTTAGATCTTTGGGCCTGACAAGCCTATTTGGTGCTAAAGTCGAGGTATTGCCGACTCCTAGGGGCCGTACGCTTGTGCACTAGGGAACCAAATACACTTAGCCAATCTTTTATACTTGTAATCAAGTCGAGGTTTGGTTGTAACGATATGTGTTCTATAACCTTACTAGCTTATAACCTATGACATGAATTGCTACTTGTAACCTTTTCATATTATGTATGAAAACCTTGGAAACTCACCAACTATTTATAGTTGACCTTTTATCTTTATCATGTTTCAGGAAAACCCCCAAGTTTTGAAGTGAACTTATGTTGCTGGCATATTCTAGGACTTGGACCTAGTTAATAAACAAAATGATTATGTTTGTTATTTCATGTTGAAACTTATTTCATTATTGAGACTTAAGCTTGTATTGTAACTTTGAAACTTATGTATAATATATTTGGATTTAATAATAGCGTTATGTGGCTGTGAACAATCTTAACCCTCACATCTCGACGTTTCCGCCGTCAAGGTTGGGGTGTGACAAATAATCTTTCTTCATGTCGTGGTACATTTTCGTAGTACCAGGATGAATGGAGTATCGAGTCTTGTGAGCTTCATCCATGATCTTCACGCGTAGATCCCCAAAACGAGGAATCCACACACGACCGAATCGGGTTCTAACACCGAGTGTGTTTTCACCCAACTCTGCGACCAGAACTCTCATTCTTTCAGAGTTAAGATGATCTTCTTTCAATGCTTCATCTTGAAACTCCTTGACTTGCTTCATTACATCGGAGGTCATGATCAGCTGATAAGCTTTCACCCGAATCGGCTCGGGTCTCTCCTTTCGGCTAAGGGCATCCGCCACCACGTTGGCTTTGCCCGGATGGTAATGGATCTCGCAATCATAGTCTTTTATGAGCTCCAACCATCTTCTCTGCCTCATGTTCAGGTCCTTCTGCTCAAAGAAGTACTTCAGGCTCTTGTGGTCTGTGAATATGGTGCACTTCGTTCCGTACAGATAGTGCCTCCAAATCTTTAACGCAAAGACCACGGCTGCTAGCTCCAAGTCATGAGTAGGAAAATTGACCTCATGAACCTTCAACTGTCGGGATGCATAGGCTATAACCTTTCCTCTCTGCATTAACACACACCCCAACCCCGAGTAAGAAGCATCAGAATAAACCACCAGATCTTCACTTCCATCAGGTAATGACAGAACAGGAGCTTGAGTCAATCTCGTCTTCAGTTCCTCGAACGCCTTCTCTTGAGCTTGATCCCATACAAACTTCACATCTTTCCGGGTCAACTTAGTCAGTGGAGAGGCGATCTTAGAGAAGTCTTGAATGAATCTTCTGTAGTAGCCCGCCAAACCCAAGAAGCTACGAATCTCGGATGGCGTCTTTGGTGACTTTCATTGCATAACTGCCTCCACCTTTGCCGGATCCACCATAATCCCGTCAGGATTCACCACATGACCCAAGATTTGAACCTCGCGCAACTAGAACGCGCACTTGGAGAACTTTCCGTACAACTTCTCCTTTCTCAACGCCTCTAGAACCTCCCGAATGTGACGGGCATGCTCTATCTCGCTCTTCGAATAAATCAGGATATCATCAATAAACACGATCACTGATTTATCTAACATCGGCCGACACACTCGATTCATCAAGTCCATAAAAGCAGCTGGCGCGTTGGTCAAACCAAATGACATAACGAGGAACTCGTAGTGACCATAACGCGTGCGAAAAGCTGTTTTAGGAATATCCTGCTCCTTTACCTTCAGCTGATGGTAGCCCGACCGAAGATCTATCCTTGAGAACCAACTGGCACCTTGAAGCTGATCAAACAAATCATCAATCCTCGGTAACGGGTATAAATTCTTCAATGTCAACTTGTTCAGCTCTCGGTAGTCAATACACTCCTCATGCTACCGTCCTTCTTCTTCACAAATAAGGTCGGAGCACCCCAAGGAGAGATACTCGGCCTAATAAACCCCTTGTTGAGCAACTCCTGTAGTTATTCCATCAACTCCTTCACTATGTCGGAGCTAACCGATACGGCGCCTTTGCAACAGGTTGGGCACCCGGTATCAGATCAATTTGAAACTCGATCTCTCGATCAGGTGGCACTCCTGGTAAGTCTTCTAGGAACACGTCTGGAAAGTCACACACAACCAGTACATTGGCTAGTTGTGGTGTTGGCGTATCCACATCCTTTACATAGGCCAAGTAGGCACTACATCCACGCCTCATACACTTTCCCGCCACCGCCATCGAAATCACCTTCGGAATCGTAGTAACCCGATCACCATAAACCGTCACCGAACTACCGTCGGGCGCTGTCAAACAAATAATCTTCTTGCGACACACAATGTTCGCCTCATAATCCCCTATGCAATCCATCCCAAGAACCAAATCGAAACCACCTAAGGTCATCACGAACGGTCTAACAGTAAACATATGACCTTCTAGCTCCACATCACAGTTCTCTATCATCTCAAAAATTCTAGTAGACTAAACTATGGCAGTTTCTACATCAAAGGGCGTATCAACACGTCTACTACTAACAGGCAGCTTAGCACAGAAAGCAGCAGAAATAAAACTTTTACTAGCACCAGAATCAAATAACACAGAAGCTAAAGTTTGGTTCACTAGAAACGTACATGACACAACATCAGGGTCCGTCCTAGCTTCCACCTGTGTCATAGTGAATGCCCTGGCGCTCGCCTTCGGTCCTTCACTTCCCGTCTTCTTCACCCCGGAACCCTCAGCCCTCGGCTTCTTACAATCCCTACTTATGTGGCCCTCCACGCCATAGTTAAAACATCAGACCGTACGACAGTCCCTGGCTATATGCGCCGTCTTCCCACATTTGAAGCACACGTTCGACCCCAACCTGCATTCCCTACTATGCTCTTTTCCATACCTACCACACTTCTTCAAACTAGCACCCGATGCGACCACACGACGGTCGTCCACCCGTTCCTTCTTGTTACCCGTCGAGGCATCACCCCTACCAAACCTCTTCCCATGCCAGTTCCGATCACCACTACCCTTCTTGCTACCTTCAGTCACCACCGCCGTCCTCTCATCATACAGTCTCCCTGCCAAATCCACCGCCGACCTAAACGTGCTCGGTCGGGCAGCAATCATGTGCCTGCGAATATCCGCTGGCAAACTCTGAATGTATCTTTTAATCTTCCGTGACAAAGGTGTCACTTGGTCCGACACCAGGCGCGCCATCTCATTAAACTTGGTAGTATACTGCTGATGTGTCATGGTCCCCGCCTCCAGATGCAGGAACTCTCTCTCTACTTTATCCATTTCTCTATGAGGACAAAACTCCTCAATCACCAACTTCTTCAGTTCGGACCATCTCATTCTCCCGATTGCCCGACTACCCTCAGCTTGGACAATATTGTCCCACCAGCATAAAGCTGAGTCCACAAGCGAGTGGGTAGCAAACTTCACTTTCTGGTCCTCCCGACACTCGTTGATATCAAGAACAACCTCCATTTCCCTCACCCACCGGTGTGCAGCAGCAGCAGTGCCGTTACAATCGAAAGTAGGGGGCTTGCATCTCATAAACACCCCATAGTTACAGCCTCGTGCTGCCTCCGGCGCAGGCTCTTCTTCTTCCTCTTCCTCATTATCAGAGAAAATCGTTTCAGGCTCCGGTTGCTCCCGTTCCCCCGAGGCCCTGTTTCTCTCATTTCTTTCTCCTCCCTTTACAGCCTTGATAACTTCAGTCACCACAGACGATAGGATTGTCTGCATGACTTCATGCACCTCTTCAACAACAGCCTCCTTTACCGAGGCCCTCAAGTTAGCACTCTCATCCCCAACCTCCGGATGAGGGGTCTCAGGTTCTTCAGGAACCACCTTTTCAACTCTAGGTCTTCCTCTTTTGGGTCGCGGTTCAGCACCAGGCCCACCATGACCACCGCCCCTAGAAGCTTTAGAAGATCTACCACCGGCCATTCTCTAACACACTGAAAGATTCAAACACCAACACGGTCATTCAAGGGAACAGCTCAGTTTATGTCAAGTATAGTAAGTCCCTAATTACAATGGCCAGTTGTGATTAGCCACTTACTTCACTCTTCATACCCCGAGCATTAGCTATCCTGACTACATCAGTATCTAAATCTACATACAACACATAAACCCCATAATATGCGCACGTAATACCGGTTAACGTTACGAAAATACCTGATGGCATGCAGCTACTTAGATTGGCATCCCATTCCCTTTCCGTCCCATTTTCAGTTTAAGTTAAGGTTTATTTGGAAAATTTACCCATTTCACTTAAACTTTGGCTATGATACCAACTTGTAAGGCCCCGTTCCTGGGACGCCTACAGGTGGTCAATCATCGAACATAAAACGTATAGTTACATTTAACTTTCATAAAACATCACAGCGGAATTATCAAAATAGACATCTCATCTCATCTCATTATAAAAGCTTTTGCAAAACAATACATCGTTATCAGGTTACAAAATACATGTTGTATTTCATCACAAAAGCATTATAAAAATGGATGCCATCCATAAGAGCTGAGTAGCTGCCTCGTGCCATCCTCAGCAATCATTACCTGCCAACTAGAAACACATAAAAGTCAGCATTGCCGAGTGAGATCTAGTTTTAAAATAAAACATACTTTTCTTTCGTTAAACCGCACTTTACTTTCATGCGATCATGCATCATACATACACATAGATAATATCATTATTATCTTCATCATTCATTCATTAACTTCCATTCGTTCATACGTTCTTACTTTCATTCGTTCATTCATCATTACATCATTTCTTCCATCAAAAACATGAACTTTACCCTTCAGTTTCCTGGTACTGGGCCTAAGCCTATCATAGACCTTCCATTACGGTGCCTCTGGCCACAGTACCTAAGATAAAGTTCAGGTGTACCATTGTCATGTGCTATGTCTTTCAGTTTCCTGGTACTGGGCCTAAGCCTATCATAGACCTTCCATTACGGTGCACAGCATCTCTGGCCACAGTACCTAAGACAAGCAACAATGGTTTTGTACAAATGGTCAATCACAAAGAAAGACCCCGATGTGCATCCTCCCGGGGTCGCGAACCCACACACCGTTGGGCTAACACCTTACAAAGGGGCGTGTCCCGTCATACCATGCTTGCAAGACTTTCATTACATTCATCATTCATTAATGCATGCATTCATCATGTTCCTCTTTTCATTATCTTCCACTTTACATTACATAATACTTTCATTTCATTCATTAATATTCATCGCAAAGCCAAGGGAAAATAATCATACAATAAAAGGAACATCATCATACACAATCATCATCATACAGGGCAACATCAAGCATACATAACATACATCATGCATAATCATGCAACATCATCACCATCATGCCCAACATACCCTCTAAAGCATCAATAGTCATCTTACATGAAATTACGGGAATTTCCATGTCAAAACTTACATCTGCACTTTCCCTCGAAAGTCAGTAATTAAACTACACATTTCCCCGGGTACAACAACCCTACTTGGGCGTATGGACACCCTTCAGTCGCATGACCTCCAGGCGACTGAACATCATGCGAATGGACCCATGCGGATAAACATCTATGCGGATGGACACCCAGTCGTGCATATGGACCTCATACGGATGGAACTAATGCGCCTGAGCACTTATGCGACTGGGCCCTCAGTCGCATGACTCCCATGCGACTGGACCCCAATCGTATGAATGAATCCTTAATCGTGCGAATGAACCCTCAATTGTGCGAATGAACCTCAATCGCACCCTAGTCGGCTGTATGGCCTCCGGTCGGTCGCCTAGCCCTAGCTGATGTAGAATGGAGTTCATCCCGTACCCAATCTGCCATTTTCGACCTCCAAGCTCATCCAAACCCATTCTAAACCTAAATCAACCATCCTAAACCTTAGGAATGCATACCACAACACCATACAAGCACACACAAGCCCGGAAACAAACTCCAAACGCATCACACGCAAACACACCCAAATGGGTCAAACACACACACATACAAAAACGGATTTTCTATATGTTCCAGCCTCAAAATCGTTTGAAAACATGTAAAAGAGGGGTCCTAGAACTCACACAAACGATCACAACGAGAAGAGCTTCGAATCAACACGCTACACTTCGATTTTGCATGCTTGAATCTACCCGAACCAACTTTTCTCCCGTTTTCTCTCTTCTTTCTCTCTATGGCTGAATTTTTTTGGGTGTGGGGAGAGGGTAAGGGCTGCCCTCTCCCTTTAAATACCTCCACTCACCCAACTTTCTCTCGTTGGTGAGTTTGGTCCCTCGACTTTGGACTTTATTTCTTTTTCTACATTCGTCGGCTTCAAAATAGATAAATAACCGGGTGTTACATTTTGGATGTGCGGTGTTTGTTCCTATTGCACCACCGCAACGCATATAAATGGGTCCTCAAAGAAGGTTGGAAATATATGTTGGATATGAAACAACTTCCATTATAAGATATCTTGAATCTTTAACGGGTGATGTATTTATGACACGTTTTGCTGATTGCCACTTTAGTGAGGCAAATTTCCCACCATTTGGGGGAGAAAAGAAAAAAAGAACAAAATGATGTGAAATGGTCTGAGCCTCTTTGTTTCATTTTGATCCAAAGACAAAACAATGTGATACAGAAGTTCAAAAGATAATACATCTGCAAGAAATTGCAAATCAATTGCTTGATGTATTTACTGATACAAAATGAGTAACTACATCTTATATACCAGCTGCAAATGCTCCAACTCGAGTTGAGATTCCAAATAAGGAAATAGATAAAAATATGGCTCATGAATCCCAGATTCGTTTGAAACGTGGAAGACCGATTGGATCAAAAGATAAAAATCCTCGAAAAAGAAAAATATCTGAAAATGAAACTGATCTTAAAGAAACTAATAGTGACAAAACACTAAGTGTCCAAACTTTCTCTGAAAAAGAAGTGAACAAAGAAATGTCAATCAACTATGGTCATATGCAACATTATGGAATCGAGATGAAGTGGAAAATATTGATGATGTATTCTCTTATTCTGTAGCAAGTGATATTATGAGCGGGGATGATGCTCATGAACCAAAATCTGTAAATGATTGTCAAAATCGACATGATTGGGATAAATGGAAAGATGCCATGCAAGCTGAACTAAATTTACTTAACAAACGAAAGGTTTTTGGACCCATTGTTATAACACCTACGCATGTAAAGCCTGTTGGGTACAAATGGGTTTTTGTGCGAAACGAAATGAGAAAAATGAAGTTACAAGATATAAAGCTAGACTAGTAGCTTAAGGTTATTCTCAAAGGCCGGGAATTGACTATGAGGAAACGTATTCTCCTATTATGTATGCAATAACCTTTAGATATTTAATCAGCTTAGCAGTATCTAAAATTTAGATATGCGTCTTATGGATGTCGTTACAGCTTACTTGTATGGATCACTTGATAATGACATTTATATGAAAATTCCTGAAGGATTTAAAATACCTGAAGCGTGTTCAAAACCTAAGGAAATGTATTCAATCTAATTACAAAGGTCCTAATATGGGTTGAAACAGTCTGGAAGGATGTGATACAGCCGTTTGAGTGATTATTTGACTAATAAAGGATACACAAATAACCTTATTTTTCCACACGTCTTTATTAAGAAATAGTATCGGGATATGTGATCATAGCCGTATATGTTGATGACTTAAATATAATTGGGACGCAAAAGGAAATTCATGAAACGATTATTCTTCTAAAGAATGAATTTGAAATAAAAGACCTTGGGAAATCCAAATATTGTCTTGGTTTACAAATTGAGCATATGCATAGTGGGATACTTGTGCATCAATCAAATTATACCGAAATTTTTTAAGACATTTTAATATGGACAAGGCAAATTCCTTAAGCACCCCAATGGTCGTTAGATCACTCAATATTGATAATGACCCATTTTGACATTGTGAAGAAAATGAAGAAGTTCTTAGTCCAGAGGTACCATACCTTAATGCGATTGGAGCTCTTATGTATCTTACTAACTATACAAGGCCAGACATTTCCTTTGTAGTCAATTTGTTGGCAAGGTTTAGTTCATCTCCTACAAAAAAACATTGGAATGGGATCAAACATATTTTTCGATATCTACAAGGAACTACTGATTTAGGCTTGTTTTATCCTAATGCTTCAAAAGAAGGTTTAGTTGGTTATGCAGATGCAGGTTATTTATCTGATCCTCATAAGGCCAGATCTCAAACCGGATACGTGTTTAAGAATGGAGGAACAACAATTTCATGGAGGTCTAAAAAACAAACACTTGTTGCAACTTCCTCAAATCATGCTGAAGTCATTGCACTACATGAAGCTTCTAGAGAATGTGTATGGTTAAGGTCTATGACACAACTTATATTAACTTCTTGTGGACTAGAGAAAGAACGATATCCAACACCAATCTATGAAGATAATGCAGTTTGTGTCTCGCAAATGAAAGAAGGGTATATCAAAAGTGACAGAACGATACATATACCTCCAAGATTCTTTCATACACTCAAGACCTTATTAAAGATAAACAAGTTGAAATTAAATACGTTCACTCTAGCTACAATTCAGTTGATCTTTTCACAAAAGCACTCCCTACAACAACTTTTAGAAAACATGTTTATGATATTGGCATGCGACACGTACATACAATATGATGATCTACAGAAGACAATTTGAGAGGGAGTTATAAGTTGCACTCTTTTTTCCTTAGCTAAGGTTTTTTTCCATTGGGTTTTTTTAGCGAGGTTTTTAATGAGGCAGTATTTCAACACCCTGAACTTTGAAAAAGTGACATCCAAGAGGGATGTCATGAAATATCATGAATTATTGGATGTGATTTTTTAAAGCCTAAAAAGTAAAATTACTTACTAGTTGACTCCTAAATAGTTACCTATCAAAGAGTACATGTATTTGTAGTATAATTACTACCTTCATGGCAATGTGAAAGATGCACTATCTTAAAAAACTTCAAGAGTTATACATTTCTTCTCATCTCTCTCTACAATTCTCTTTAAACTCTTTAAGTTAGTTTAATAATCTTGTTATAGTTATAAAATAATTATAACAGTACCCTATAATAAATTATTAAAACATACTAAACAATAAGATTTCAATTATATTATATCTTAAAATATATTTTTATAATTCTTAATTTTATTATTTGTTATTTATATTTATTAAATATACATTATTATTATTTCATTAATGGCTATTAACATGCAACAAATAAAATATTAATGAAGCCTAATATTTTAATATGTTGAATTTTTTCTATACATGTAATACGTTGGTTTCTAACATAGATATGTATATCAAGAAGTAAGGGTAGCCGAGTAGGATTATAGGAAGGTGATAAGTAACACACATAACTAAAAAGGCTAAGACATGAATCTATATTCAATATGACAATTGAGTTTTCTTTTCACTTTGCTTTCGGTCACTTCACATGACATATAAATCAAACGAGCATAATTGACTATTTCATCTGGGTAATCAAATGTCACCTAATTAAAAATTTTCTCACAACCAAACTTATATGTTCTAAATGGGCTTTGGCACAACGATATCGAGGTATGATGCATCTTGTTGACAATAGATTCCTTAAGGCTTTGTTTCCTCTAAAGAATTCTCCAGAATTATAATTGGAACTAAAATATTTTACATTTAAATCTTTTTTGGTTGGTCACCAGATAAAATTAAGAGTGGAAAATTTTCTCATATTCATTGAAATTCACACTCCTTCCACTTACCATGAAATGTTCCACTATCTAATGAAATGTTCCAAATTAACATATTAATTCCACATAAAATTACCAACCAAACACCTTATCAATTTAAATGATTTCAATTTCAATTCCAATATCATTTTCATTTCTAATTATGTGACAACAAATTCTGCCAACCAAATGACCCTTAAAAGATTAAGTGTTCAAGTTCTATCATAAACAAGTGGTATAGATTTAAGAATAGTTTAGATTGTATGTGAGTTTCCATTCAGAAAAAACCAAACATCATGTTGTTAGTGGAATCCCTAACTAAACATGAAATTAACTAAAAAATAATCAAACATATAACTAAATCAAACATTTGATGTTTAGGTTTTTTTATGATTATCTAAATTGTTCGGTCTTTGAGTATTCTTATGAATAGTTGCAAATATAACATAATTAGATTAGTTGTTCGTTATGTCAAAACACCGATGTATCGGTTTTACATGTAGTGTTATGGTATTAAGATCAAGAATAGACTCTTGCTTTATGAATAACTAAGCTACTGCTTACATTAGCATTACATTACAATGAAATGATGTAAATCTAAAAAGAAAAGATACTAACAACTTATCTACTTATTCTAGAACTACTAATTTAATTCTCCTGATCCCCCTTGAAGCAACAAACCTTCAATGACTTTTTTTCCTTTCAGTGACTTGTTTATATTTGAATTCATCTTTAACATCTCCTTTTAATTCAAGTAATTGTACCCGTAACCTTGCTTGTACACAAACAAACTATTCTTATCCTAATGTTTTTGTTATGTCATCTAGTTGTTCTTCTTACATCAACTAAGCTCTGAATCTAGTGAAATTTAATAGCAATATGCTTACTTTGACTGTGATACACCTACCTCTCTATTAAAAAGAGTGTTGAATTGTAATCATAAAATATAGTAGTTACTTTACATGAAGCATCATTAAAAGGCAATGCTAAAATCAATTATTGTTGTTGATCGACAAATCGATACCTAGTTTATTCATAAACACTAATATGAGAATAAAGATAAATGTTAATAATTCATATCTCTCCCCATTTTAAATGTTTTTTGTTATGAATTCATCTTTATTGATACTTAATTGTCATTAATTTAGTTTTTTTAGTTTTGGATGGTTGTTTAGTGATTTTAAAAGAAAAAGACAAGAAATTTATGAAGATTTTGAAAGTTTAGAGACTGTTATGATCATGACTGATTCCGTCATGACCATAACAAGCATCAAGTCTCCCTTTCCCATGTATTATGGTCATGACTGTTTTTGTCATCGCCATAACACACATCAAGACCCATTTTTAAGACCTTCTTCTTCTTTATTTAGGAGGGAGACGAATTTTGCAAGAAGAAACCCTAGTTTTCTCCATTCTTGTGGTGATTTTTGAAGAAGTTTCTCAAGAGTTCAAAGTAGATTGAAGATCAAAACATTTTAAAATAATATTCAACTTCACACAACCCACTTCTACTCATATTTGGTTTGAAAATCTTTAAATTCATCATGTTTTCTTTTCTTGTTATGAGTTTGGTTGTGGTTTTTGTAAGCCTCAGGGCTAAACAGTCTATCACTTAGATAAAATGAAGCTTAGCATACCTTAACATTTTACATGTAACTTTAGTGATGATTAGGTTAATATTTATTACAAGGTTATGAATGTTCTTTAATGATTGCATATGCTTGTTGAACTTGATGCAATGATGAATATTATGGGTGTTATAATCACAAATTGTTGGAAAGCTTTATGTTTTAGGACATCTATTCATGAATTGCATACATTAGTGTGTGGTTTACGACATTTGACTAGGAATGCTAAATGAGGGTTGATTATTTAGTAAAGTTGAGTAAGTGTGTATCCTTATACATATGTTTGTGAAAACCATTGTGTTTGTTATGAATATCTCCTAACTTTGTTTATGTCTAACTATAGATAATACACAAATTTGTGGTTCGTGTATTCGTGTTAGGACATTCATAAATTGAAGGATTTACATAACTATTGTTACATTACGTGAATTGAGGTGGTTACCATGTGTTCATAGTGTTAACTTTCCAAAGATTTGTGCGTTTGGTATCCTTAGTGGGAGTCCTAACCATCTTTAACTTTGGCTTAATTATATTATTGATTCTTCATTGTATAACTTTAGGTGACTATTATGTGTTTATTGTTCCATCTTTCCAAAGAGTTATATAATTAGACAACCTTGATAGGAGTCTAGTTTACTCCATGTTTCATGCGTAGAAAATGATCTCACCAAAAGTTTATGTATGTTGTCATTGTTTTCCTAAGCGGATAGGAAGTCTAAGTGATATTTTTCTTTCATTGATTATCTTAATCTTCGTCTAGTTTCTTCAATTAGATTAATTATTAGCTAAATTAGATAATCATAATATTCATAAATCATCTTTCATCGGCTAGATAATAACAATGACTTAGTATCAAGAGCTCTCGTGTCTACGGATCGCTGCTTGGTTCTTACCAAAGGCTATACTACTATCCAGTAGGTATACTTGCCTATTATATGTATAATTAGTCATAAAATGAAAATCATTTTATAATGTTAACCCTTAATTGCACAAAATCCATTGTCAAAAATCTATATATCAAAATGAACATCAAACACTTAAGAATAGAAGTGAGGAAATTTGAAGGGAACTACAAAATATAGATTGATTACAATAACATGCTGCATCTTTATTCAGACATGAGTTTCTGTCAGTTCTTATTAATAGTAACTTCCATTTGAAAGTTATTTACACGGGTATAACCCTTCTTACTTAAACCGACCCATTTAACTAATACATATACTATGTACAACATGGATAATAATTTATAACATAACTTTATTCTAATAATTGTTAACTTATATTTTAACATTCACCCCCCTTAAGTTTAGCATTCAAATCTTGATCTTCACTTGATTCTTAGTCTTTTCTTCAATGGTAGGTCTCTCTCCTTCCGTAGTTGTTGTTATTCCTTCTTCAATGCAGTCATGCTTTCTTCTCTATCTTCTACAGTCAACTCACTTCCTTTGAATTACAAGTGATACCATTTGAGCATCTCAAGATACCTCAGATATACAATTTTAATAGATTTGGTGAGTTTTTCTTGATCTGCCGGTTATAACACAGTTAGTTCATAGCCCATTTGCTTCATAGTTTTTTTCTTATTTTCCTTGTTGGTTCACACCTTTGTAGCCATCTTGTAGTTAAACTCTCATATACATATACTTAGGTTTACATGATTTCCAAATACAAATCTTGGAGGCATAAGATTTGGTACACTATTTTTTCAAGAAATTAGCGTTGAACCAATATACTATGTTTTCAAATTCTGTCTCAAATTTTATTTTATGCTTTTTAATCTTCGTTGCTATATGGATAAGGTTAATGAATATTATACAATCTTGTATAGAGTATATCTTGGTAGGCTATAAGACTGGTCCTTTTCCTTTGTTGTCTTTATCTTCCTTTCTATCTGTTTTGATTGAGATATTCTCAAAAAGATTCTATAATAGGGCATGTTCATAGTCTTCATTAGACATTCATTTAGAATCTTTTGGAACCCCTTGTAAACTCTTGTCATTATCTTCTGGTGTTGCCCTTTTCTCAGTCTTCTTTTTGTTGTTATTTTATGGTTGTGTGATGTACCAAACATCTCCTTCAAACACAATCTCATAACCTTTCTTAGACAATTGTTCTACACTTAGGATGTTCTTTTACATACTAGGTACATAATAAACATCTTTAATAAATAAAACTTGATCTTTGCAATGTACTTTAACATTACCTTTGCCCCTAAAAAATCTTTAGTGTATCTGTGTGAGTAGGCTTCTTTTCCATATGAATTTATTAACTTTGCAAACACCTTCTTGTTTCCCGTGACATGTTGTTTCCTTGTGAGGATTACATGCCAGATTTCATTCCAACCTTTTTAATATGTTCATTTCACTAAAATTTTCAGTAATTCCCATCTTAGGGCAATGTCTTCTGAAATAACATGCCTCTTTGTAGTAACTACAACAAAAACCACTTTGTTAATTGAACTATTTCATTGCAGTACTCCGCTTCTTTCTCATAATCTTACTATTTAATCCTATATTGATTCAGTTTGAATGATGTGTAGATCATCACTGCGACTGTTACGATCCCCTTGATCCTCCTTATACAACTTGACTGTTTTATCGTGACCCGTCTCGTCATGAAACATCGAGGGGAAGAAGGATGAAACTTCGCATCTATCTTGAACACCACTTGTGTACATATATTCAAGATCAACTATTGGATCAAACATAAACTTTGCAAAGGATCTTAACATCGGCTTTGATACCATGTTGTTGGTCGAAAAATCTACACATAGTTTCTTCATATACATTTAAGAACATAAGTGAGGAAATTTAGAAGGAACTATAGAATGCTGATTGATTACAACAACATACTGCATCCTTAGTTATACATGAGTTTTGTCGGTTATTACTAACAATAATAACTACCATTTGATAGTTGTTTACATGGGTATAACTCTTCTTACCCAGGCCGAGCCATTTACCTAATATATATGATATTTACAATATACATAATACTTTATAATATAAGTTTTATTTAATAATTGCTAAACTTATATTCTAACAATTATTGCATGGAAATCCTTGGTAGTGTTGTTAAATATATTGAAAGCACACTAGCTAATATACTTTTATGGTTTCAAATGTGCTTATCCAATGTCCCAACTACTATAAGTATGTATGTATGTAACCTCATTTGTTTTATACCACATCCCATAATTAGTAGTACTTGCAATGTATATCAACACTCTTTTGTCAATTCTAAGGTGAAGTAGAGTGATGTGTGTGCATTATGTATATATTTTGATAGATTAAGTTTTAAATGATTTTTACTTATACTAAACTACACACACAAAATGTAAGTATACCTGTCATGTGGTAATATAGTGTTGGTAAGAACTGAGTATCAATCCATGGATACACCGAGTCTACTTAACAACCTTTACTGTTGACTATCAGATTGGGTTTTGTTTTGAGAAAATGATAAGTTGCATTGATGTGACCAAATTTTTAGAGTTTTTAAAACAATAATTGAAAAATAAAATTAAAAGTAAAATTAAGACTTTTAGGTTTTGAAATAGGGAATTAAGGATGTCAACCTAGCTAGATTGGACGTATATATAAAAGTGAGTAATATCGTTGTGTGATTAAAGATATAAGGTTAAGTAGTTATGTTAATGGTTATAAACGCGAGGAAATGCGGATTTCTCGTCTTGCAGCTCCGTAATGACAAAGACACCAACGTCGAGTAACTTACAATGTTGATCATCCAAGCTATTAGTAATGTAGGTAAATCTCGTGTAACCTTTCAACATATAATTTTTAAAAGCATAACTTAATGTAAGAAAGAGACTTGATCCAGTTTCTTTTTAACTAACCACTAATTTTAGAAAACCATGACAATTACTTTAGATTTCTCATCAAAAATTACATAAGTTTCATCCAATCTTGATAATGATGAGAGTTTAGCTCATAATGAGGTTGAACTAACAACAAACAACATAGAAGATTGATATGAAATCATCGATGAAATGGAACTAATACGCATGCATTAAATTACAGATGTGTAACCCATGCGGATGGTTTGTAAACTATTACGGGTACGTTAAATTACACATGTGTAACCAATGAGGCTGACTCATACACAAATAGGATTGCTTTAGTAAACAAATTCTTATGAGTTACTCAACTAATACGGTTGAGTTAACTTCAAATACAGCTCATCCGACAACAAGTGATTATACGGAGATGACAACAAAAAGAAAAAATATCATAAATGCGGATGAATGTAACCAACATGCACGTTTATTTTGTGCATCATCAGATATAAAAAGAAGAATAAAAATCAACATTGGTCACTAAATCACTATGTTATTAAGGGATTCGTACAACTATTAGAAACTCTCTCTTATGTTTATGATACTAAAATCAAAGATGATCTTTGAATCTATGTTTGATTACCGAGCGGAACATATAAGAAGACTTTAATCAAGGGGAATAATTATTATCTACATAATGTCATTTATCAAGTTTTTAGATATTCAAACAAGTTGAAGTGTGCTCAAGTTTGATTCATATTTCTGATGTAGTTCATTGAAGTTCAAAGTCTCTATGAACTATAATCCAAGAGTGATACAAATCCAATACCAAGAATTATTCGTAAGAGATTCTAACCTTTGTTAGAAATATATTAGGAGAAGCTTAATTTGATGGGAAGAACAACAGTGAATTGTGTCAGATTTCAAATGATAAAGAAAACATGTGACAAAAAAGATCTTCAAGCTTAAATTTTGGCAAGCATAAGTTTAGGGGGAGTATTGTTGGGTTTAACAAGACAATAAACTGAAGCTTTGCAAATAACAATCATTGTTGACTAAGATCTCATTGTACAAGTTTAGAGACTAAGTTGATCACAACAAGAAAAACAATACAATACAAACTCAACATGAAAAAGTCAAAAATCAAGACAAAAAAGAAAAAAAACAGAATTAGGGTTTGACGTAATTATTACTAGAATAGTACAAATAGAACACACTAGTGCAATTACTTTGTGTGTGTTTCTTATGTTGTGAATACCTACCCAAGGAGAATTCCTTCTTTGGGTGGGTTGATCTTCATCTCATACGTATGAATCTCATTGTAATTTGTTCATTAACATAAATGAATTCTTATCAATTATCGTCATCTATCTCTTTGTTCTTTGATTCACACACATACACCCATCTTAATTTTTGATTTCTAGGTCATGAACATGATGAGTCCTAGGATCAATGTTCATTTAATCCGAAATATTGGTTTAGCAATGATGATTTTTGATGATAATGGAGACGAACAAGGAACATTGGGAGTTGTGGCTAGGGTTTCAATGTTAGAGATAAAATTGATAAGAAAGTTTTCAACAAAATGAGTGGAAAACAAAGTGGGAGTCACCCTTGTTAATTTTTTGCCACAACTAGGTTGGGGCAAGGCCCCCCGGCCCTTGGCTCATTTTGTCCAATTTGGTCTCATCCCAATCTACGTGTCATCCCACTTTACGTTTTTAAATTCCACACGTTAATACGATTCTAGCGCACTATTATATGCTATATAAGTTATTTAATTTATACTTTTTAATTATATTAGGTCTATTTAGTAGGCTTAAGGAAAAGTCCACATATGTCTGATATTTGTTGCGTTTTAATGATGTTTATACTTTGACAATACTTGATAATACCCAAAGCACATAATCATCATATTGTATCCAATGCGGGGAACATCGCACTTTCATCAAACCTAGGTCTGTTAATACATATTAGGCACATAATGCACAAGTCAACTCACAAGTCAAAATCCAATTTACTCAAATTCAAGGTCAAATAGTGAAGTGAACGGTCAACACATCTGTTTTGGTGACAAATGTCATAAAATCTATAGGGATTGAACCTAGAGGCTCGGAAAATAAAATCTAGATATCAATGATCAAGTCACACGAGAACCTGAATTTTCCGTGTGAGAAGTTCTTCTCTCGCGAGAACTAGGAAGTCGCGCGAGAACTACACGAGAACTTCTAGTATAGTAAATATAGTTGCTAGTTGATGTAATTAAGTAGAGCTTTTGTCATTTCTTGATTTCACATGAATTCTAATCCTTCAAATCAGAGAAGAATACAAAATGAAGTTTATTTACACTTGTGTTCATCTTATTTCTTATTCAATCTTTTACCGTGACGATTATATTCCGCATTCTTGTCACAAGATCGATCTACTTGTAAAGTGTTGATCCTTATAATTGGTAGTAGGGCTTGGTATGCCTAGATCAATGGAATTAAAGATTGAAGAGTGTTTTTGAAGTGTTCTTGAGCTCTGGATTGGAATTATTTGAAGATTAACTTGATTTTTGTTTTTTATTACATTTGAAGATGTTGAGAGCTGTTATGCTTTTGATTGAAGATTTGATGGTGTTTACTTGATAAATTGAGCATTATGAGTCAAATTTGAGACAATTAGGATCATAGATTGAACTTAAATAACTAATTTGAAGTTTAACAACTAAATTTTGAACAAACTGGTGAAAGATTGAAGTTGAAATCTTCGGAATTAGGAAAATTGATCAGGCGAAAACTTGATAATCGCACGCGAAAAGCTCCTGGTCACATGAGAAGTTTGATTCTCACAAAAGTTTGTTGGAAAATTTATTACAGAAAATTACTTTCGCGCGAGAAGTTCCTATTTAACAAATGACAGCTATAAAAGTATCCACACAAAAAGTTGATGCAAGAAGCTTGTGCGAATAAGTGTTGTTTAAGATTGTTCGTGCGATAACCTTGATATACGCACAAGAACTTCAAGTTTGAAGAATTTTGAAAAGTTTGAATCCTGAGTTTCAATATGTCAAATTTAAAGCACATCACTCCCACCCTTAAATTCGATAATAAGATTGGCACGAGCACAAAACCTCCTAGACTTCTCAGCGAAGAAGATTATGTTGACCGAGTTTACCGATTTGGAATCATGTTATTTACACCAAACCTCGGATGATGCGGTCAATTATCCAAAGACCGTATATTCCTATGTATAACAATGATAAGGGAGAGTTGGTACCCAAACCTGAGCATCCTAGGGATGGGATTCGATGGAGGAGCAGATCATGAGTAAAAGGATATGAGGGAAAGCCGACAAAACATGTTGAACCAAGAACTTAACATGTGTAACCATGTGCCGGGTGAGACATTAGAGGCTTAAATGTATAGGTTTGTTAAGCTGATAACAAAAATGAAAAGTGCAAGAATTATCTTGGAAAACATTTCAGTGAACAAGAAGCTATTAAACTTGTTACCTTACAATTTGAGCAACAACTGCATCACTATCAAAATAACAAAGAACTTGTTCACCTTGTACCTCAGTGATCTAATTTCCATTATAAACTCATATGAAATGGATGACAAATAGAGAGCTTCAAACTAGATTAACACCATGGGAGCTGAAGCATCTGCATTATATGCAAAAATGGCTAGCAATCCTAATCACTATGTCAGTTATTCCTAGCTGTGTCAACAATAATCAGCCAACTCTTTTAATCCAAATGTTAAAAAACCATCCATGCCTCAGTTTCAAGCCTCTCATCAAAACCATTTCACTCTGATGCAACCTCAACCTCAACCTCAGGTTTATTCACAAAGTCAATTCACACAACAAGCCTTTGTTGTAAGTTTTAACCCAACCAAGCAAACCGTTTTACTAGCTGAAGTGCATATCACTCTATTCACAACCTTCATGAATAGTTATGAAGCTTTCAAAGCTGGAAGACTCAGTGCACCCAACATCTTAGTTGATGACTTGCAACAAGTTAATCCTGATGATGTTGATGAAAAATATATCAAGTATGAGACGGCTATGGTGGTGTACCGGGAGAAAATTTTGCAAGGGGAACGGGGAAGAAGATGTTTGGTTTAAGAACTCGAGCAAGATTAGGTTTGACAAAACAAGTTTAGATCTATTCAAAAGTTTGATCGTGTTTCGTCTGAAGTGGCTAAGAATGATAGAAAATACTCCATGACAATTATCAAAGTTATGGATCTGGCTATGGATTGGATTTTGTTAAGGAAAGCTCTAGCCTATGCCAAAATTATGAAGAAAGATATAAAGAACATTGATTTCATGAGAAATTCATGTAAAGGAGTTTTAGAAATTCATTCGCATGATTATCCTAAACCAATTGAGTTCTATGCCAATATTGATATAGCGGGATTGTCAAAGGAAACGTTAGAGCTAATGGATAAGACGGAGATCAAGACGAATGAGTCAAAGCCAGAACAAGCTATTCTAGCAACAAAGTTCAAGTCAGCAATAAAGAAAGCATTAAAAGAGTTAGAGATATAGAAAAACAAGCCGATTTTCAAGATAAAAGAAGAACCTGAAGAGTTCGCGATTGACTGAAGATGAATGCAAATCTTAGGTGAGCATTGCCAGAGCTCTTTAGAAGATTAGCATTAGTCATTAGCTTTTTGTCATAGTGTAGGGACTTATTGTGTAAATATAAGTTTCTTTGTTTTTCATTATTAGTATAAACAGGATATTGTATGTATTTTTGCAGGTGGTCAGAACTTCTTCACCATTGGACATTGTATCCATTTGCTTTTACTATTAATTAAACTATGAATTTCTGAAGTTATTGCTTGTGTGTTTGATTACTTTGTGTTTATAGTTGATCATTGCATTACAATATCATCACAGATCGATCCAATTGAACCTATCAATGTACAAAATGATTTTTATAAAATAATCATTGTATGAGTTTGTATGTTAGCCTAGTGATAGTTAAAACATGTAAACGTAGATGATCTAGAACTCACCGTAGTGTAGATACTTATGTTTTCTAGCTAATGGTCTTTAACGAAGCACGAATCTCAAACATGTGCCATATACCTATCAATGATCATTTACAAAATAAATGACTACTAGCAATTAATCATAGTTTTCTAGTAGAACAACTCAGATTTTAAATGTAATTAGTTACCTCTACCCTTTACCATTAATTTTCCTTTGTTTTTAGGGTTGCCTCGACTTAGTCATGAATTATTATCATGCACTTCGTACCAACCTTGTGTAAGCAAGGCACACTATCACCTACGCACACATTTCACATGCACATATGCACACAATACATACACAAATATAAGCACAAGTACCTATAACACAAATGCATAGTAGCCACACATTAAACTCACACACACAACATATACCCATGCACATAAAACACATGCCATCCAAAACTCACACTTACACACACAATACATGCACATAACAGACACCTTTAATGGACATCATAGCCTACCACCTGCACACTTTTAATGATTATACACACACATACACGCTTCACCTTTTTAATGGAATGAACCAACACACCCATACTTCAGATACATCACATAGTTGTGTTCACCAAACCCACCCACATGAGAATGATTGAAAACACACACATGCAACCCATTTTGTTCATCCGTGACCATGCATCCCTTTGATTCTTTGATCCCACTCACACATATATGTACAAATCTACATAAAAACATGAGTGTAATTGGTTATTCACAACATCACATGTCGTGCCATTACAAGACGCGCATGATTACCGTTGTAACCCTAATCGTATCCATGCTAACCATGTAAATAAGAAGTTTCACGATAACTAATTACGATTTATTCCTTCCACACCTTCTTTATGATCAAGACAACATAAACTAGAGGAGACTACCGAGAATCGAACCCAAAATGCTTCCAAGATCTTGATCCCAATGCTTACTTTTTGTGACAACCCTGATTTTTAAACCTAAAAAAATTATATAATAATATGAGCTACATAATGATATTGGAGTTGATCTAGAATTTAGAGTCAATGAAATGGGCCCTACTATATAGGGCTTAGGCCCACACATGCGCACACACACCTTAATAGACCTTGACGTGTCATACCTAATATGCCATTGGGCCTCTAAGCTTAATGGGTTTTGACTAACAAAACTTTAACAACCCATTAGGTCACTATGTTATTATTTTTTATGACCTATAAACCTTAATGGGCGTTGGCCCTGATATCTTAATAGACCTGGATAGTACATGGACTTATTGGGCTTTGGCCCATAAACTAATATATTGTAAGGCCCCGTTCCCGGGACGCCTACAATTGGTCATTCATCGCACATAAATCATATAATTACATTTGCATTAAGAAAACATTGCAGCGGAAACATTCAAAAATGACATCACGTTTCATTATAATTACTTTTGCCAAATAATACATCATTATCCGGTTACAAAATACATGTTTGCATTACATCACAAAAGCTTTATAAATGGATGCCATCCCAAAAGAGCCGAGTAGCCTTGCCGTGCCATCCTCAACAATCATTTACCTGCCAACTGGAAAACGTAATAAAAGTCAGCGTTGCTGAGTGAGTTCTAGTTTTATAAAATAAACATACTTTACTTTCATCAAAAACTATTCCATTATCATGCGATCATTCAACATACGTATACACAGATAATGTCATTATTATCTTTCATCTCATTCATTATCTTCCATTCTTTTCATTCATTCTTTCTTCCGAGTCTTTTGCGACATCATAGTCGCTCACCTCAATGACAATCTCAATGATTGCACGCTATCCGAGTCTTTTGCACCCCTAGGGTTGCTCACCTCATTGCCCATAACGATAGCAAGCTATCCGAGTCTTTTGCAACAACAAGGTTGCTTACCCCAAGGCAACATCACGATAGCACATTACTCGAGTCTTTTGCAACGACAAGGTTGCTCACCTCATAGGCAATCTAAATGATTGCACTTCATCCGAGTCTTTTGCAACACAAAATCGCTCACCCCAATATATATGTTTGCAAGCCTTTCTTTCGTTCATTCATCATTCATTAATGCATGCATTCTTACTTCATGTTCCTCTTTCATTATCTTTCGCTTTACATTACATAATACTTCATTCATTCATTCATTCATTAGCATGACATGTAAAGCCACAAGAAAGATACACATACATCATAATAAGGAACATATCATACACATTCATCATCATCATACAGGGCAACATCATACATTCATAATATGCATAAACATGCAACATCATCATCATCATGCCCTACATGCTCTCTAAGGCCATAACCATCCTCTTACATGCTCTTACGGGTTACCTTACGTCAAAACTTACATCTGCACCTTTCCCCGAAGGCCAGAAGTCAAACTACACATTCCTTCGAGTGCAACAGCCCTATTCGGGCGTATGGACACCCTTCAGTCGCATGGCCTCCATGCGACTGAACATCATGCGACTGGACTCATGCGGATGGTCATCTATGCGAATGAACATTCAATCGTGCGTATGGACCTTGTGCGAATGGGATTACTGCGAATGGGCACCTATGCGACTGACCTCATGCGAATGGACTCATGCGACTAAGCATCTATGCGACTGAACCCTCAGTCGTGCAATCCCCATGCGACTGGACTCCCAGTCGTGCGACTGAAACCTTAGTCGTGCGATTGAACCCTCAATCGTGCGAATGAATCCCAATCGTGCGAATGACCCTCAATCGCCTCTCATTCGGCCGTATGGCCTTCATTCGATCGCCTAGCCCTAGCTGATGCAGAATAGAGTTCATCCCGAACCCAATCTGCCATTTTCGGCCTCCAAGCTCATCCAAACCCATTCTAAGCCTAAATTAACCCTCCTGGACCTTAGGAATGCATACCATAACACCATACAAGCACACACAAGCCCGGAATCATACTCTAAACGCATCATACACATCACACCCAAATGGGTCAAACACATACACACACAAAAACGGGTTTTGAACATTTTCCAGCCCCAAAATCAGTTGAAAACAAGTAAAAGTGGGGTCCTAGAACTCACACAATCGAGCACAACATCAAGGGCTTCGATTTGGCTTGCTACTCGACGAATTTGGGCACCCGAATCACCCGAAACACCCCTTTTTCCTCTTTTCTCCTCTTTTCCCTCTTCTCTTCCTTTGTGAGCTGAAATTTGTGGTGTGTGGGAGAGTGGGCTGCCCTCTCCCTACACATATCACCACATTTCCCAACTTTTCTTCGTTGGCGAGTTTGGTCCCTCGACTTTGGACTTTATTTTCTTTTCTTTCTTCGCCGGCTTCAAAATAAGAAATATCCGGGTGTTACAAGTCCACCCCCCTTAAATAGGTTTCGTCCCCGAAACCTGTTATTCCTCGAACAAACGTGGATAATGTTGTCTCATTTCTTCCTCAGTCTCCCACGTTGACTCGGATCCCTTCCTGTGCTTCCACTGTACACGCACAAGAGGAACCACTTTATTCCTTAGCCTTTTCTCCTTTCGGTCGATGATTGCCACTGGTTGCTCCACATAATTGAGTCGTTCATCTACTTCGATATCTTCCAATGGGACAATCATATCTTCATCTGCTAAGCACTTCCTTAGATGAGATACATGGAATGTTGGGTGAATTCCACTTAACTCATCTGGTAACTCCAGTCTATAGGCCTCCTCTCCTACTCGAGCCATGATTCGGAAAGGGCCTATATACCTTGGGCTCAACTTGCCCCGCTTTCGGAAGCGAATGATACCCTTCCAAGGTGAGACCTTCAACATAACCCGGTCACCTACCTGGAACTCAATCGGCCTGCGTCG
Organism: Flaveria ramosissima; assembly: GCA_025215565.1. Classification (NCBI taxonomy): domain Eukaryota; kingdom Viridiplantae; phylum Streptophyta; class Magnoliopsida; order Asterales; family Asteraceae; genus Flaveria; species Flaveria ramosissima. Next base: position 22,999,007 of record CM046046.1, on the reverse strand, counting down.
TTTGTCAACATACTACTTCTGTCTATCTTTGGCTGCCTTCATGAAGGCTTTGATCTTCTCAAGCTTCTCGATCGTAGCCTCGATTACCTCGACGCTTCCCAATTCCTTTTGACCAATATCACCCCAACAAACGGGTGTTCTGCATCTCCTACCGTATAGCATCTCATATGGGGGCATACCAATGCTGGCATGATAACTGTTGTTGTATGAGAATTCGGCTAACGGTAGGTGGTCATCCCAACTTCCACCAAAATCAATCACACATGCCCGAAGCATGTCTTCCAGTGTCTGAATGGTCCTTTCTGACTGACCATCAGTCTGGGGATGATAAGCCGTGCTAATATGTAACCTCGTCCCCATAGCTTCGTGGAACTTTTTCTAAAATTTAGATGTAAACCGAGTGTCGCGATCCGACACGATAGACACCGGCACACCATGACGAGTCATAATCTCCTTGATGAACAGATCAGCCAACCTCTCAGATGAATATGTCTCGCGGATCGGTAGGAAGTGAGCACTCTTCGTCAAACGATCAACTATCACCCATATGGCATCGTACCCTTTCGGAGTACGCGGTAGCTTTGTAATGAAATCCATGGTGACGTGCTCCCACTTCCATTCCGGTATATCCAAAGGTTGTATCTTCCCATACGGCTTTTGATGCTCGGCCTTCACCTGTAAGCAAGTAAGGCACTTACTCACGTACTCCACCACATCGTGCTTCATACCCGGCCACCAATAATCTTTCTTCATATCATGGTACATCTTCGTGGCACCAGGATGAATGGAGTACCGAGTCTTGTGAGCTTCATCCATTATCTTCCCCCGTAGATCCCCAAAACGAGGAATCCACACACGATTGAATCGGGTTCTAACACCGAGCGTGTTTTCACCCAATTCTCCAACCAGACCTCTCATTCTTTCAGAGTTAAGATGATCTTCTTTCAGTGCCTCATCTTGAAACTCTTTAACCTGCTTCATTACATCAGAGGTCATGATCAACTGATACGCTTTCACCCGAATCGGCTCGGGCCTCTCTTTCCGGCTAAGGGCATCAGCCACCACGTTGGCCTTGCCCGGATGGTAGTGGATCTCGCAGTCATAGTCTTTTATAAGTTCCAACTACCGTCTCTGCCTCATGTTCAGATCCTTCTGCTCGAAGAAGTACTTTAGACTCTTGTGGTCAGTGAATATGGTACACTTCGTCCCGTACAGATAGTGCCTCCAAATCTTTAATGCAAAGACCACGGCTGCTAGCTCCAAGTCATGAGTAGGATAATTGACCTCATGAACCTTCAACTGTCGGGATGCATAGGCTATAACCTTTCCTCTCTGCATTAACACACACCCCAACCCCGAGTAAGAAGCATCGGAATAAACCACCAGATCTTCACTTCCATCGGGTAACGACAGAACAGGAGCTTGAGTCAATCTCGCCTTCAATTCTTCAAACGCCTTCTCTTGAGCTTGACCCCATACGAACTTCACATCTTTTCATGTCAACTTAGTCACTGGAGAAGCAATCTTAGAGAAGTCTTGGATAAATCTTCTGTAGTAGCCCGCCAAACCCAAGAAACTACGAATCTCGGATGGCGTCTTTGGTGACTTCCATTGCATAACCGCCTCCACTTTCGCCGGGTCCACCATAATCCCATCAGGATTCACCACGTGACCCAAGAATTGAACCTCGCGCAACCAGAACGCGCACTTGGAGAATTTAGCATACAACTTCTCCCTTCTCAACGTCTCCAGCACCTCCCGAATGTGACCGGCATGCTCTGCCTCGCTCCTCGAGTAAATCAGGATATCATCAATAAACACGATCACTGATTTATCCAACATCGGCCGACACACTCGTTCATCAGATCCATAAAAGCAGCTGGCGCATTGGTCAAACCAAAAGACATGACAAGAAACTCGTAGTGACCATAGCGCGTACGGAAAGCTGTTTTAGGAATATCTTGCTCCTTCACCTTCAACTGATGATAACCCAATCGAAGATCTATTCTCGAAAACCAACTGGCACCCTGAAGCTGATCGAACAAATCATCTATCCTCGGTAAGGGGTATCGGTTCTTCACTGTCAACTTGTTCAGCTCGCGGTAGTCGATGCACATCCTCATACTACCGTCCTTCTTCTTTACAAACAGGACCGGAGCACCCCAAGGAGAGATACTCGGTCTAATGAACCCCTTATCAAGCAACTCTTGCAACTGCTCCATCAACTCTTTCATCTCGGTCGGAGCCAACCGATACGGTGCCTTGGCGACAGGTTGGGCACCCGGTATCAGATCAATCTGAAACTCAATCTCTCTGTCAGGTGGCACTCCTGATAAGTCTTCTGGGAACACATCTGGAAAGTCACACACAACCGGTACATCGGCTAGTTGTGGTGTTGGCGTATCCACATCCTTTACATAGGCCAAGTAGGACTACATCCACACCTCATACACTTTCCCGCCACCGCCATCGAGATCACCTTCGGAATCATAGTAACCCGATCACCGTAAACCGTTACTGAACTACCGTTAGGCGCCGACAACCGAATCATCTTCTTGCGACACACAATATTCGCCTCGAAGTCCGCTAGCCAATCCATCCCAAGAACCAAATCAAAACCACCAAAGGTCATCACGAACGGTCTAACAGGAAACTTATGACCCTCGAGTTCCACATCACAATTCTCTATCATCTCAGAAATCCTGGTAGACTTACCTATGGCAGTTTCTACATCGAAGGGCGCATCAACACATCTACTACTTACAGGCAGCTTAGCACAGAAAGGAGCAGAAATAAAACTCTTACTAGCACCCGAATCAAATAACACAGAAGCTAAAGTTTGGTTCACCAGAAACGTACCAGACACGACATCAGGGTCCGTTCTAGCTTCCTCCTGTGTCATGGTGAATGCCCTAGCGCTCGCCCTCGGTCCATCACCTCCCGTCCTCTTTGCCCCTGAACTCTCAGCCCTCGGCTTCCTACAATCTTTGAGCACGTGACCCTCTTCACCACAGTTAAAGCATCGGACCGTACGACAGTCTTTTGCCATGTGCCCCGCCTTTCCACACTTGAAGCACAAGTTTGACCCCAACCTGCACTCCCCACTATGCTCCCGTCCACATTTACCACACCTTCTCGACCCCGCACTTGACGTGACCACGCGGCGGTCGTCCACCCGTGCCTTCTTATTGCCCGTCGAGGCATTACCCCGACCAAACCTCTTCCCCTGCCAGCTTCGATCACCACCGCTCTTCTTGCCACCATCAGTCACCACCACCGTTCTTTCGTCATACAGTCTCCCCGCCAAATCCACTGCCGACCTAAACGTGCTCGGCCGGGCAGCAATCATGTGCCTGCGAATATCCGCCGGCAAACCCTGTACATACCTCTTGATCTTTCGGGACAGAGGCGTCACTTGATCCGGCACCAGACGTGCCATCTCGTTGAACTTCGTGGTGTACTGTTGGTGTGTCATGGTTCCCGCCTCCAGTTGCAGAAACTCCCTTTCGACCTTATCCATTTCCCGATGAGGACAAAACTCCTCGATCACCATCTTCTTCAGTTCGGGCCACCTCATTCTCCCGATTGCCCGATTACCCTCCGCTTGGACAATGTTGTCCCACCAGCATAGTGCCGAGTCCACAAAGGAGTGGGTGGCAAACTTTACTTTTTGATCTTCCCGGCACTCGCTGATGTCGAGAACAGCCTCCATTTCTCTCACCCATCGGTGAGCAGCAGCCACATTGCCATTACCGTCAAAAGTAGGGGGCTTGCATCTCATAAACACCCCGTAGTTACAGCCTCGTGCCACCTCTCGCACAGGCTCCTCTTCCTCTTCCTCCTCATTATCGGAGAAATTCGTTTCAGGCTCCGGTTGCTCCCCCGAGGCCTTATTTCTCTCCTTTCTTTCTCCCTCCTTCACAGCTACTTCCTCAACAACAGCCTCCTTTACCGAGGCCCTCAAGTTCGCGCTCTCATCCCCAGCTTCTGGATGAGGAGTCTCAGGTTCTGCAGGAACCTCTTTCTCAGCTCTAGGCCTTCCTCTTTTAGGGCGTGGTTAAGCATTAGGGCCACCACGGCCTCCACCCCTAAAAGCTCTAGAAGATCTACCACCAGCCATTCTCTATCACACTGAAAGATTCAAACACCAACACGGTCATTCAAGGAAACAACTCAGTTTATGTCAAGTATAGTAAGTCCCTAATTACAGTGGCCAGTTGTGATTAGCCACTTACTTTACTCTTCATACCCCAAGCATTACCTATCCTGACTACATCAGTATTCAAATCTACATACAACACATAACCACATACCATGCGCACATAAACCGGTTAACTTTAAGAAAATACTTGATGGCACGCAGCTACTCAGTTTGGCATCCCATTCCCCTTTCGTCCCATTTTCAGTTTAAGTTAAGGTTTATTTTGAAAATTTACCCATTTCACTTAAACTCTGGCTCTGATACCAACTTGTAAGGCCCCGTTCCCGGGACGCCTACAGTTGGTCATTCATCGCACATAAATCATATAATTACATTTGCATTAAGAAAACATTGCAGCGGAAACATTCAAAAATGACATCACGTTTCATTATAATTACTTTTGCCAAATAATACATCATTATCCGGTTACAAAATACATGTTTGCATTACATCACAAAAGCTTTATAAATGGATGCCATCCCAAAAGAGCCGAGTAGCCTTGCCGTGCCATCCTCAGCAATCATTTACCTGCCAACTGGAAAACGTAATAAAAGTCAGCGTTGCTGAGTGAGTTCTAGTTTTATATAATAAACATACTTTACTTTTATCAAAAACTATTCCATTATCATGCGATCATTCAACATACGTATACACAGAAAATGTCATTATTATCTTTCATCTCATTCATTATCTTCCATTCTTTTCATTCATTCTTTCTTCCGAGTCTTTTGCGACATCATAGTCGCTCACCTCAATGGCAATCTCAATGATTGCACGCTATCCGAGTCTTTTGCACCCCTAGGGTTGCTCATCTCATTGCCCATCACGATAGCAATCTATCCGAGTCTTTTGCAACAACAAGGTTGCTCACCCCAAGGCAACATCACGATAGCACATTACTCGAGTCTTTTGCAACGACAAGGTTGCTCACCTCATAGGCAATCTAAATGATTGCACTTCATCCGAGTCTTTTGCAACACAAAGTCGCTCACCCCAATATATATGCTTGCAAGCCTTTCTTTCGTTCATTCATCATTCATTAATGCATGCATTCTTACTTCATGTTCCTCTTTCATTATCTTTCGCTTTACATTACATAATACTTCATTCATTCATTCATTCATTAGCATGACATGTAAAGCCACAAGAAAGATACGCATACATCATAATAACGAACATATCATACACATTCATATCATCATACAGGGCAACATCATACATTCATAATATGCATAACCATGCAACATCATCATCATCACGCCCTACATGCTCTCTAAGGCTATAACCATCCTCTTACATGCTCTTACGGGTTACCTTACGTTACTTACGTCAAAACTTACATCTGCACCTTTCCCCGAAGGCCAGAAGTCAAACTACACATTCCTTCGAGTGCAACAGCCCTATTCGGGCGTATGGACACCCTTCAGTCGCATGGCCTCCATGCGACTGAACATCATGCGACTGGACTCATGCGGATGGTCATCTATGCGAATGAACATTCAATCGTGCGTATGGACCTTGTGCGAATGGGATTACTACGAATGGGCACCTATGCGACTGACCTCATGCTAATGGACTCATGCGACTAAGCATCTATGCGACTGAACCCTCAGTCGTGCATCCCCATGCGACTGGACTCCCAGTCGTGCGACTGAAACCTTAGTCGTGCGATTGAACCCTCAATCGTGCGAATGAATCCCAATCGTGTGAATGACCCTCAATCGCCTCTCATTCGGCCGTATGGCCTTCATTCGGTCGCCTAGCCCTAGCTGATGGAGAATGGAGTTCATCCCGAACCCAATCTGCCATTTTCGGCCTCCAAGCTCATCCAAACCCATTCTAAGCCTAAATTAACCCTCCTGGACCTTAGGAATGCATACCATAACACCATACAAGCACACACAAGCCCGGAATCATACTCTAAACGCATCATACACATCACACCCAAATGGGTCAAACACATACACACACAAAAACGGGTTTTGAACATTTTCCAGCCCCAAAATCAGTTGAAAACAAGTAAAAGTGGGGTCCTAGAACTCACACAATCGAGCACAACGTCAAGGGCTTCGATTTGGCTTGCTACTCGACGAATTTGGACACCCGAATCACCCGAAACACCCCTTTTTCCTCTTTTCTCCTCTTTTCCCTCTTCTCTTCCTTTGTGAGCTGAAATTTGTGGTGTGTGGGGAGAGTGGGCTGCCCTCTCCCTACACATCACCACATTTCCCAACTTTTCTTCGTTGGCGAGTTTGGTCCCTCGACTTTGGACTTTATTTTCTTTTTCTTTCTTCGCCGGCTTCAAATAATAAATATCCGGGTGTTACCATGGATCCTTATGTAATAATTAGTTAAATGAAGCCCAACAATAATGAAGTTTAAAAATTTTAGTCTTAGCCCAATAAGCAACACAAATAAACGAACCTGTAAGCGTCGACGTATAAGTCCTTCACTACATTAAATTGTATAAATCCAATTACATGAAAAACTAATATACAAATAAATAATAAATTATATATACATATATATATATATATATATATATATTATATATATATATATATATATATATATATATAATATATATATATATATATATATATATATATATATATATATATATATATATATATATATATATATATAGGGTTAGGTTCTTTAAAAAACTATCCTTAATTTGAGAACTCGTAGAACTCTTACTAACCATTGATTATACTAATCAATGGTTGAGATTAAAAAAGATAATAATGTAAATAAATATATTTAGTAATTTGTGTAATTTAAACATAAAGAGTATATTAGTAAAATTGGAAGATTTACTTTTTTGGAAACCCTCTAAACATATGGAAAATCCCATATTTATTATTCTTAAAACTATTTTTAAGAAAATCCCATATGGAAAACCCTCTAAACAAAATGGAAAATCCATTCTCTCATCTTCATTCTTAAAATTATTTTTAAACCAAATAAAACATAAAACAACCTAGGGTTACTGTTGAATATCGATTGAAAGGTAATCAATACTAACAAGCTTCCATGATTTTGGCATATTAGAAGGTAAGGTGTCAGTTTTCGAATGCCAATTTCATTTTTACATATCTGTAGAAACTTTTGATTTTACAATAAGACAATAACATAAAACCATCACTTATCGCCAACGTAAATTTGAAACCTGTTTAACATATATGTAAATGAAAATAAATATTATAAAACAAAAAGTACAATCATAAAATAGTTTACTTATAATACAAGCTAATTAAAAATATATTGCATTTACATATATATATATATATATATATATATATATATATATATATATATATATATATATATATATATATATATATATATATATATATATATATATATATATATATATATATATATATATATATATATATATATATATATATCTTGATAGCAAACATGACAATAATTTCATGTCAATCTTGATAGCAAACATGACAATAATTTCATGTTAATTGTTTTAAAAATATGGTAACTTATCTATCACATAAAATTAATTAACAATATGTAAATCAAGATAAAATTATAAATATAATATAGGTAACTAGTAATGCGGATTAATTTATATTTTTATATATTTACATATATGTAAACCTATTATAGCCAGTAAGATTACAATCAACAAATACGTACCTTCATGTTCAATAGATATGTACCTTCATACTTAACAAAACCAACTTTTAGTAACTATCTTTATCATATACATATTATATTAACATTATGTAAAATAATAAATATTATAAATATTTAACATATTATTATATAATCTATATAATTATAATTAATAACATATAATTTTAAACATAATTAATATATAAAATTACAATAAACAATACATATATATTAATATTAATATATACTTCATCATATACAAATAACACAAAATCCTTAACTATTCCCATCCTTTATTATAATTATTTCAAAAAATGCTAAACTTTTCTTGTCACATCACCATTCACATTGCTATTCAAATCTTTAATATCAAAAATTTTATTTTTCACTATATTAATATTAACTATTAATTATTAATCTGCAACAATAAAGTAACAACACAAGAATTGTAAAATTAAAAAATATAAATGAAGTAAAAAAAGATTGAACACTCCACATAACTGTATCAAAATCGATTAAAAAAAATAAAGAATCAATTATTTAAGGGAAACATCAAAAATCACACTATCGATCCAACACTCTTGTACCACAACAACCGCCGCCCTTGTCAAATATCCTTCATCGTCTTCTTCATATTTTCTTGAATTATGACAACAAGGATCCTACTAAAGAAAAAAGCTAGATTTTATTTTGGAAAAATTTCTGGTGATAAGGTTAAATGAGAAAATATGCTCTGAAAATAATGTGGATTTGAAGGTGATGATCGATGATTTAATTTGAAAATTTTGGTCAAATAAAAAATTTTAAACTTCCATAATTAAAAGATGTAAATAAGGGAAAATAATATTTAATAAAGTTAAATTTACCTTAATACCCTTTATGTGTGAATTTAATAAGTAATCTAAACTATGTAAATCAATGGCTAGAATTAGTTCTCGCAGTTCTCGTGATTTTTAGGAGTTCTGAAAAGATCATGACCCTATATATGCAGGGTCAGGATATTTTCAGGACTTCTAAAGATTGCAAGAACTGCGAGAACTAATCCTAGCCATTAATTTATATAGTTTTTATTATTAATTTAATTTATTCATAAAGGTTATTATTGTCTTTTTTATAATTAAGTATTAAATGGTTTCCTTAATTTACTCCCTTTAATCAAGGTAATTAAACAAATTCAAAAATTAACCAAGATTGCATAAAAAAAGGAATCTCGTTCCTCAATTATCATCTTCAACATCAATTCTCAAATAAAGATTGTTCAGATTACCAAATTAAAATTGATTTATCACTTTCAACTTACTCTGTGACAACAATCTAGTATACATGTTCATTGATTCATTTACCCTCAAATCAAAATCAATTATGACCTGAATGAATTTGGTGTGAATCATCACTCTTCACACAAACTCGTTTGATCATATAATGTTTCAATTGAATCCTCACCTTCCAACCAAACGAGATTGGTTATCAGTGGCTTCTCAAGATCAATAAACAAATAAAGATGATGATGTCGTCCATGTCTAGAAGATGAAAATGAAGACGATGAAGATGAATTAAAGATGGGATGATGACATGATGAATATGATGATAACCGCGTAAATGGTTTTGATATTGATCCTTTTGAAGATGTCGATGATAATGAAGACGTTGCCTTAGTAGTTTGCTTGATAATTCTAAAAAGGCTTGTACATCCTGTATGATTTTGGTTTTTATTATGCAGAAAATGATAAATTTATGAAGTTGTACAACTTACAGATTTGTATACAGACTTACTTATATGCAAACGTATGTGTAAATTTGTTTACATATACGTAAAAGACAAGTTTGATTTTTTATTATGTATATGTAAATCGTGGTTATATGAAAAAAAATTGTTATTCGTTTTACTTTGATTGTGTAAATTTGTTTTCATATATGTAAATTTGATATACTAACATGTAACCAAACAGAATAATGACAACAAATATCTTTTAAAATACACTAATTTACAAATATGTTAATTGCTTAACTTTGTTATATATCTACAAAGCTAACATATATGTGTGTTGTTGTCATCTTTTAAGATATAATATCTTTTTAACCAGTCATACACCAAGTTGATTTGATGAAAAATCAATTATAAATTTACAATGTTGTTTTTAAATTGGTTGTAGGTACTGTAGTGTGAAAACTGTTAGACTACACTAATTTAAATATATGTAAACACTTGTTTTTCTTTGTTAACATATATCGTACATTTAGTTTTGATACTGGTACAATATCACGATAATATTTTGACTTACATATATATGATATGCAAACTAATAACATATTTTCTAGAAACTATACAGATTAACATATGTATATTTCTAGATATAGAAGAGGGGAGAGGATAGAGAAAAAGAAAGGAAGAGAGAGAATTAATTAATGAATTAACAACTAATTGGAGAGAGAAAAAATCCAATTTACTATAATAGCCTTTTTATTGAATTAAACTCATTTAATTAAATTGATATCTACACTTTTTACCATATTTAATCACAACCATTGATCAAGTTAATCAATGGTTAATAATGGTTCTTGAAGTTTAGGTAGTTTTGTAAAGAACCTGACCCTATATATATATATATATATATATATATATATATATATATATATATATATATATATATATATATATATATATAATATAAGAAGATATATATATATATATGTATCTATTATATCTCTATATATATATATATATAGATATATATCTATATATACCTATATATATATATCTATATATATATATCATATATATATATATATATATATATATATATATATATATATATATATATATACATATATATATACATGCAATCATTCACCGCATTAAATACATATACATACACATACACATACATATGACATACATGCACCTACCCACACGGCCATATATATGCCAACATAAATGTAATAATGTAAGGCCCCATTCCCGGGACGCTTACAGTTGGTCAATCATCGCACATAAAAATATATAAATACATTTGACTTTCATAAACAACGCAACGGAATTTTCAAAATAGACATCACATCTGATTATAAAAGCTTTTGCAAAACAATACATCGTTATCAAGTTACAAAAATATATGTTGCATTACATCACAAAAGCATTATAAAAGTGGATGTCATCCAAAAGAGCTGAGTAGCCGCCTCGTGCCATCCTCAGCAACCATTACTTGCGAACTGGAAACACATAAAAGTCAGTGTTGCTGAGTCAGTTCTAGTTTTATAATAAAACATACTTTTCTTTCATTAAAACCATTCTTTACTTTCGTGCGATCATACATCATACGTACACATAGATAATATCATTATTATCTTCATCATTCATTCATACTTTAACTTTCGTTCATTCATCGTACGTCATTAACTTTTACATTCTTTCTTCATTACATCTTTTCCTTTCCATCAAACCATAAACCTTACCCTTCTGTTCATGGTACTGGACCTAGGCCTATCATAGACCTTCTATAACGGTGCACCGCACCTCTGGCCACAGTACCTAAGGTAAAGTTTAGGTGTACCATTGCCATATACAATACCTTTCTGTTCATGGTACTTGACCTAGGCCTATCATAGACCTTCTATAACGATGCACCACACCTCTGGTCACAGTACCTAAGGTATGAAACAATTGTTCTATACAAATGGTCAATCACAAAGAAAGACCCCGATGTGCATCCTACCGGGGTAGCGAACCCACACACCGTTGGGCTAACACCTTTTAATGGTGTGTCCCGACAAACAAGGCTTGTAAGACTTTCTTTATTTTCATCATTTATTAATGCATGCATTCATCATGTTCCTCTTTTCATCATCTTTCACTTTACATTACATAATAATTTCAATTCATTCATTAACATAACACGTAAAGCCACAGAAAAGATAAACATTCATCATAATCAGGAACATCAACATACACAGTCATCATCATCATACAGGGCAACATCATACGTACATAACATACATCATGCATAATATGCAACATCATCATCATCATGCCCAACACACCCTCTAAGGTCTCAACAATCATCTTACATGAACTTATGGGAATTTCCATGTCAAAACTTACATATGCACTTTCCCCCAAAAGTCAGTAATTAAACTACACATTTCCCCGGGTACAATAGCCCTACTTGGGCGTATGGACACCCTTCAGTCGCATGGCCTTCAGGCGACTGAACATCATGCGAATGGACTAATGCGGATGAACACCTATACGGATGAACACCCAATCGTGCGAATGGACCTCATGCGGATGAACACCCAAGAGAATGAACACCCATGCGAATGACCTTATGCGGATGGACTCAATGCGGATGAGTCCTATGCAAACGGAGCTAATGCGAATGGACCTCATGCGGATGAAACTAATGCGGATGACCACCTATGCGACTGGGCCCTCCGTCGCATGACTCCCCATGCGACTGGCCCCCAATCGTACGAATGAATCCTCAATCGTGCGAATGAACCTCAATCGCACCTCAATCGGCCGTATGGCCTCCATTCGGTCGCTTAGCCCTAGTTGATGCAGAATGCAATTCATCCCAAACCCAATCTGCCATTTTCGACCTCCAAGCTCATCCAAACCCATTCTAAGCCTAAATCAACCATCCTAAACCTTGGGAATGCATACCACAACAGCATTCAAGCACACACAAGCCCGGAAACAACCTTCAAACGCATCACACATAAACACATACACACGAGTCAAACATACACATTCAAAAATGGGTTTTCTATGTGTTCCAGACCTAAAATAGTTTGAAAACATGTATGTAACACCCGGTTATTTTAAAAAGACAAGAAACAAAGAATAAAAGGAAGAAAAGCAATAAAGTCCAATTGGAGGGACTAAAAGTGTCCAAAAGGACAAATCTTTGAAAAGTTGGTGTAAAGGTGGGCATGGCCGCCCACCCTCACTTCACATCACTCTTTCATTCGGTTTTAGAGAGAGAGAGAAAGGGAGAGAGCAGAACTTCAAGTTTTGAAGAAGAAGAAATCGAATTCAAGGTAAGAATTCGTGGTTTTTAATTGTTTATGATGGGTTTTATCCCGGTTATATGTTTATGTGCTTATGTGTTCGTGTATGTGCTCGGGTGTGTGTGTGTTTGGTGGTGTTTTTAGGTGTTTGAACTCAGTTGCAAAAGGGTTAGAAAGGAAGAAACACCCAAGTTGCATCAGGTGAGTTTCTAGACCCCGGTTTCTACTTGTTTTAAACATCTTTGGGGCTAAAAATGTATTAAAACGGTTTTACAAGTTTATGTATGTTTACCCGTATGTATTATGTATATTAAATGTTGGTTCTTGAATGCTTAGGTTGTTCATGTTTAGAATAGCCATGTTAAGCTTAAAACAGTTGGGATTGATGATTGGGTTTGAAAACATACTAGAAACAGATTGAACAGAAGGTTCATGTGCCTAGATAAGGCTCATGTGCCTGAAATTGCCTTAGAAAAGTGTAAGTGTAATCCATGCGCCTGAACAGTAGCTCATGCGTCTGAGATTGCCTTAGAAATTTCCAAGTATAGCCCATGCGCCCAATAGTATCCATGCGTCCGAATAGAACCCATGCGTCCGAATGGCCCATGCGCCTAAGTGTTCATACGCCCAATAGTATCCATGCGTCCGAATAGCCCATGCGCCTGAATTGTTCATGCGCCTAAGAGTTAAAATGGTTAAGTGGTGGCTGATGCGCCTACATAGTGATGAAACACCCACACAGGGCTCATGCGCCTAAATAGTGTCAAAGCGCCTAACAAATTTTTGGGAGTCTGTGTTTTTAGGGTTTTTGACCAAGGTTGACTAGGGCTTATTAATGATGGGTTTCATGCATGAATTATGATTGATTATGATAGCCTTATGATTGTTCCTTATTATTATTATTGCTATTATTATTATTACCTATAGAATGTGACTTTACGTGGTATGTTTATTATCGTAACGTAAAGTATATTGTAATAATAAAGAGAAAGAGCAATAAAGAAAAGAAGTGGAACATTAATAAAATGTTAACAAGTCTTGCAAGCGTATAGGAGGTACACAACCGTGTTGTCATTAGCTCAACTGTGCTGTGGGTTAGCTACCCTATTATGCACACAGGGCCAGTCTTGGAGATTGGTAGGACCTTTGTAGCGTACCCTGGGTGATTGGGTCGGCCTTGTATACAGTACACAGCACCCTTTCGAGGGATACAGTTGACCCTTTCGAGGGATATAATTGACCCTTTTGAGGGATATAGATGACCCATCACTCGTTTTCCATCGCGCATATAGTTGGGGTAATGCTCATTGGTCCATACAGACAGTGAAAGATAAAGATAAAAGAAAACAGAGTAAACAAGGCATAGAGTAAAGAGAACGAACAGTATTTTGTTCATATAGTTATTGCGTGCTCGCATATACAGTAAAGAGTTGTATTTTACAGAAAAGAGTATTTTCATATACATCATACCGAAAGTATTTTATTACTTATAAAACTAGAACTCACTCAGCAACGCTGACTTTTATACATTTTCAGTTGGCAGGTAATTATCGCTGAGGATGGCAAGAGGGTGAAGCTACTCGGCAGGGAAAGACTGACATCCATTCGTATTTTATGTGCTGTTGTTTTGTAATGTAGTAAAACAATTCTTTTGTAATCAGTTAAACTATGATGTATTGCTCAACAATAGTGTTTTAGATGAAATGAATGTTTTTTGATAAATTATTTCTGCTGCTTAAGTTTGTATAATTATAATGATTAATGTTTTAAGTGCTGTGATTGACCAACTGTGAGGTTTTCGAGAACGGGGCCTTACAATGTAAAAGAGGGGTCCTAGAACTCACACAAACGACCACAACGAGAGGAGCTTCGAATCAACACGCTACACTTTGATTTTGCACGCTTGAATCTACTCGAACCAACCTTTTTCTCTCTTTCCTCCCTTTCTTATTCTCCTCTCTTTTCTTTGCTGATAATTTGGGTGTGGGGAGAGGGTAATGGCTGCCCTCTCCCTTCAAATATCTCCACTTACCCAACTTTCTCTCATTGGCGAGTTTGGTCCCCCAAATTTGGACTTTATTTATTTTTTTCTCTTCTTTCGTCGGCTTCAAAATATCCGGGTGTTACAACTCCACCCCCCTTAAATAGGTTTCGTCCCCGAAACCTGTTATTTCTCGAACAAACGTGGGTAATGATGCCTCATTTCTTCCTCAGTCTCCCACGTTAACTCGGATCCTTTCATGTGCTTCCATTGTACACGCACAAGAGGAACCACTTTATTTCTCAGCCTCTTCTCTTTTCGATCAACGATTGCCACCGGTTGCTCCACATACTTGAGCCGTTCGTCTACTTCGATATCCTCCAGTGGAACAATCATATCTTCATCTGCCAAGCATTTCCTTAGATGAGATTCATGGAATGTCGGGTGAATTCTTAACTCATCCGGTAACTCCAGTCTATAGGCCACCTCTCCTACTCGAGCAATGATTCGGAAAGGGCCTATGTACCTCGGGCTCAACTTGCCCCGCTTTCGGAAACGAATGATACCCTTCCAAGGTGAGACCTTCAACATAACCCGGTCACCCACCTGGAACTCAATCGGTCTGCATCGTTTATCAGCATACGACTTCTGTCTATCTTTGGCTGCCTTCATGAAGGCTTTGATCTTTTCAAGCTTCTCAGTCGTAGCCTCAATCACCTCGACGCTCCCTAACTCTTTATGACCAATATCACCCCAACAGACAAGTGTTCTGCATCTCCTACCGTATAGCATCTCATATGGGGGCATACAAATGCTGGCATGATAACTGTTGTTGTATGAGAATTCAGCTAATGGTAAGTGGTCATCCCAACTTCCTCCAAAATCGATAACACATGCCCGAAGCATGTCCTCCAGTGTCTGAATGGTCCTTTCCGACTGACCATCAGTCTGAGGATGATAAGTCGTGCTAATATGTAACCTCGTCCCCATAGCGTCGTGGAATTTCTTCCAGAATTTGGATGTAAACCGGGTGTCACGATCAGATACAATAGACACCGACACACCATGAAGAGTTACAATTTCCCTGATGAACAGACCAGCCAACCTCTCAAGTGAATATATCTCGCGGATCGGTAGAAAGTGAGCACTCTTTGTCAAACGATCAACTATCACCTATATGGCATCATACCCTTTCGGGGTACGCGGCAGCTTTGTAATGAAATCCATGGTGATGTGCTCCCACTTCCATTCCGGTATATCCGAAGGTTGGATCTTCCCATACGGTTTCTGATGCTCGGCCTTCACTTGCAAGCAAGTAAGGCACTTACTCACATACTCCACTACGTCACGCTTCATACCCGGCCACCAATAATCTTTCTTCATGTCTTGGTACATCTTTGTAGCACCGGGATGAATAGAGTATCGAGTCTTGTGAGCTTCATCCATAATCTTCACCCGTAGATCCCCAAAGCGAGGAATCCATATTCGTCTAAATCGGGTTTAAACACCAAGTGTATTTTCACCCAACTCCGTGACCAGACCTCTCATTCTTTCAGAGTTAAGATGATCTTCTTTCAATTCCTCATCTTGAAACTCTTTGACTTGCTTCATCACATCCGAGGTCATGATCAACTGGTATGCTTTCACCCGAATTGGCTCGGGTCTCTCCTTTCGGCTAAGGGCATCCGCCACCACGTTGGCTTTGCCCGGATGGTAATGGATCTCGCAATCATAGTCCTTTATGAGTTCCAACCATCGCCTCTGCCGCATGTTCAGGTCCTTCTGCTCAAAAAAGTACTTCAAGCTTTTGTGGTCAGTGAATATGGTGCACTTCGTCCCGTAAAGATAGTGCCTCCAAATCTTTAACGCAAAGACCACGGCTGCTAGCTCCAAGGTATGAGTGGGATAATTGACCTCATAAACCTTCAACTGTCGGGATGCATAGGCTATAACCTTTCCACTCTGCATCAACACGCACCCCAACCCCGAGTAGAAAGCATCAGAATAAACCACCAGATCCTCACTTCCATCGGGTAATGACAGAACAGGAGCTTGAGTCAACCTCGCCTTCAGTTCCTCGAACGCCTTCTCTTGAGCTTGACCCATACAAACTTCACATCTTTTCGGGTCAACTTAGTTAGTGGAGAAGCGATCTTAGAAAAGTCTTGGATGAACCTCCTGTAGTAGCCCGCCAAACCCAAGAAACTACGAATTTCTGATGGCGTCTTTGGAGAATTCCATTGCATCACTGCCTCCACCTTTGCCGGGTCCACCATAATCCCGTCAGGATTCACCACATGACCCATGAACTGAACTTCGCGCAACCAGAACACGCACTTAGAGAACTTGGCGTACAGCTTCTCCATTCTCAGCGTCTCCAAAACCTCCCAAATGTGACTGGCGTGCTCGATTTCACTCTTCGAATAAATTAGAATATCATCAATAAACACAATCACAGATTTACCCAACATCGGCCGACAAACTCGATTCATCAGATCCATAAAAGCAGCTGACGCATTGGTCAAACCAAAAGACATGACAAGAAACTCGTAGTGACCATAACACGTGCGGAAAGCTGTTTTAGGGATATCTTGCTCTTTCACCTTCAACTGATGGTAGCCCGATCGAAGATCTATCCTTGAAAACTAACTGGCATCTTGAAGTTGATCAAAAAAATCATCGATTCTCGGTAAGGGGTATCGGTTCTTTGTCGTTAGCTTATTCAGCTCACGGTAGTCAATACACATCCTCATACTACCGTCTTTCTTCTTCACAAATAGGACCGGAGCACCCCAAGGACAGATATTCGGTCTAATGTGTCACACCCCAACCTTGACGGCGGAAACGTCGAGGAGTGAGAGTTAAGATCGTTCACAGCCACATAACGCTATTAATAACTCAAATATATATATCAAACATAAGTTCCAATTGTACCATTACAATCATAAGTCTCAAAGAAATTAAAAAGCATAACATAAAATGTAACATGTCATTCTTATTTCATTTATTTATCTAGGTCCATTCCTAGATGTGCAAGCTTCAAAGAGAAGAAATCAAACTTGAGTATTTCCTGAAACATGTTAAAAATAAAAATGTCAACAATAATGTCGGTGAGATTTCCATAGTTTGAAATACATATATATATAAAAGATGGCAATTCATGTTATAAGTTAGAGAGCAAAGTAACTAGGGATGTAAGACAGAATGCACAATCAAACCTTGACAAAGTTTTACAAGTCTCAAACGTTTACAAGCATATACGATTAGCTAAGTGTACTTGGATCAACCAAGCAGGCTTGTCAGGTCCATAGATCTATGACGTCGCCAGGCTAGCAATAGTTAATGATTGTACATATATTCGACATTACATGGTAGCTACAAAGATCAACTAACTATAACATACAAGTGAATTGCCATAAGTTTACAAGCATCAAACGAGTTTACAAGTGCAATGTTTATATGGTAACATATTTCACCCCAAAGTGTAAAAATGTGCAAAAAGGGGTATAGAAATACTCACTTGATCAAACAATATATAGTTGATGATTAATATGAATAATAATAAGCGTCGTTTCAACGTAGTTCTTCACAATGCACCTAGAATATATATATATTTACAAGATTATTAAGTTTTATAATAAGTTTAACGGTTAAACGAGAACTAGGGTTTCAAGGGAAAATTGGGATTCTTTGATATATATATTTAACAACAAAAATACTTTTGTTTTTGTAAAAGAATAACATTGATTTAAT
The DNA here is from genome assembly GCA_025215565.1 of Flaveria ramosissima. Classification (NCBI taxonomy): domain Eukaryota; kingdom Viridiplantae; phylum Streptophyta; class Magnoliopsida; order Asterales; family Asteraceae; genus Flaveria; species Flaveria ramosissima. The sequence goes on along the minus strand of CM046046.1, from coordinate 22,980,423 downwards.
AATTTGTCATAAAGACATAAACTTTGAATCGTTTGATATAGTTAACAAAACAAAATATAGAGTGTAGGTATTTTTTTTATATTTTTGTTTGTAGAAAGAATTATAAATTTTAAACAATAAAGTGTGAACCCATAGTAATTTTTAGTGATTTAAGTCATTATTTTAAGTTTCTTTATATTAATAAACCAAATATAATCCTTGTTTTATTAAATTTTAAATTTATTTTAAAAGAATAAATTTACAGAAACTTGTTAAAGTGATTAAAAATAAGTAAAGTTTATGAAATTATTTTTAATAATTTTTCAAATTTTTTTATATTTTTTTGAAGGCTGAAAACCCCAAAAAAAAATGTGAGGTTGCCCGGGTTCGAACCTGGGACCTCCAGAATGACATGGGAACGGTTTACCATTAGGCTGGGTAGCCTATGCCTGACAAAACCCGGTTCCCATATGTTTTTTTAAAACAAATCAAATAGAAACCCCCAACTTCTAAGAACCCTAGATTCGTTTGGATTCAAATTGAATCCTAAATCGATGTTGTTAATCAAATTAATGTTAGGGCTTTGATTCCCCATGTGAGATCGAACAACAACATAGTTTCAATTACCCGATTCAACGTGTGTAGCACAGGAATGAATGAAGAACAGGTCGCGGCCAAGCACGGTTTCGTTCGATGAGCAAAAGCAGATGATAATTCAATTGATTGTGCAGAAAGCTTCAAGTAAACACCGAGATCAAAAGCCCTCTTTCAATTTCGGTGTATGATGTCCAGGTGACGAAGTTCGAATAGGGGTCGGTTCGCGATGAAAGATTTAGACGAAATTTGATGATTGTGATTGTTTCAGGTGGAATTGGGAGATGTAAACGATTAGGATTACTTAGATGATTGTTTTGGGTTAGTTTAATTAGGTTATAATTACAGTTTAATGCTCGAACGGATCTATGATTTAAGGGTGTTTCGGTTTCGTGGTGTGTTTGCTCATTACAACACTTTAATCGAATTAAAGTGCGTTGATAGGTTCGATTCATGAACCTGAAACGGTTGGGAACGGTTTTAGGGTCGATTTCGAATATTTTGATGGGTTTTTAAAACCCGCCGGAGGTCGGCCGGCGGTGGCCGGTGTCCGACCGGAAAAACGGGGAAAAGGGGGGTTTGGGGTTGGTTTTTAGAGAATTTACACATATGGTCCCTGTAGTTTAAAAAGTTGGTATTTTATGTGTAAACTTTCTTTTTAGGTTTCTAAAATACAAAACAAACCCCTAACCTTATAGACTTTAAGTTTTAACATTTTAAAGTTTAGTAATTCTTTACAACTTATTATTTTTGTTATAATTTATTATTGTTATTATAATTAATATTATTATTATTATCATTATTATTATTAATATTATTATTATTATCTGTTATTATTTATTATTATTATTTATTATTATGTTCAATTTATTAACTTAATTATTAACTTTCTAATTAAAGGATTTAAAACAAACTAAGAAATAAACATAATAACTCATAAATCTCATATTGGGCAACAATAATCATTACAAGAACTTAACGACATTGACTTTTAATTTAACGGAAAATACAGGATGTTACAGTCTCCCCAACTTAAAAAAATTTCGTCTCGAAATTAAGAATGAACTAGGCGAACAAATGCGGGTATCTCTCCTTCATATGATCCTCACGCTCCCAAGTGAATTCAGCTCCACACTTGTTCTCCCAACGAACCTTAACGATTGGAGTAGTTGTCGTTCTCGTTTTCTTCATAATGCGATCCATAATCTCAACAGGTTTCTCAACAAAGTGCAATGACTCGTCGATCTGGATGTCTTCCAATGGAACATGCAGACTCTCGTCGGCCAAACACTTTCTCAAATTTGAGACATGGAACACAGGATGAACTCTACTAAGGTCGGAAGGTAGTTCCAGTTTATAAGCTACTTTCCCAACCCTTTTCAGGATTTTGAAAGGTCCTACAAATGTTGGAGCTAGTTTGCCCTTCTTTCCATAGCGAACAACACCTTTCCACGGTGAGACCTTTAGAAGAACCATGTCGCCAACTTGGAACTCCAATAGCTTACGACGCTTATCGGCGTAACTCTTTTGTCGACTTCTAGCCACTTCAAGGTTCTTGCGGATTGTGGAGACTTTATCGGTCGTTTCTTGTATAAGTTCAGGACCAGTAATAAAATTTTCACCAATGTCGGTCCAACAGATCGGTGATCGGCATTTACGACCATACAAAGCCTCGAATGGTGCCATCTTGATACTTGAGTGATAACTATTGTTATACGAGAATTCCGCGAGCGGTAAATGCGTATCCCAATCACCACCAAAATCAAGGACACAAAGACGCAGCAGATCCTCGAGGGTTTGGATTGTTCGTTCGGTTTGACCATCGGTTTGAGGATGGTAAGCCGTACTTAAATCCAATTGAGTACCCAATAGTTCTTGCATCGAAGACCAAAAGTGTGAAGTGAAGCGAGCATCTCGATCGGAAATAATGTGTAAAGGTACGCCATGACGACTCACAATTTCGTCAATGTAGATTCGAGCCAGCCTTGAAACCTTGTACGTATCTCGTATGGGTATGAAATGTGCTGTCTTGGTCAAACGGTCAACAATGACCCATATGCTATCATGACCACGAGGTGTACGAGGTAACTTGGTTATGAAATCCATGGATATATGTTCCCATTCCCACATAGGGATTTCAGGCTGCTCAAGTAAACCACTTGGTCGTTGATGCTCGGCCTTGACTCTTGCACATGTGAGACACTTGGAAACATAAGACGTGATATCTTTCTTCATTCCAGGCCACCAATATTGACCACGCAGGTCCATGTACATCTTATTGGAGCCAGGATGAATGGAATATCGGGTTTGATGAGCTTCATTCATAATGAAGTGTCGAAGATTATCACGATTTGGGATCCAAAGTCGATTCAAGAAATACCACATGTTGTTCGGTTTTGTCTCCAGTTGTGACCGAACATTAGACATCAAGTCTTCATCCTTCCCTTCGTCGGTTAGTGCCGCTTGTTGAGCCTCGCGAATGCATAACTCGAGGTCACTATTGATCCTTATGTTTTGGAGCATGATAGTAGCCTCGTTGACATCCACATGAATCTCGGTATCAAATTCTCCTAGCGTATCAAACCATTGCCTTCGATCTCGAATTTCTTGAAGCGAGACAGTCTTGTTGTGAACCTTGCGACTTAGCGCGTCGGCTACAACATTCGCCTTTCCAGGATGGTAGCGAATGTCGCAGTCGTAGTCGCTAATTAACTCGATCCAACGTCTTTGTCTCATGTTGAGATCCTTTTGGTTGAACACGTGTTGGAGACTCTTATGATAGGTGTAGACTATGCATTGCGTCCCATATAGATAGTGTCGCCAAATCTTTAAAGCGAAAACGACATCACCAAGTTCAAGATCATGAGTTGTGTAGTTCACTTCATGAACCTTCAATTGCCTCGACGCGTATGCTATAACTTTGCCTCGTTGCATGAGTACACAACCAAGACCTTGATTAGAAGCATCGCAATACACGGTGAAGTCATCATTTCCATCGGGAAGTGTGAGAATAGGAGCGTTACACAACTTGCGTTTTAATGTCTCGAAAGCCTCTTCTTGCTCGGGTCCCCATTCAAAGAGTCGGTTCTTTTGGGTTAGCGCCGTTAATGGTTTAGCAATCTCCGAGATTTTCGCTATGAACCTACGGTAATATCCCGCTAAGCCCAGAAAAGAACGAACCTCGGTTGGGGTTGTGGGAACACACCAATTCTTCACGGCTTCAATTTTAGTAGGATCAACGTGAATTCCTTGGCTATTCACCACATGCCCTAAGAATTGAACCTCCTCCAACCAAAATTCACACTTGGAAAACTTGGCGTATAATTGCTCCTTCTTCAAAAGTCCAAGAACTTGTCGCAAGTGCGTCTCGTGATCGATTTTTGTCTTGTAATAAATAAGAATGTCATCAATGAACACGATCACGAACTTATCCAAATACGGTTTACATACTCCATTCATGAGATCCATGAACACGGCAGGTGCATTGGTCAAGCCAAAAGGCATGACCATGAACTCGTAGTGTCCATATCAAGTACGAAAAGCAGTCTTTGGAATGTCATCATCGTGGACACGTAGTTGATCGATCTTTGAGAATTGAGTTGCTCCTTGAAGTTGGTCGAAGAGATCATCGATTCGAGGAAGAGGGTATCGGTTTTTTATAGTAAGCTTGTTGAGTTCCCGGTAATCGATGCACATACGAAATGAACCATCCTTCTTCTTCACAAACAGTACAAGTGCACCCCACGGTGATGAGCTAGGACGAATGAAACCCTTATCGGTCAACTCTTGCAGTTGACTAGCTAGTTCTTGCATTTCAGACAGTGCAAGACGATAAGGTGATTTAGCCACAGGGTTTGCGCCAGGGATTAAGTCAATCTTGAACTCAACCTCTCGCACGGGAGGTAACCCTTTAAGATCCTCAGGAAAAACCTCGGGAAAGTCCCGCACAACAGGAATGTCTTTCAACTCCTTACCCTTAGCCTTCGTATTAACTACATATGCCATGAAAGCCATGTTGTTTTTACTTAAGCACTTGCGGGCCTTGATGCAAACATGAGTTTGAGTCTTTGGGATGATTTCTCCCCAAAGACCTTCAAAGTATCATCAGTCGGTAAAGGAATTCGGATACACTTCTCGAAGCATAGAATTTCCGCACGATGCTTGGCTAACCAATCCATACCAATGATAACATCAAAGCTTCCTAATTGCATAGGAATAAGGTCGACGAAGAACTCGTGTTCGTTAAGACTTAAGGTGCAGTCACGTATTACGACGTCAACGACAATAGATTTTCCATCGGCGACTTCGACCGTGAAAGATCTTTCTAGGTTGACGCGCGGTTTAGAAAGTAAAGGCTCGAACTCCAGGACACGAAACTCCTATCGGCACCCGAATCAAACAATACAGATGCATAATGATTATTTACAAGATACATACCTGTTTGGTATTAACCCATTATTGGTATGATGAACACAGATAGGAATTTCTATAAGACAAGAAACGATTAAAAGAATTTTAAAGACATACCGTTCACCACATCGTTGTTGGCTTGGGCTTGATTGGCGTTGATGTTGAAAGCCCTTCCACGAGCCGGTGGCACAGTTCCCGCATTGCGAGGACATTGCAGACGGATATGGCCAGGCTCGCCACAGTTATAGCAGGTTCGGTTGTGTTAGGACCTGGTATTTGAACGAAATACCTAGTGATTAGCGTGTTAAACCAACTCAAATAGTGCGGAATCCTATTTGATTGGCGATCCAATCAGTGAGAACACACGAAGAATCAATCAAGAATTGAATCTAACGTTAGAAGTCGATTAGGAATCGATCTAATGTGTTCTGTGAACTTGGAGAACGATTTGGGAGGTCTCTGGTCGGCTAGGGTACGTCTGGAATCGTAATGGGATGAATGCTTACGTTTTTCCACAAATTGGGTCTATTTATAGGTTAGTATTGTTCAATCGTGCGACTGGGCCATAAGTATGGTTCAGTCGTGCGATTGAACCATGCGGTTGAATCATCCGCACGACTGAGTGTTCAGTCGTGCGATTGAGCCAATCTTATGTATCAATCATACGACTGATCCAGTCTCCTGGTTCAGTCGTGCGATTGAGTCAATCGTATGAAGTTATTCATGCGTGTGGTCCATTCGCATGGGCCATTCGCATGAGAACTTCATTAAGTTAAGTTTGAATGTTTTAATTAAGATAACATTATGTGTAACCATTCAAACAATCATAAACCCAATCAATTCAGTCACGACTCATTAATGAAATATTAAACATTACAAATAACAAACAATCCATGTCATTTCATTAATCAATACAACTTACATCATAATGAGACAGACAAGCTCTATTACATTACAAATCATGATCTAGGGACATACATGCATCAACAAACTCCCCCTTGGACCTAGATCTATCTAATCTCTTGTCTTCTGCATAACCTCCTTATACTTCTTGTACTTCTCCTCTTTGGTGACTCCTGCGTGAATCTCAAACGCAAAGCAGAGTCGTATAACATTTTGGAACTGGAGGGCTTGTACAATATCTTGTGTGTCATAGAACAGTGGCCACTTGTATAATGTATAGACATCATTAGCAGACAAGTTGGTTAGCCACATTGGGTCGAATACCCTGATTGTATCCATTTGGCCCTCTTTATTTAGAACTATGACGGCTTCAGCTGTTCTCCAATCATAGTACCACCATTTGAAGTGTGGAGTGAAGTCCTGTGGCATTTCCCTGAGAGGGATTCTCGACATAGTGCGTGGAGGACTCCACTTCAACACAATCTTGGGCTTGCCAGTAATGGCATCAACCTCAGACCTTCTTATGTACCTCGTAGGCTGTTGGGGTCTGAAGTTAACCCATCTGGTGTGGTACTCCTTCTTCAGGGCAGCCTCGAACCAGCCTGACATCTTCCTTGGGTCAGCATACAGCAGCTTTAGCTTAGCCAGCTGGTTGAGCTCAAAACCAGGTAGAGTCTTCAGATCATGTGGAAACCTGAAGTACTCTATGCCCTGTTCCCTCTTAACTGCATACGCGTTAAGATCATCAAAATATGCCCATGCTATAATCCTGCCTGACACCTTGTGGTGTTTCTTGACTCTGTAGAGCTTGGTGTAGGCATCTTTCTTTGGTGCATCACGTTGGGCTCTCACTTCTTCAAAACAGGCAGCCCATTCAGCCTTTCGAATGTCTACGTCATCATTTGAGGCTTGAGCTGTTTCTTCTGCCTTTTCGGTTTCCTGCTCCATCTTGTTTAGTACCTCAAACGTATCACTGACTAGGGACTCACCCAGATTGGGGACCACATTACCCTCGTTGTCAGCGTACTGAGGGTACTCTTCTGCAGTGATATCTTCGACCTCAACTTCATCAACATCATTTAGCTCTTCATCACTGGTCGAATCAACTGTTGGAGCATCCTTGACGATCTCATCAGGATTGAGTCTGAACATCTCTGCCAGTTGCTCGTTAGATAGGTCATGAATTATTTCCCCTTCTTCAGGGGTGTAACTCACAGACCTTCTTACTATCCCTTGCAGATCAAGAATCATGGTTAGTTGAGTCTTGACCTGTTGAAGGGGAGCAATATCAAACTCATCTCTTTGAAAGTTTGGATCTGTTTGATTTAAAACATTCAACATATAAATCATTAGTAAGTAATCAAACAGAATTACATTAACTTAATATACAAACATTCAAAACATTTGTTTTCAGTACATGATTCAAACACAAAAATAAATAAATACATAAGACATCTAATCTGTACTTTTGTCTTGAATCATGGTCTCGTCGCTCGGAGGAGCAGAAGTGGTAGATGACTGGTCCTGTCGATTCTTCGATCTTCGTTCTTGACCAGAAGCAGAGGCCGATGCAGCCGCATCCCCTCCTTCTGCTTCGTCATCATCATCTTTTCCTTCTGTCCTTTCTTCCTCTGTCTCTTCCTCATCCTCATCATCCTCCTCATCCTCATCATCATCTTCATCGTCATCATCACCATCTCCATCATCCCCATCACCCTCCTTTATCTTTAAGGGCTCATCCTTTGACCCCTTTAACCGCAGCATAATGGTCTTGTTGGTAGTCTCCAACTCCTCTATACGTTTGGCTGATTGGGCCTGCTGGTCCTGGAGTTGGGACATCTCGACTCTCTGTGCATCCATTAGCTGGGTCTGCTGCTCTATCACCCGAGCCTGCTCTGCCATCTGCTGAGACTGGGCAGCAGTCAGGTCGGTCAACTGGCGAATCTGCGCAGCTTTCTCCTCATCTGCAGCTAGCAGGCGCATCACCATACGGTTTAGCGCCGACAGCTGCTCCTCTACCCCGATTGGAGGTAGAGTAGATCCATATAAGTGCGAGGACTGGGCTGATGGTCCTGCATGATGTGAGGTGGTGGTGGTAGTGGCAGTGGTGAATATGGGTCGGTAAACAGGTGCAGGTGATGTAGATGTAAATGGTATGGTGGTGGATGGGAAGGGTACAGTGGTGGTAGGTGAGGTGGTGGCTGTGGTAGCAGTAGTGGATGTGGTGGCTGTGGTAGCAGTAGTGGATGTGGTGGCTGTGGTGATGGGTGGTATGTCAGTGGAGGTGGTAGTGGTGGCTGTGGTGGTGGAAGTAGAGGCAGCAGTGGTAACGAAGGTCAGGCGACGCTTCTTCTTCTTCAGTCCATGGGGTTGAGCCATCCTCTTCCTCCTAGTCCCAGTGGAAGTGGATGCTCCCCCTGCAGCTCTGCCCACTGAACCCGGAGCATAGCTCGGGTCAGTCTCTGTCTCTCTGGAGTCCCGAGGGTGTTCACCAACCACCCTAAGCCCGTGTTCTGTGGGAACAACCTTGCTTCCCACAGTCCTCGTGAGGGGCTCCTCGTCCGACTCCTCCTCCTCCTGATCACCAACAACAAACTCCTGATGGAAACCGGCCGTCTCAGCAACCTCTCCGGCAGGGGCAGACCCCGGGGGAATAACATCTGAATCAGTGCCTCTAGATGGAGCAGGCATATCATCCCCGGCGTCTCCGCTGTCATCATCATCAGAATCCATCTCTGGGAGGAGCAGCCTCTCATCATCAGAGTCACTGTCATCATGACGCCATTTGCGTCTGCCTGGCGCCACATACCTCTCGTTGGCCAGGTGGCCAATCAGTCTCTTCACTTGGGGCTTCACTTGCTTCCCCCTATAGACTCTCATCCGGCCTAGAGTAGTATCATCCATAATCTCTAAGGCCACTGCGTCATGACTCTCTTTGGGCAACTGTGGCAGCTTCTCGTTGAAGACGAGCTGTAAGAACCTGGGATACATGCAAAACCCCTCCTTTCCCTTGGCCTCCAAGTTCTCCACCAAGTAGGAGAATATCATGCTAGAGAAACTGAAGGGGTGGTTCAGAACCAGTGCCACGTAGGCATTTTGGATCTGGTCTGAGAGGTCGTCGAACCCACCCCTCCTCGATGCAACACACTTGAGGATCACGTGTGCTAAGTACTTGTACTGGGGGCTCAGGTTGCTCTTGTTGAGCACACCTGAGTTGATGTCCCCAGCGTACTTTATCCTCAGAAAGCATCCTCGCACTGTCAGTGGATGTAATCTAGTAGGATGATCAGTGTCGTCCCCAAACTCTAGGACCCTCTGGATGTCGGCAGCAGTGATCTCAATATCATGGCCCAATATAGAGCTCCTAATACAGTAGGGCTCACGGGAGCGGTCCACAGAGGCATTCTCCCAGAATGCCCGATGCAATGATCTGTATGGCGTGCAAGGGGTGGAGATAGCCTTATGAATCCTGGACCGTCTAAGAAAGGCTATAATGTCGGTAAACTCGGCCCCGTTCCTGGTGGTGTGATCCAAATGAGCACAGATGTTGTGCTTTGGATTTATGGACCATCTTTCTGCCATTTTCCTGAAACACACATGACATAGAACTATTAGTACATAAGACATGAAAAATTCTGTTCTAAGTGTAATGTTGAAAATCATTCTGATTCATTCGTGCGAATGAATCATGCGACTGAAGTCAGTCGTCTGTTCTTTCATGCGACTGGACTCATTCTGGTCTATGTGACATGCGATTGGGTTCAGTCTGCTGACTGAGTCTGTGAATGGTTCAGTCGGCCGACTGAGCTCAATCGTATGGTTCATTCGGCCGAATGACCCAATCGCAAGATTCAATCGTGCGATTGGAGTTCATCCGGGCGACCAGTCGCCTGTCCTGAATTTCAGTCGCCAATCGTTCGAAACTTCAACAAAATAAGTGGTTTAACCCAAATAACCGGTTCAGTAGACTCGCATTCTCGTTACTAATAACCTATTTGACTTAATTTTAACGTTTTGCTTAGTTTTAATAGGTTATTAGGGCTTTCTTGTCTCGGTTCTTGTTTCACAGTCGAATAATCAAAATTAGGGTTTGAATCTTTCAGGTTTTGGTACGATGAGTCTTCAAACTACCTGTATAATCAATACCGAGAGTCAGTGAATCAATATCAAGCAGAAATCAAAGTCAGATGAAAATTTGGCAGCGTAACGGTAGGGAATGCGATTTAAGGGCGATTTGGGTGAGGTAAATGAAATGCGATCGACTGTGCCCTTTAAATACTGAAGCTGGGCTCAGTCGGCCGACTGGCCTCAGTCGCCCAGTTCATTCGGGCGACTCAGGCTCAATCGTACGATTGGCCCAATCAGTCGCATGCTGTTGACCGACTGAGGTTCAGTCGGTCGACTGACCCAGTCGTGCCTTTCATTCGCATGTTCAGTTGACCGAATGAGTTTCAATCGGTCGACTGACTCATTCGCCCTCTTCCATTCGGTCGAATGGGCTATTCTGATAAGCCATTCGTGTGAAAGGCTCACTCTTATGTCCATTCGTGCGAGTGGAAGCCATTCGCATGGTTGGTCCATTCTCATGGTCCAATCGTGCGAATGGGTCACACTTAGTTAATTTTCTGCCATTTTTACCAATTTACATTTAAAACTCTTTTAAATCATTGAAATTTACGTTATGAGCTTTTGATCATCTCAGACATGATCATTTTATCTTGAAAACATTTTGATCACCTCAGACGTGATCCTGCTAAACACTTTAGTCACCTCAGACGTGACCCTTTTCAACACTTTGTCACCTCAGACGTGACTATTTTAAACTTTCAAAGCACATGTGGTCATCTCAGATATGACCCTTTTAGTGAGTTGATTCCTTTCTGATTTTCCTGATGTAGTCCGACACACTAATAAAATTAAAATTAAAACGACTAACTAATTTAAACTTTAAACTAATTACTTAAACAAACTTGTTTTTGGCTTTTTGTGAGAGATAAATCCTGAGATAGATATCTACGGGATTTGGTTCGGGAGTAGACAGCTTCAACTTGGATTGATCATATCTGGACCAATTCAATTTTGGAATCATACAGGCAAGTCAAATCATTTGGGACTTGTTATCAAAACTTTTGATGCTCAATTCTCGGTGTTCATCCAGAGTCGTGAGCAACTTAAGGAAATCATACTGAAACTCTTAGATTTTCACATTGATTTGAACTTTTGAGAATGTAGCCACAATGATTGTCAATATGTTTGTCCACTTAAATCCATACACAGACTTTTGACACAGACTGGTGACTGATTTAGGTTTAATTATTTCAACTAACATTTGTGGATCCCACACTTATATGGTAATCAACATTCCTCGGGAGCTTTTGAGCGGTCTACGGGTATTATTACAAGAAGAGTCTATTCTTAGAGCTTTCAAAGAGATGTCCTCAGGTCAGTGCCATCGCACAGCAGAGAGGCGGCAAACAACAATGAATTCTAGAATATCTAGGTTATGCTTATCCTCAGGTCAGTGCCATCGCACAGCAGAGAGGCACACAACCTATCTCCTTGTTAGAGCAGCTTATTTTATTTTACACAAAATGCACCAACAACATAAGTCATTAGCTTTATAGCATTTGTCTTTCATTTTTTTCTTGCTTTGCTCTAATTATGGTCATCCGCACACATTTGTGGCGTTTAATTGCTCATTACCCCTTATTGGAATATATTTGATTGTGTTAACCAGTGATAAGATGGAAGCCCACAGTCAGTTGAACAACTTAGTTTGATCTTGAGATCACCAATCAGGTCTAATTATCTATTGTGTTGAATCTACCAACATATCATTTGTGGTCTAGCAGCCTCTAAGTCTACTTTCTTTGTGTCACCTTAGGAGTTGCCAGTTTTCTATCATCTTCCCTTTTATATTGCTTAGACTACACAGACTTATACTTTGAATTTTTGCATCTTTTCAAAACTTAAATTTTTAAAGTCCCTCTTGATTTGTTCCTGTGTACTATCATTTTCCAAAGGTATTGAATCGGTATCACAGACACAATCTACCTTATATCAGCTATTTACTCCTTCTCCCTCGTTTTTTTTTAATATTAACTTGCTGACATATTCTCCCCCTAAAATACTAAAATCATTACTGGTTTAATTATTTTAGGATTTTAATAAACAGCAACATAACATGAGTTTAAATTAAACAGACGAAAATAAACAAATAAAATAAAATAAAAAACACTTTAACTAAACTACATCGGACTACACATTATCATCATCAGGAATTACCTCACTTTTCTTTTTAACGCCGTTGACCTCTAGCAAATATTGAAAACGTGGTTTATCAAAGGCTTTAGTATAGAGGTCAGCGCTTTGAAAATCAGTATTAATTTTTACCACATCAATTAAGTTCTTTTCAAAACAATCTCTTATGAAATGGTATTTAATACCGATGTGTTTGGTCTTAGGATGTTGAACCGGATTTTTGGTTACTGCAATTGCAGCAGAGTTATCAACAAAAATAGGAGTAGACGAGAATTTTAAACCGTAATCCCGCATTTGCTGTTGAATCCAGATGATTTGTGAACAGCAACTTGCAGCAGCAACATATTCGGCTTCACAGGTTGACAATGCAACCGATGTCTGCTTCTTACACTGCCAGGTAACTAATCTTCTCCCAAAGAATTGACACCCTGCTGATGTAGACTTGTAGTTCATCTTGCAGCCCCCGTAATCCGAGTCACTATACGCGGTAAGCTCAAAGTCATCATCATGAGGATACCACAATCCAAGTGTGGGTGTACCCTTCAGATAACGAAAAATCCTCTTGACCGATCAGATGGTTGACCTTAGTTTAGCCTGATATCTAGAACATAAACATGTAGCATACATAATATCAGGTCTTGAGGCAGTGAGATACATGAGGGATCCAATCATTCCTCGGTACATCGTGGCATCTACAAGATCTCCATTCTCATCAGGTGCTATATCGTGATTCGTAGCAAGTGGAGTCCCAGCAGCAGAAGCATTCTCCATGTCAAAGCGACTGAGAATGTCTCCTACATACTTGGTCTGATGTAGAAAGATCCCATTAGGTGTCTGATCCACCTGTAACCCGAGAAAGAACTTCATCTCCCCCATAGCACTCATCTCAAACTCTTTCTTCATCACTGCTTCAAACTCTTTGCATAACTCTTCGTTCTTTGATCCGAAGATTATGTCATCAACATAGATCTGTACAAGCAGTAGGTCGCCATCCTTTTCTTTAATAAACAGTGTGCAGTCAATGACTCCCCTGCGAAAGCCGTGTTTCACAAGATGAGTCGAGAGTTTCTCATACCAAGCTCGAGGAGCTTGATGAAGCCCGTATAAGGCCTTGTCGAGCTTGTAAACTCTATCCCGATGATAAGGATCTTCAAATCCCTCGGGTTGACTTACGTAGACTGTTTCCCTGATTTCCCCATGAAGGAATGCACTCTTCACATCTAATTGGTAGACTTTAATCTTCATGTACGATGCATAGGCAAGGAAGATACGAATAGCTTCCATCCTTGCCACGGGTGCAAACACCTCATTGTAGTCAATCCCCTCGACTTGGCGAAAACCTTGAACCACCAGTCGAGCTTTGTTCCTGATAATGACCCTTGGTCATCCTTCTTGCATTTTAGTACCCATTTGGTGCCGATGACTTTAGCACCTTTAGGTCTATCAACCAGAGTCCATACACCTAACTTCTTGAACTGCAGAAGTTCTTCTTGCATGGCACTCACCCACGCCTCATCATTTAGTGCCTCACTGACATATTTTGGCTCAACCTGCGAGACAAAACATCGATAAGCACCATCATGAATGTAACCCTTCTCCATAACCGAGGCGTAATCAGCTGAGTATAGCTGATTTCGGGTTTGTACTCCTGATCTGACATCCCCAATAACATTGTCAAGGGGATGATAGACGTTTAGTCGTGATCCTGGAGTAGTAGGAACAGCCACCTCAGAACCGAGATTATGAACATTTGGTTCTGCATCTGAGGTAGTTGGAGTTTGAGGTTCTGAAGTCGAAGGTGCATCAGTGGTAGATGCTTGTGGACTTTCAGGAACTGGAACCTGTTCCTCCTGACTGTTCTGGTCATCTGCTTCAGTTTCATCTTCAGAGGAGGAGTCACTGTCATCGACTACTCCCCCTGACTGAGTAGATGATTCTCCCTGTGTGCTAGATGGTGTATTCAGAATATCATACATCATCCTAGTAGCTAACTCATCATCCGAGGGAGAGAGAGGGATGTTGAAGGACTTGAAGAATCCATCATAATCGAAGAAGTATGCGGGTCCTTTGCCTGTAGGTGGTGTGGTATATCTCTGAACGTCGACATTACACCACACTTCTACAAGACCCGTTGAGTTGTTGTAAACTCGCTTGTTCGGTATGTTGTATCCTAGAAAGATTCCTTCATCCGCCTTCTCGCTGAATTTGCCTTCTTGTGTCTTCTTCAGAAGTGTGCACGGCGCGCCAAAAGGTTCAAGATACTCCAAATTCGGTTTGCGTCTTTGTAGTAGCTCATAACATGTCTTTCCGTGGCGCTTGACTATTAGGACTCGATTCAGTGTATAACATGCATTCGCCACTGCCTCATTCCAGAATTGGATAGGCAGTTTCGAGTCCGCCAGCATAGTCCGTGCTGTCTCTATCAAGCTTCTGTTCTTCCTCTCAGCAACACCATTCATCTGAGGCGTGTAGGCAGAAGTGAATTGATGCACAATTCCCTTTTCCTTGCAGTATGCCTCCATCCATTTATTCTTGAATTCTGTCCCGTTGTCTGAGCGTACTTGTCTAACTTTTAGCTTGTAGAGAGATTCCAGTGTAGTTACTAATTCCTTGAATGACTCAAACGTTTCTGATTTGGATTTCAGAAACATTACCCAAGTGAACCTTGAGTAGTCATCAGTGACCACAAAACAGTACAAGTCGCCTGCAATGCTCTTTGTACTGACTGGACCAAACAGATCCATGTGAAGAAGTTCAAGAGGAAGTTCTATTGCATGAACTTTCTTTTCCTTATGAGACTTCTTTGTCTGTTTGCCTTTCTTGCAAGCTACACAAAAGTCAGGAAGTTGGAAGTTCTTTGACTAATGTGTCCCATTCTCCTATGCCAGGAGATGGAATCCTTCTCAGTAGCTTTAGATAGAAAGCACTGAACCTCATGATCCGTTGTAGCAGCTGTTGACAGATCCAAGACATAAAGGTCTTTATATCTTGAAGCAGTCATCAGAACTTGGTCCTCTGGGATCATGTAGTCTTTCTTCAGCACGTAACACTTCTTGTTGTCGAAGATGACTTTAAATCCTTTATCACAGATTTGGGAAACAGAAAGTAAGTTATTCTGAAGTTGTTGAACGTAGTTCACCTTATCAAACTTAACTTTCTGATTTCCCACTTCTCCCTGAGCTGTGATATAGCCTCCTTTGTTTCCTGCAAAGGAAACATGCCCTCCTTTTATTTGTTTGACGTTTGATAAAAGGGCTCTATTTCCTGTCATGTGCCTGGATGCTCCGCTGTCTACAATCCACGTGTTAGTCTCAGCACTGTATCGAACACCCTGCACATACAAAGTAAATGAATTAGTTTAGGTTAGGAACCCAAGCCTTTACTGTCTGGGTTTCCCAGAGGCATCACACATCATAAACTCCACCCATTGACCCTTAGAGGGTGAGGGTAGCTCAGGTTCCTTCTTGTCATCAGTATCAGACACGTAGGATGACTTTTCTTTCCATAAGCTAGATTTGTGCAAGGCCTGTTTATGATAAACAGTCGTCTGGCTTACAGGTTGGACTTTAGGTTCACTAGATCTTCTAGGTGGAGTCAAAGAACTCCTCTTAGAAGACCTAGGTCTAGAGTCCTGAAGATCAATCTTCTTCCTAGGTGTCTGATAGAAAGGACAATAGGAAGCAATGTGTCCACATTCTCCACAGTTGTAGCATGACCGGCTATCAACTTTATGAGTAGACTTTCTTTGTGGAGAAGTGCGTGACACTCTAGTAACATCAATCACTTTAGGTTTTGACTCTTGTGCGTTTGATGTTTTCTCTGGTTTAACAAAATTAACTGTTTTAACCTGTTTAACATCTTTCTCTTTTTGGTTAACTGGTTTTTGACTTGAAGCATGTGAAAAATTAACATTTGAAGTCCTTTTAGGTTCTGATTTGACTCTGTTTGACCCTGACTTTAAGTTAACTTTTTCAAATTCATTTTCCAGATTAACACAAGGCAATTTACCCTTTGCCTTTGAAGTGGCCTCCTTTTGTTTCTGTCCAGATTCAGTAGATGAACATGAGGTATCTGGATCACTAACAAGAGGAGTAGACACCACGTGATCCTTGATGGGGTTATTATTTACTGGTCTAGACTTAGTGTTCATCAAGGTCTCAGGTGGTGGTGGAACCACTTTGTAACCTAATCCCTCCCCGTTGTTCCTTTCTCTCACTAAGTGTTGAACTATGTGTGAAGAACTAGTCCAACTATGCAGTTTCTGTTTTAATGAATTTACTTCTACTTCTAGAACTGCCTTTTGCTTCTTAGTGTCTTCTAGGGAGTTTAGATAGTACCTAATGTCATTTGCTTGGTTAAAGGCAACTACTTCGGTTTCCCTAAGCTGTTTAGTCAATAGGTCTATCTTTTCTTTATAACTATGCTCATTTTGTTTTAGTACTCTATTAGCCTCAGTGCACAGTTGTAAATCTTTTACTAAGTTATCATTATGATCTAATAACCTAGCAAATTTTTCATCTATGCTATTCCTAAAAGTATCACAATCAGAACAAGCATGATTATTAAACATTTGGTCAGTAGTACTTACCTGAGTTGGTTCAGAAGAGTTAGCCATCAACGCAGCATCAGATGTCTCTGGTTCTGGTGATTCTGACTTTTCTGTCTCTGACGTGGAAGTCTCCTCCTTTGGCTTGTAACTGACCTCGGCTGCAGTTGTTTCTTCACTATGTGACATTGCTATCTCAACTGCTAGATCACCTTCACTCGCAGAATCATCATCAATATCCTCTACACTGGCAATGTTAGATTCCCCTGGTGAGACAAACCTAAAGCTCCAATCCTGTCCTTCATCATCATGAGCAGTCAAGGCTTTTGGATCCTTGTTTGATGAAGTAGAACTGGAAGCTTGCTTGTCTTGGCGAGTAAAGGACGAGAACGGGTTCCCATTACCCGTCTTCTTTGGCTTGACACATTCTCTTTTGAAGTGCCCCTTCTCTCCACAGTTGAAGCAGGTCACTTTGCTCTTGTCAAAGCCAAATGTGGTATCCTTAGTAGCTACCAAATTCTGTCCAGTCTTTTTAACAAACTTCTTCGCCCTTCGGACAGCACTAGCTAAGGCCCACATTATATCCATCCTCTCAAGCTCCATTTCGTCCACCTGCTCGTAGTCCTCATCTGCCAGATGGCAGTTTCCAATCTTCCCGGCAACAAGTCCATCATATGAATGAACCACTGCAGCTAAAAGATCCATACGCTCTCGAGCTACTTCTACGGTCACATTACCGAGGTTCTCGGTCTTCAGTTTGGTAGCACTTGCTTCTGATCCAATATAGTGGGTACATGACGACCCTGACGTGTCTGATCCAGAAGGAGAAGCATGTGAAGGACCTGACGAGCTAGACACAAAAGCAGTCTGGAGAGGTGCTCCAGATGTCTTAGCTTGAGGCGTGGCGTTGTATAAAGCTGGATTTTGTGTGTACGAGGACTTCTGAGCTCTGTACTTCATCCTTAGTGCTTCTTCTCGCAACTTCAGAATGAAGTCATTAATATCCAGCTTTATAAGCATTTCATTCTGTCTTAGGTTAGACACGAATGAAGCCCACTTATCAGGCAATCCGTCTGCGATGTTGCTCACTTTCTCTTCCATGGTCGTTTCCACTCCATGTGTATGCAGTTCGCTCATCAAGTGGTAGAATCTGTCTATGACTTCGTCTAAACTCTCGTTACCAATCGATGAGAAGTTATCGAATTCCTTCTTTAACTCCTTTGCCTTGATTGCCTTCAATGAAGCATTCCCATCATACCTCTTCTCTAGCTCATCCCACAGTTTCTTGGACTGCTTATTCTCTGAATACTGGTGGAATATGTCTTTGGGGATAGACTGAGTGATCAATGCATAAACCCTTTTCTCTGCATTGTACTTGACTTTCTGTGCATCTGTCATCCCACTTAACGTTAGCTTAACTCCATCAGCTCCCA
This sequence comes from Flaveria ramosissima, assembly GCA_025215565.1. NCBI lineage: Eukaryota > Viridiplantae > Streptophyta > Magnoliopsida > Asterales > Asteraceae > Flaveria > Flaveria ramosissima. Next base: position 22,962,297 of record CM046046.1, on the reverse strand, counting down.
CCGGTGTACTATAACCAATCTCAATGGCTTCCCACAGATTAGGATCTACTCCATTAAGGTAGATCTCAAAACGTTGTTTCCAGTGGGGAAACTCATCTAAAGTCAAGAGCTTTGGTGGTTTATTGTGATTACCCACCTCACTCTCAAGCAACAGCAGGTTCTGTATCCTCGAGTCCTTCCCAGCAGTAAAGGCGGACATCTGATCTTCCATGGCGAATAACTTAGAATCTAATCAAACAAACTTTCACTGATGCGACTGAAGGATGCGAATGGTCTAATCGTGCGTATGAACTCTGCGACTGGTTCAATCGTGCGGCTGAACTGGGCGATTGGTTCAGTCGTGCGAATGAATCTGGTGCGTATGAGCTATGCGAACGAACGGTTCAGTCGGCCGAATGAGGGTGCGACTAGGTCCAATCGTGCGAATGAGCAATGCGAATGGAGTCCAGTCGTGCGAATGGGTCACTCGTGCGACTGAAGCTGCTGTTTTGCGAAAATTTCTAGGTTTGACGGGTTTCAGCCGTAAAAATTCGAAATTTCACAAGTCCTAATCGCCTAAGTCCGTAGAAACCAAACTTCTATGAGCAGGGAACGTCCAAGATCACTTTTGACACCAAAGATTGCGTTTTTAGTGCAAAAACACAAACTTTTATGCAATCTTGATTGAATCAACACGTAATCAAGAGCCAAAGCTCTGATACCACTTGTTAGGACCTGGTATTTGAACGAAATACCTAGTGATTAGCGTGTTAAACCAACTCAAATAGTGCGGAATCCTATTTGATTGGCGATCCAATCAGTGAGAACACACGAAGAATCAATCAAGAATTGAATCTAACGTTAGAAGTCGATTAGGAATCGATCTAATGTGTTCTGTGAACTTGGAGAACGATTTGGGAGGTCTCTGGTCGGCTAGGGTACGTCTGGAATCGTAATGGGATGAATGCTTACGTTTTTCCACGAATTGGGTCTATTTATAGGTTAGTATTGTTCAATCGTGCGACTGGGCCATAAGTATGGTTCAGTCGTGCGATTGAACCATGCGGTTGAATCATCCGCACGACTGAGTGTTCAGTCGTGCGATTGAGCCAATCTTATGTGTCAATCATACGACTGATCCAGTCTCCTGGTTCAGTCGTGCGATTGAGTCAATCGTATGAAGTTATTCATGCGTGTGGTCCATTCGCATGGGCCATTCGCATGAGAACTTCATTAAGTTAAGTTTGAATGTTTTAATTAAGATAACATTATGTGTAACCATTCAAACAATCATAAACCCAATCAATTCAATCACGACTCATTAATGAAATATTAAACATTACAAATAACAAACAATCCATGTCATTTCATTAATCAATACAACTTACATCATAATGAGACAGACAAGCTCTATTACATTACAAATCATGATCTAGGGACATACATGCATCAACAGGTTGGTGAGCATGGCAGTGTTGTTTGGTGCACGAAGACAAGTAGCCACCAAATGACCATACTTTCCACACAACGAGCAGACTCGGCATGGAATGTTGCTCGCATGGTGGTACTTGCATGTGTTACACAAGGGATATGGACCAACATAAGCTCTAGCCACAGGGGCTTGATTTGAAACCACCATTTGTTTTTGAGGAGCTTTGGGTGCGGTCACAGCGTAGTTGCGCGTCGGGGTGAACTTACGCTTTTTGTTTTGAGAAGATGACTCGGCCTTTACCTCCTTTTTTGCCTCGGGTGTCACCTTCGTAGTAGACTTGGAACCCTTTGCCGACATAGTGCCAGCTCTTATATGATTCTCGGTGAGCTGTGCAGTGATGGTAATCGCCTCCTCCAAAGTTGTGGGCCTACTACCCACCACAGCATCTTGAATTTGAGGTGGCACCCCCTTGATAAATTTCTCGATGTTATGGGGCACGGTGTCCACCATGTGTGGTAGGAGCATACTCAACTCATGATGCTGGGTGGAATAAGCCAAGTGATTCCCACCATCTTGTTTGAGGTTCCAGAACTCCTCCTCTAGCTTTTGCAACTCGCTCCTCGGACAAAACTTTTGAATTATGATCTCCTTAAATTCCTGCCAAGGCAATGCCAAAGCAACCTCAGTTCCACGGTTTCTCTTTTCACTATTCCACCATGTGAGTGCCCGTTGTTGAAGGACACTTGTAGCATAGCGAACCTTGAACTCGTCGGGGCACTCGCTAACAATAAATGTATTCTCCATACTTTCAAACCACTCGAGAAGTCCAGTGGCTCCTTCTTTTCCACTAAAGCTAGTGGGTTTGCACGAGTTGAAGTGTTTGAAAGTGCAAGTACGATTGTTCCCTTGTTGATTGTTCCCGTTTTGGTTGTTGCTATTGTCCCCATTAGTTCCGCTATTGTTCCCATTGGTGTTGTTGTTGCTATTAGCCATTAAAGTGCTATTAAGTTCAGCAACCATAGTCGGGATGACGGCAGCCATTTGTCGGGCAATCATGGCAGCTAGCTTACGGTCGGAACTTCCACGCTTTCCATGGTGACGAGACATGCTGGGTATACAAAAATGAGTTAGTTACGGGAGTGAGGATAACAAAGGATAGTAGTTTAACAAAGATAAGCTAAGGGTTATAAGGTACACGGAATGATTCCATTTGGTAACGCATTACCATTTGGAAACGTTGACACGTCAAGGTGAATTGACCCATTTACCTTGGAAACTTGTGTATATTGACCATACTTTATCACTCATCCCAGAAATCCCCAGGTAAGCATAACTAGTCCCGTAGGATTTATGCGATATGCTTGCCTTAGCCCGAGGGCCTTTTGCCAGGAAAACCAGGATACAGGTGTCTATGTGTCACACAATATTTCTTAGGTTCATAGAATCAAAACCTTGATGGGATTTATATAGATTAGACATAACGTCTAAAGATCCAAGTCATAACATAAGCATAAGATTCTACGTGTCGTCGAGAATAAGGTTAAGAGAGTTCATGTTCGTGGAGAGTCAAAGAGTCAAAGTTAAGTTTAGGGAGACAAGTAACAATGTTTAGGCAATCCTATGCTAAGGCATCAAATTGCACATAAGAGGGCATAGCATTATGTAGCATGCAAAGTATATAATTTATAAGATAGAGTTATAATTCTATAAGGTTCATGCATACTATAGTCTAGGTCACCATTTCTAATAACCTAGATCCCTATAGTTATGGGCTCTGATACCAATCTGTCACACCCCAACCTTGACGGCGGAAACGTCGAGGAGTGAGAGTTAAGATCGTTCACAGCCACATAACGCTATTAATAACTCAAATATATATATCAAACAAGTTCCAATTGTACCATTACAATCATAAGTCTCAAAGAAATTAAAAAGCATAACATAAAATGTAACATGTCATTCTTATTTCATTTATTTATCTAGGTCCATTCCTAGATGTGCAAGCTTCAAAGAGAAGAAATCAAACTTGAGTATTTCCTAAAACATGCTAAAAATAAAAATGTCAACAATAATGTCGGTGAGATTTCCATAGTTTGAAATACATATATATATATAAAAGATGGCAATTCATGTTATAAGTTAGAGAGCAAAGTAACTAGGGATGTAAGACAGAATGCACAATCAAACCTTGACAAAGTTTTACAAGTCTCAAACGTTTACAAGCATATACGATTAGCTAAGTGTACTTGGATCAACCAAGCAGGCTTGTCAGGCCCATAGATCTATGACGTCGCCAGGCTAGCAATAGTTAATGATTGTACATATATTCAACATTACATGGTAGCTACAAAGATCAACTAACCATAACATACAAGTGAATTGCCATAAGTTTACAAGCGTCAAACGAGTTTACAAGTGCAATGTTTATATGATAACATGTTTCACCCCAAAGTGTAAAAATGTGCAAAAAGGGGTATAGAAATACTCACTTGATCAAACAATATATAGTTGATGATTAATATGAATAATAATAAGCGTCGTCTCAACGTAGTTCTTCACAATGCACCTAGAATATATATATTTACAAGATTATTAAGTTTTATAATAAGTTTAACGGTTAAACGAGAACTAGGGTTTCAAGGGAAAATTGGGATTCTTTGATATATATATTTAACAACAAAAATACTCTTGTTTTTGTAAAAGAATTACATTGATTTAATAATTTGTCATAAAGACATAAACTTTGAATCGTTTGATATAGTTAACAAAACAAAATATAGAGTGTAGGTATTTTTTTTATATTTTTGTTTGTAGAAAGAATTATAAATTTTAAACAATAAAGTGTGAACCCATAGTAATTTTTAGTGATTTAAGTCATTATTTTAAGTTTTCTTTATATTAATCAACCAAATATAATCCTTGTTTTATAAAATTTTAAATTTATTTTAAAAGAAATAAGTTTACAGAAACTTGTTAAAGTGATTAAAAATAAGTAAAGTTTATGAAATTATTTTTAATAATTTTTCAAAATTTTTTATATTTTTTGAAGGCTGAAAACCCCAAAAAGAAAAATGTGAGGTTGCCCGGGTTCGAACCCGGGGCCTCCAGAATGACATAGGAACGGTTTACCATTAGGCTGGGTAGCCTATGCCTGACAAAACCCGGTTCCCATATGTTTTAAAACAAATCAAATAGAAACCCCCAACTTCTAAGAACCATAGATTCATTTGGATTCAAATTGAATCCTAAATCGATGTTGTTAATCAAATTAATGTTAGGGCTTTGATTCCCCATGTGAGATCTAACAACAACATAGTTTCAATTACCCGATTCAACGTGTGTAGCACAGGAATGAATGAAGAATAGGTCGCGGCCAAGCACGGTTTCGTTCGATGAGCAAAAGCAGATGATAATTCAATTGATTGTGCAGAAAGCTTCTAGTAAACTCCGAGATCAAAAGCCCTCTTTCAATTTTGGTGTATGATGTCCAGGTGACGAAGTTCGAATAGGGGTCGGTTCGCGATGAAAGATGTCGACGAAATTTGATGATTGTGATTGTTTCAGGTGGAATTGAGAGATGTAAACGATTAGGATTACTTAGATGATTGTTTTGGGTTAGTTTAATTAGGTTATAATTACAGTTTAATGCTCGAACGGATCTATGATTTAAGGGTGTTTCGGTTTCGTGGTGTGATTGCTCATTACAACACTTTAATCGAATTAAAGTGCGTTGATAGGTTCGATTCATGAACCTGAAACGGTTGGGAACGGTTTTAGGATTGATTTCGAATATTTTGATGGGTTTTTAAAACCCGCCGGAGGTCGGCCGGCGGTGGCCGGTGTCCGACCGGAAAAACGGGGAAAGGGGGGTTTGGGATTGGTTTTTAGAGAATTTACACATATGGTCCCTGTGGTTTAAAAAGTTGGTATTTTATGTGTAAACTTTCTTTTTAGGTTTCTAAAATACAAAACAAACCCCTAACCTTATAAACTTTAAGTTTAACATTTTAAAGTTTAGTAATTCTTTACAACTTATTATTTTTGTTATAATTTATTATTGTTATTATTATTAATATTATTATTATTATTATCATTATTATTATTATTATTATCTGTTATTATTTATTATTATTATTTATTATTATGTTCAATTTATTAACTTAATTATTAACTTTCTAATTAAAGGATTTAAAACAAACTAAGAAATAAACATAATAACTCATAAATCTCATATTGGGCAACAATGATCATTACAAGAATTTAACGACATTGACTTTAAATTTAACGAAAAATACAAGATGTTACATAATGAACCCCTTATCAAGTAGCTCTTGCAACTGCTCCATCAACTCGTTCATCTCTATCGGAGCCAGCCGATACGATGCCTTTGCAACAGGTTGGGCACCCGGTATCAAATCAATCTGAAACTCGACCTCTCGGTCAGGTGGCACTCCTGGCAAGTCTTCTGGGAACACGTCTGGAAAGTCACATACAACTGGTACCTCAGACAGTTGTGGTGTTGGCGTATCCACATCCTTTACATAGGCCAAGTAGGCACTACATCCACGCCTCATACACTTTCCCGCCACCGCCATCGAAATTACTTTCGGAATCGTCGTGACCCGATCACCATAAACAGTCACCAAACTCCCGTCAAGCGCTGTCAACCGAATCATCTTCTTGCGACACACAATGTTCGCCTCGTAGTCCGCTAACCAATCCATCCCAAGAACCAAATCGAAACCACCTAAGGTCATCACGAACGGTCTAACAGGTAACTTATGACCATCTAGTTCCACATCACAGTCTTTTATCATCAAAGAAATCCGGGTAGACTTACCTATGGCAGTTTCTACATCAAAGGGCGCGTCAACACGTCTACTACTAACAGGCAGCTTAGCACAGAAAGCAGCAGAAATAAAACTTTTACTAGCACCAAGATCAATAACACAGAAGCTAAAGTTTGGTTCACTAGAAACGTACCGGACACAACATCAGGGTCCGTCCTAGCTTCCTCCTGTGTCATAGTGAATGCCCTGGCGCTCGCCCTCGGTCCTTTACTTCCCGTCTTCTTCACCCCAAAACCCTCAGCCCTCGGCTTCTTACAATCCCTACTCATGTGGCCCCCACGCCATAGTTAAAGCACCGGACCGTACGGCAGTCCTTGGCTATATGTCCCACCTTCCCACATTTGAAGCACACATTCAAACCCAGCCTACATTCCCCACTATGCTCTCTCCCACACCTACCACACTTCTTTATACCAGCACCCGATGCGACCACACGGCGGTCGTCCACTCGTGCCTTCTTGTTACCTGTCGAGGCATCACCCTGACCAAACCTCTTCCCATGCCAGTTCCGATCACCACCACCCTTCTTGCTACCTTCAGTCACCACCACCGTTCTCTCATCATATGTCCCTGCCAAATCCACCGCCGACCTAAATGTACTCGGTCAGTCAGCGATCATGTGCCAAATCCACCACCACCACCCTTCTGGCAAACCCTGAATGTACCTCTTAATCTTCCGTGACAGAGGCCTCACGTGATCCGGCACCAGATGTGCCATCTCGTTGAACTTTGTGGTGTACCGCTGATGTGTCATGGTTCCCGCCTCCAATTGCAGGAACTCTCTCTCAACTTTATCCATTTCACGGTGAGGACAGAACTCCTCAATCACCAGCCGTTTCAACTCTGACCATCTCATTCTTTCGATAGCCCGACTACCCTCAGCTTGGACTATATTGTCCCACCAGCACAAAGCTGAGTCCACGAAAGAATAGGCAGCAAACTTCACCTTTTGATCCTCTCGGCACTCGCTGATATTTAAAACGGCTTCCATTTCTCTCACCATTGGTGAGCAAACAACATCAGTGCCGTTACCATCAAAAGTAGGGGGCTTGCATCGCTGAAACGCCCCATAGTTAAAGCCTCGTGCCGCCTCCGGCGCAAGCTCTTCTTCTTCCTCTTCTTCATTATCAGAGAGAACCGTTTCAGGCTCCGGTTGCTCTTGGCCTCCCGAAGACCTGTTTCTCTCCTTTCTTTCTCCTTCCTTTACGGCCTTGATAACTTCTGTCACCACATACGGTAAGATTGTCTACATGACTTGATGCACCTCTTCAACAACAGACTCCTTTACCGAGGCCCTCAAGTTAGCACTCTCATCCCCAGCCTCCGGATGAGGGGTCTCTGTGACATCCATCACCTTAAGATCCGTCAATTAACGTGAATGCCCGTTAACTATTCTTTGATCAATCATTCCTCATCCTTATTTGACTCTTTATGTGGATATCATGTGTGCATTATCATCGTTGTGTGTGTGTTCATCATAATATATGTTAACCTTAAAAGACTTTTAAAACTTTCATTTTCGAAACCGTCTAATATATCATTTTTATATATATTAAATGTTATTAACATAACCATTTCTTAAGTCCTAATAACATTAAATGCGCTTTTGCAATTAAAATAAAACATCTAATAAAGTCGTTTTTCAACCGAACCAAATTTGGGAAAAACTCGGGGGTTAAGTGCAGGGACTAAACTTGTAATTTTGCAAACTTGGGCTGGGTATAAATACCCCCTACCAGCCCTAAATCTTCATTTTCACCATCTTCTTCATCTTCATCCTCTCTACACACACATCTTCTTCATTCTAGCACCGAATCCTACCCGTGTGGTCTCGTTTTTATCGTCTAGACTTCATCTACAGCTTAGACTACTCGTTTCTAGCAGGTAGTCGACTTTGGTTGTCCATTTTCTTGCCTTTTCACGGCTGTCCAAAACTAGGGTTTCGGGTGTTCGGGTTCAACCCGAACACACAAGGTCGTATGGGTGCGTGTGAGGTCTTTCTGCTTGTGTTTCATGTTTGTGTATGTTTGTTGAGTGTTTCTGGAAGTCCTTGTGGTGTAAAACCCGCGTTTAGAGCAGCTCGGGGGCTGCTCAGCCCGACCACAGTCGCGATTCTGCAGTTCAGGCGACTGGGTCTATCATGCGATTGAGCCGTGCGACTGAGTGGGTCGTGCGACTGAACCATGCGTCTGAGTCAATCGTGCGATTGAGTTGTGCGACTAGGTATGTCGTGTGACTGAGTCGTGCGACTGAGTGTTTGTATGCGATTAAGTCATGCGTGCGGCTGAGTGTATGCGAATGTGCGTGATTCGCACGACTGAAGGGTCAATCGTACGAATGAAGTTGATTCGCACGATTGAGGATTGATTCGTGCGTATGGAGGTTGAGTCGTGCGATTGAGTGTTGTGTGGTACGACTGAATGCCAGACATACGAATGAAGGCTCAATCGTACGAATGAAGCTGATTCGCACGATTGAGGGTTGATTCGTGCGTATGGAGGTTGAGTCGTGCGTCTGGTCTTGTCGTGCGACTGAAATTGTTGTGTTTGATTTCCTTCTTGTGCGTGGTGTGAGTATGACGTGTGATGTTGAGGTAACATTAACACAATAGCCATTGTTCGGCCACAAAGATTAAAGTCAACACGAAAAAGGGCACAAATACTATTTTAAACAAATTAAACTAACGTTTTACAACCATCAACCAACTTATAACTATTGACACATATTCAAGACTTCTTCAATAACAACAAGACTTTTACTCAAACATCATCATCAATGGCGACAATGTCTTGTACTTGGATCTACATAAGGTCTAGTACGCGTGTCAGTTTGTGTGTGTTATACGCGACCCAGCCGATACGACCCGAACCGACCGATCATTATTACGCGCTTATATCATATCATTAATGCTTATCAATAACTGTCAATAGGTGTTTGACTGTTCATTTGCATTCAACATTTGGGATTACATCGATCATACATACTTACCACTTAACAAGTGTGTTTCGTGGCCCCTTTTTACGCTTATACAATATTTCAATCATTTACAACTTGGGGGAAAAGTATGCTTACTCATTTTCAATGTTGTACAACTTACATACATTTTACATACAAGTAATCAACGTGATATTGTGTTGCAAGTACTATTTGATACATGCTTGGGTCTGCTGTGTGGTTCTATCTTTGCAACTATTTAATTCCAGTGTGGGAACCGATGGTTAGGTATTGGTAGTACTACTGGGTTGACACCCCCACCCTCGTTCGATGGTATACTAGTTGGTACCATCAGTGGCCCCAGGAACGGGCTCTTGGGTGAATATATGCCGACAATTTCTTTGTGTACTTCGCTAGGTTTGGTTGCAAAGCTCATGTCATGTGATTTTACTATAACTGTGTATGTATACCAACACATAACTGTATTCACGGTATTCCGTTACGCTTACTTATTACAGCATCACTTACATTTTATTACTTAAACCTGCGAGCTCACCAACAATTATGTTGACCGTTTTAAGCATATCTTTTCAGGTGATCATGCAAGTCCGGGAATCTAGGTGTGCTGCCTTAGTGGAGACCCTAGGATGCATTTTTGGGACTTAACATATTTTGGCAAACAATATTTTTGAACAATGTTGACATGTGTAAACAATTATCATCTTTTGAAACTTGTTCCCGGGTTGTGGGAATTAACATTTACAATCCCATCTTTATGTGATTATGTGTATCATTATCATGTTGCTTATGGCTATGTTGTCGTGAACATTGACTAAACACGACACAAGTCCCCTTGTTGTCGGGTGTCGTCATGACACGCTTGTCATCATTATTTATATTGCATCTCTATCGCTTACCATGTGTTATGACGATCCCGGTCTCGTTACATCCCCGTGTTTCTGCTATTAGCGGGGGTGTGAGAGATTGGTATCAGAGCCATTGGTTATAGAGAATTAGGCAATACGCTTGACCTAGACTATAACCTAGGAACCTTCATGTAGATTTGCATGCTAGGACTCTGTATGCATATTATATCTCGTGTATGTGTTCCTCGCTGCTTGATTTGTTCACCTATTTGTTATGTGATCATTCCGCCCTATGAGAGAGCCCTTGTGCTCACTCTTTTATGGGATGCTTCTATTGGATCTTCCGTTCCCTCTGCGCACCGAGTTAGTTTATCAGATCCGGGTATTAAACCCGAAGAGACCTTCACAGATCATGCTATTGCACTTGACCTTGGACATTGAGATTAACCCTGAGGAGGTTATGTCTGAAACCTCAAAAGAGGAGGAAATAGACAACCTCCGCTAGACTAAACGTGATTGTATACATGGACTTACAACTGTTGTGATGGATTATCATTGTAACATTATCAATTCATGGTGTGAGAACTGCACGAATTGCATGCGATGTGTGATGACAATAAGTGTGTTATTAACATGATATACTGGACATGATGAGTGTTATGGGTATACACTTTCAATTGATTTAAGCTTATGTGTTTACTTTTCTATGATTAGAACATGCCGCCTCGAAGAGTTACCCGCAGCAATAGTGGCGGGAGTGAAGCCCCAAGGGGCAGAGGCAGAGGTAGAGGCAGAGCACCAAGAACGAATGATGCTCCTGCCAGTAACAGTCAGGGAACAAGGAACGCTGATATGGCAGCCCTGATCGCTCAACAGTTGGCCGCACTGATTCCTACTATCGTGGCCCAAGTGAGCGACGCACTCCAACAACACCACCCTCACGGGGATGGTGGGAACGATGATGGAGACAACGGAGAAAGAGCCCATGGTGGGATCGAAACTGAGACGGGAAACGGAAACCCGACCGGAAACGAAAGCAACCAGGAGACTGGGAATGGTGGTACTGCCGGTATCGAGACTGGGGTTGTGAATGCTCGTCGGGGATGTTCATACAAGGAGTTTGTGGCTTGTAAACCGAGGGAATTCGATGGGAAAGGTGAGGCGATAGCCCTAACCAGGTGGCTAGAGAAGATGGAGGCAGTGATTGACATTAGTGAGTGCCTCGACAGTCAAAGGATCAAATATGCCACTTGTTCACTACAGGGTAAGGCCCTAACCTGGTGGAACACCCAGGTTTAAGCTAGAGGACGAGAATCTGCGATGCAGATGTCATGGGATGAGTTCAAAGCGTTGATCACCGAGGAATACTGCCCTCTCAACGAAATGCAGAAGTTAGAGCATGAGTTCTGGAATCATGCAATGGTGGGGGCAGGGCATGCAGCTTATACTGATCGTTTTCACGAGTTGGCAAGGTTGGTTCCGCATCTGGTCACGCCATATTCAAAGAGGATTGAAAGGTACATTTGGGGACTTGCGCCTCAAATTAGAGCGATGGTTACAGCAGCCGCTCCTCCTACTATTCAAAGCGCAATTCTGAAAGTTGGCGCTTTGACTGATGAGATGGTTAGAACTGGGGTTTTGGGCAGAGGAGCCGAGAAGCGAAAGGATGTTGGGGAATCGAGTCGTTCGAGTGCCGGGAAGTTTGAGAAGAGGGTCAAGACGACCAGGAATTTCATGGTCGTGTCTCAGGCCAAAAGAGAGTATGTGGGGCTGCACCCCAAATGTGACAGGTGCAACTATCATCATCCCCCAGGGACGCAGTGCCGGGTGTGCGCGAACTGTAGGCGCCCGGGCATTTGGCAAGAGACTGTAGAACCGCGCCGAATCTTGTAGCACCCGTCAACGCGGTTAACCCCGCCGGGAATGCAAGGGCTTTCTTTGAGTGTGGGAGCCCTGATCATTACGAAAACATGTGCCCCAGGCTGAATCGGGCACCAGGTCAACAGGGAAACAACCAGCAGCAGGTGATGGCTATAGCTGGGAATCAAGGCCCGACTACTCAGGGGAATGCAGCTCGGGGACGTGCATTTGTCATTGGAGCCAATGATGCTCGTCAGGACCCGAATGTTGTCACGGGTACGCACTTACTCAATCATCACTTCGCATCTATATTATTTGATACTGGAGCAGACATAGCTTATATCTTCTGAGTTTGTGCAATTGCTTGATTTTGAGTCCTAGTAGGGCTAGAAACTAGCTACTCTATAGAAATGGCCAATGGTAGAGTTGTTCAGGCCGATGAGATCATTAGGAAGTGCTCGTTAACATTGGAGGACCATGCCTTCGATATAGATTTGATACCCTTCGAGTTAGGAAGCTTTGATGTGATCGTGGGTATGGATTGGTTGTCGTAAAATGGAGCAGAAATTGTCCGTCGAGACAAAGTAGTACGTATCCCTATGCCAAACGGGGAAGTACTCAAGGTTCAGGGAGAACGACGGGTAAGAACTTAAAGCTTATTTCCTGCATGAAAGCACGCCAGAGTTTATGAAAGCAGTGCTATGCTTTTCTGGCTCATGTGGTTGAAAAGAAAGACGAAGAGAGGAAACTGGTAGATATTCCAGTGGTACGAGATTACCCAGAAGTATTTCCAGATAACTTGTCTGGTTTGCCTCCTCCACGACAGGTGGAATTCCGTATAGAGTTGGTTCCTGGAGCTACGCCGGTAGCAAAGACGCCCTATCGGTTAGCGCCATATGAGATGCAAGAGTTGTCTAGTCAGTTACAGGAACTACTGGAGAAGGGTTTTATTCGACCGTGTCATACACCGTGGGGAGCGCCGGTACTATTTGTCAAAAAGAAGGATGGATCGTTCCGTATGTGCATCGATTACCATGAACTGAACAAGTTGACGGTGAAGAACCGATATCCTCTCCCCAGGATCGATGATTTATTTGATCAGCTGCAAGGAGCTTCGTATTTTTCAAAGATCGATCTTCGTTCTGGTTATCATCAGCTAAGGGTTTTCGAGGACGACATACCGAAGACAGCGTTTAGGACTCGTTATGGGCATTATGAGTTCTTGGTCATGCCGTTCGGGCTGACTAACGCACCAGCTGTGTTTATGGATCTAATGAATCAGGTGTGCAAACCTTACTTGGATAAGTTCATGATCGTGTTCATTGACGATATACTTATCTACTCCCGATCAAAAGAGGATCATGAAGAACACCTTCGGGCAATTCTGGATGCTACGAGAAGAGAAACTTTTCGCCAAGTTCTCGAAGTGTGAGTTTTGGTTGCGGGAAGTGAAGTTTTTGGGTCATGTGGTTAATGAGGACGGGATTCATGTAGATCCCGGCAAGATCGAAGCGGTGAAGAAATGGGATACGCCCCAGACGCCATCAGAGATACGACAATTTTTAGGATTGACCGGTTATTATCGTCGCTTCATCGCGAATTTCTCAAAGATCGCGCAACCATTAACCCTGCTTACTCAGAAAGACAAGAAGTTTGACTGGGGATATGCACAAGAGCAAGCGTTCCAAACGTTGAAAGAGAAGTTGTGCAACGCACCTATATTGTCTCTCCCAGACGGAACTGATGATTTTGTGGTTTACTGCGATGCGTCACATCAAGGATTGGGATGTGTATTAATGCAGAAGGATAAGGTGATTGCCTACGCTTCACGACAGCTTAAAGTGCACGAAAAGAACTACACCACTCATGATCTTGAGTTGGGCGCTATAGTATTTGCACTCAAAATTTGGAGGCATTACCTGTATGGAACCAAATGCATCATCTTCACTGATCATAAGAGCCTCCAACATATCCTGGATCAGAAGGAACTTAATATGCCCCAACGACGTTGGTTAGAGCTTTTTAGTGACTACGATTGTGAAATCCGGTATCATCCGGGGAAAGCTAACGTGGTGGCTAATGCCTTAAGCCGTAAAGAACGTGTGAAACCACTGCGTGCGCGAGCGTTGGGATTGACCATTCAAACCAACTTGAAAGCTCAGATCCAAATTGCACAAAGTGAGGCATTGAAAGAAGAAAACCTTGCGGGAGAAGAATTCCGGGGTTAGATAAACAGATGATACGCAAGGATGACGGTATCAGTACTTCATGGATCGCATATGGGTACCCAAATGGGGAGGTGTTCGAACCTTAGTCATGGATGAAGCCCACAAGACGTGATATTCTATTCATCCTGGTGCAGACAAGATGTATCATGATCTCAAGGATCTGTACTGGTGGCCAGGCATGAAGAAAGACATTGCCTTATACGTCAGCAGATGCTTGACGTGTTCGAAAGTAAAAGCTGAACATCAGAAACCATCGGGATTATTACAGCAACCTGAAATTCCCGAGTGGAAATGGGAGAACATAGCTATGGATTTCATTACCAAACTCCCCAGAACAAGCAGCTGTCATGACTCGATATGGGTCATTGTTGATCGAATGACGAAGTCCGCACATTTCTTACCTATCCGAGAAGATTACAAGATGGATAAGTTGGCGAGATTGTACATCAAAGAGGTCGTGACACGGCACGGGGTGCCGGTGTCGATCATATCCGACCGTGATAGCAGATTTACTTCACATTTTTGGCAGACATTACAGAAAGCAATGGGCACTCGGTTAGACATGAGTACAGCCTATCACCCTCAAACCGATGGCCAAAGTGAACGAACTATACAGAAGCTAGAAGACATGTTGAGAGCGTGTGTAATCGATTTTGGTGGTAGTTGGGATGCTCATCTACCGTTGATTGAGTTCTCCTACAACAACAGCTACCATACAAGCATTGGATGTGCTCCATTTGAAGCGTTGTATGGAAGAAAATGCAGATCTCCCGTTTGTTGGGCCAAAATTGGTGAAAGTCAGCTAACAGGCCCAGAGATCATCCAAGAAACAACAGACAAGATTTTCCAAATCAAAGATCGACTTAAAGCCGCACGAGATCGTCAAAAGAGCTATGCCGACAATCGTCGGAAGCCTCTAGAATTCAACGTTGGGGATCGTGTATTACTCAAAGTTTCCCCTTGGAAAGGATTCGTTCGATTCGGAAAGAAAGGGAAGTTAGCCCCAAGATACGTTGGAACGGACATTCGAGATCACTGATCGATCGTCCAGTGGCTTACGCAGTTTACGGTTGCCACAAGAGCTCAGCGGTGTGCATGATACTTTTCACGTGTCAAACCTCAAGAAGTGTTTGGCCGATGAATCCCTTCACGTGCCAATTGAGGAAATCAAGATTGATGACAAGCTTCATTTTGTTGAGGAACCCATTGAGATCATGGATCGAAAGGTCAAGCAACTGAAGCGCAGTAGGATACCTATTGTTCGCGTAAGGTGGAATTCAAAACGAGGGCCAGAGTTTACATGGGAACGTGAAGATCAGATGAAACTCAAATATCCACATCTTTTCGAGGATGACACTCTTGGACCTAACTCCAGCTGAATTTCGGGACGAAATTCTCTCAACTTGGGGATACTGTGACATCCGTCACCTTAAGGTCCGTCAATTAACGTGAATGTCCGTTAACTATTCTTTGATCAATCATTCCTCATCCTTATTTGACTCTTTATGTGGATATCATGTGTGCATTATCATCGTTGCGTGTGTGTTCATCATAATCATATGTTAACCTTAAAAGACTTTTAAAACTTCATTTTCGAAACCGTCTAATATATCATTTTTATATATATTAAATGTTATTAACATAACCATTTCTTAAGTCATAATAACATTAAATGCGCTTTTGCAATTAAAATAAAACATCTAATAAAGTCGTTTTTCAACCGAACCAAATTTGGGAAAAACTCGGGGGTTAAGTGCAGGGACTAAACTTGTAATTTTGCAAACTTGGGCTGGGTATAAATACCCCCTACCAACCCTAAATCTTCATTTTCACCATCTTCTTCATCTTCATCCTCTCTACACACACATCTTCTTCATTCTAGCACCGAATCCTACCCGTGTGGTCTCGTTTTCGTCGTCTAGACTTCATCTACAGCTTAGACTACTCTCGTTTCTACTCGTTTCTAGCTCGTACTTGGTCCACTTTTCTTTTCATGCTTGTCTTTCACGGCTGTCCAAAACTAGGGTTTCGGTGTTCGGGTTCAACCCGAAAACACAAGGTCGTATGGGTGCGAGTGAGGTCTTTCTGCTTGTGTTTCATGTTTGTGTATGTTTGTTGAATGTTTCTGGAAGTCCTTGTGGTGTAAAACCCGCGTTTAGAGCAGCTCGGGGGCTGCTCAGCCCGACCACAGTCGCGATTCTGCAGTTCAGGCGACTGGGTCTATCATGCGATTGAGCCGTGCGACTGAGTGGGTCGTGCGACTGAACCATGCGTCTGAGTCAATCGTGCGACTGAGTTGTGCGACTAGGTATGTCGTGCGACTGAGTCGTGCGACTGAGTGTTTGTATGCGATTGAGTCATGCGTGCGGCTGAGTGTATGCGAATGTGCGTGATTCGCACGACTGAAGGCTCAATCGTACGAATGAAGCTGATTCGCACGATTGAGGGTTGATTCGTGCGTATGGAGGTTGAGTCGTGCGATTGAGTGTTGTGTGGTACGACTGAATGCCAGGCATACGAATGAAGGCTCAATCGTACGAATGAAGCTGATTCGCACGATTGAGGGTTGATTCGTGCGTATGGAGGTTGAGTCGTGCGTCTGGTCTTGTCGTGCGACTGAAATTGTTGTGTTTGATTTCCTTCTTGTGCGTGGTGTGAGTATGACGTGTGATGTTGAGGTAACATTAACAAAATAGCCATTGTTCGGCCACAAAGATTAAAGTCAACGCGAAAAAGGGCACAAATACTATTTTAAACAAATTAAACTAACGGTTTACAACCATCAACCAACTTATAACTATTGACACATATTCAACACTTCTTCAATAACAACAAGACTTTTACTCAAACATCATCATCAATGGCGATAATGTCTTGTACTTGGATCTACATAAGGTCTAGTACGCGTGTCAGTTTGTGTGTGTTATACGCGACCCAGCCGATACGACCCGAACCGACCGATCATTATTACGCGCTTATATCATATCATTAATGCTTATCAATAACTGTCAATAGGTGTTTGACTGTTCATTTGCATTCAACATTTGGGATTACATCGATCATACATACTTACCACTTAACAAGTGAGTTTCGTGGCCCCTTTTTACGCTTACACAATATTTCAATCATTTACAACTTGGGGGAAAAGTATGCTTACTCATTTTCAATGTTGTACAACTTACATACATTTTACATACAAGGAATCAACGTGATACTGTGTTGCAAGTACTATTTGATACATGCTTGGGTCTGCTGTGTGGTTCTATCTTTGCAACTATTTAATTCCAGTGTGGGAACCGACGGTTAGGTATTGGTAGTACTACTGGGTTGACACCCCCACCCTCGTTCGATGGTATACTAGTTGGTACCATCAGTGGCCCCAGGAACGGGCCCTTGGGTGAATATATGCCGACAATTTCTTTATGTACGTCGCTAGGTTTGGTTGCAAAGCTCATGTCATGTGATTTTACTTGTGTATATAACTGTATTCATGGTATTCCATTACGCTTACTTATTACAGCATCACTTACATTTTATTACTTAAACCTGCGAGCTCACCAACAATTATGTTGACCGTTTTAAGCATATCTTTTCAGGTGATCATGCAAGTCCAGGAATCTAGGTGTGCTGCCTTAGTGGAGACCCTAGGATGCATTTTTGGGACTTAACATATTTTGGCAAACAATCTTTTTGAACAATGTTGACATGTGTAAACAATTATCATCTTTTGAAACTTGTTCCAGGGTTGTGGGAATTAACATTTACAATCCCATCTTTATGTGATTATGTGTATCATTATCATGTTGCTTATGGCTATGTTTTCGTGAAAATTGACTAAACACGACACAAGTCCCCTTGTTGGCGGGTGTCGCCATGACACGCTTGTCATCATTATTTATATTGCATCTCTATCACTTACCATGTGTTATGACGATCCCGGTCTTGTTACATCCCCGTGTTTCCGCTATTAGCGGGGGTGTGACAGTCTCAGGTTCTTCAGGAACCACCTTTTCGACTCTAGGCCTTCCTCTTTTGGTTCGCGGTTCAGCACCCGGCCCACCACGACCTCCACCCCTTGAAGCTACTGAAGATCTACCACCGGCCATTCTCTAACACACTGAAAGATTCAAACACCAACACGGTCATTCAAGGGAACAACTCAATATATGTCAAGTATAGTAAGTCCCTAATTACAGTGGCCAGTTGTGATTAGCCACTTACTTTACTCTTCATACCTCGAGCATTACCTGCCCTGACTACATCAGTATTTAAATCTACATACAACACATAAACCACATAACATGCGCACGTAATACCGGTTAACATTACGAAAATACCTGATGGCACGCAGCTACTTAGATTGAATTACATTCCCTTTCCGTCCCATTTTCAGTTTAAGTTAACGTTTATTTTGAAAATTTACCCATTTTACTTAAACTTTGGCTCTGATACCAACTTTTAAGGCCCCGTTCCCGGGACGCTTACAGTTGGTCAATCATCGCACATAAAAGATATAAATACATTTGACTTTCATAAACAACGCAGCGGAATTATCAAAATAGACATCACATCTCATTATAAAATCTTTTGCAAAACAATACATCGTTATCAAGTTACAAAAATATATGTTGCATTACATCACAAATGCATTATAAAAGTGGATGCCATCCAAAAGAGCTGAGTAGCCGCCTCGTGCCATCCTCAGCAACCATAACCTGCCAACTGGAAACACATAAAAGTCAACGTTGCTGAGTGAGTTCTAGTTTTATAATAAAACATACTTTTCTTTCATTAAAACCGTTCTTTACTTTCATGCGATCATACATCATACGTACACATAGATAATATCAATATTATCTTCATCATTCGTTTATACTTTAACTTTCGTTCATTCATCGTACATCATTAACTTTTACATTCTTTCATCATTACATCTTTTCCTTTCCATCAAACCATAAACCTTACCCTTCTATTCATGGTACTGGACCTAGGCCTATCATAGACCTTCTATAACGGTGCACCGCACCTTTGGCCACAGTACCTAAGGTAAAGTTTAGGTGTACCATTGCCATATGCAATACCTCTCTGTTCATGGTACTGGACCTAGGCCTATCATAGACCTTCTATAATGGTGCACCGCACCTCTGGTCACAGTACCTAAGGTATGCAACAATGGTTCTATACAAATGGTCAATCACAAAGAAAAACCCCGATGTGCATCCTCCCGAGGTAGCGAACCCACACACCGCTGGGCTAACACCTTTTAATGACGTGTCCCGACACACAAGGCTTGCAAGACTTTCTTTATTTTCATCATTTATTAATGCATGCATTCATCATATTCCTCTTTTCATCATCTTTCACTTTAAGTTATATTATACTTTCAATTCATTCATTAACATAACACGTAAAGCCACAGGAAAGATAAACATTCATCATAATCAGGAACATCAACACACACAGTCATCATCATCATACAGGGCAACATCATACATACATAACATACATCATGCATAAATATGCAACATCATCATCATCATGCCCAACATACCCTCTAAGGTCTCAACATTCATCTTACATGAACTTACAGGAATTTCCATGTCAAAACTTACATCTGCACTTTCCCCCAAAAGTCAGTAATTAAACTACACTTTTCCCCGGGTACAACAGCCCTACTTGGGCGTATGGACACCCTTCAGTCGCATGGCCTCCAGGCGACTGAACATCATGCAAATGGACCAATGCGGATGAACACCTATGCAGATGAACACCCAATCGTGCGAAACCTCATGAAACGAATGAACACCCATGCGAACACCCAAGCGATGCGATGGACCTCATGCGGATGGACTCAATGCGGATGACCTATGCGAATGGAGCTAATGCGAATGGACCTCATGCGGATGAAACTAATGCGGATGAGCACCTATGCGACTGGGCCCTCAGTCGCATGACTCCCCATGCGACTAGCCCCCAATCGTACGAATGAATCCTCAATCGTGCGAATGAATCTCAATCGCACCTCAACCGGTCGTATGGCCTCCATTCGGTCGCTTAGCCCTAGCTGATGCAGAATGCAGTTCATCCCGAACCCAATCTGCCATTTTCGACCTCCAAGCTCATCCAAACCCATATAAAGCCTAAATCAACCATCCTAAACCTTGGGAATGCATACCACAACACCATTCAAGCACACACAAGCCCGGAAACAACCTCCAAACGCATCACACACAAACACATACACACGAGTCAAACACACACATTCAAAAACGGGTTTTCTATGTGTTCCAGCCCCAAAATCGTTTGAAAACATGTAAAAGAGGGGTCCTAGAACTCACACAAATGACCACAACGAGAAGAGCTTCGAATCAACACGCTACACTTCGATTTTGCACGCTTGAATCTACTCGAACCAACTTTTTTCTCTCTTTTCTTCCTTTCTTCTTCTCCTCTCTTTTCTTTGCTGAAAATTTGGGTGTGGGGAGAGGGTAATGGCTGCCCTCTCTCTTCAAATATCTCCACTTACCCAACTTTCTCTCGATGGCGAGTTTGGTCCCCCGACTTTGGACTTTATTTTTTTTTCTCTTCTTTCATCGGCTTCAAAATATCCGGGTGTTTCAAATAACCATGCATGCATGCACATGCATAGCTACACACATCCATATATACGTGTATATATATATACATATATATAAGTAAATATATATATATAAAGAGAGACAATGCTTCGGTAGTCAACAATAGTGGTAATCAGAAATAATGAATAGTGATATGGTGATGAGTAGAAGCACACTGTGGTCGTCGTTAAATGACGGTGGATGACATCGATGATCCATGATACTCAATTTCCATTTGGCTTATCACACTCAGTTCATCACTTAATCTGAATTTGAATAAATGTGATAGATTCTACAACATAATAATGTGCTACATTTTTTATCTCTATTTTATATGTTGTATTAAACAATGTGATTGTTTTTTGTTTTGTTAAATTTATTTGAATGTGTTGGATTACTTGTTACAACATAAAACCATGTTCGTTGTTTTACGCAAACAACACAAAATACGTTTTTTTAACTATAAACAAAAATCTAGCATATTATATCATAAAATTGAACATGTTATTTTAATGTCAAACAATATAGTTTACCAAATAAATACTCAAAAAACATGTTATTTTACAAACATATTAACTTAACAAAATACAGTATGAGTTAACATGATAGATCAATGTAAAACAACACATAATGTAAATCGTTGTTTTAGCACAATGCTATGCTATGTTAAATTTACTTCAATGTGCTGGATTACATGTACCCTAATATAACACTAAACATGGTGTTCAAGCACTAAACAACATATAAATTGTTGTTTTAGCACAATGCTATGCTATTTGATGCAAAACGGCACAAAAAATGTTGTTTGACACAATAGTGCACAGTTCTTTGTTGTTTTAACGAAATAAAACACAAAAACGTTAAAATACAGCGTAGTTCCGCTGTGTTTTTTTTTTGTAAAATATAGTGTAACACCCGGCCTCTTATACCACCAATATTGTCTGCTTTGCCCACGAGAAGCTCACGAATTTGCTTTTGGTTACCTGGGTAAAACCTTCCTAGGGAGGTCACTCATCCCTGGATTGCTCCCACCTGAGAATGCTTAACTGTAGAGTTCTCCTCTCATCCACAGCCAATACACCCAAAACGCATTGTTGATATTAGAGACTGGCCATTCCTTATGAACTAGGAATCTCTCCTGTCCACGGCCAATGTGGGATTGATGTAGGGTGTCACAAGCACCCCCCTTTGGACTTATCGTCCTCGATGAGCCCGAGAAGTCACCATCCTCGGTGAGGTATGTCCCACATCCCGAACGGCACAGGAGTGGCTCTGATACCATTATGTAACACCCGGCCTCTCGTACCACCAATATTGTCCGCTTTGCCCACGAGGAGCTCACAGATTTGATTTTGGTTACTTGTGTGAAAACTTCCTAGGGAGGTCACCCATCACTGGATTGCTCCCACCTGAGCATGCTTAACTATGGAGTTCTCCTCTCATCCATAGTCAATACGCCTAAAACGTGTTGTTGATATTAGAGACCGGACATTCCTAATTAACCATGAATCTCTCCTGTCCACGACCGATGTGGGATTGATGTAGAGTGTCATAAGCACCCCCCCCCTTTGGACTCATCGTCCTCGATGAGCCCGAGAAGTCACCAACCTCGGTGAGGTATGTCCCACAACCCAACGACACATGAGTAGCTCTGATACCATTCTGTAACACCTACCAATGTTGATCGTTTTGCCCACGAGGAGCGCACGGATTTGCTTTTGGTTACCCAGGTGAAAACTTCTCAGGGAGATCACCCATCCCTGGATTGCTCCCACCTGAGCACAGTTAACTATGAAGTTCTCCTCTCATACACAACCAATACGCCAAAACGCGTTGTTAATATTAGAGACCGGACATTCCTTAGAAAAATGTTTGATTTTGTGGTGTAATTTGTTCAAAAAAATAATCTAGTAAGAAAAAGTTATATGTGTTTTTTAAGTGATGAATTCAAAAAAAAGAACAAAATGATGAAATAGCACTGTTTGTAAGTGAAGTGTGTAAAACATAATGATAAATTAACAACTAATTAGTTTAAATGAACATAAAATAATATAAAACGTAAAACACAATAATAAAATGTCTTATTGTGTTATTTGCTCGTCATTATGTTATTCTGGACACAATATGTTTTAAAAACATATTGTTGAAATAACACCATTTTGTAACGTTAATTGTAATACTAAATGATAAGATAACAAAAGTTTATATAATGATGAAATGATTTAAAACCTAAAACACAATGATGGAAACATTCAACACAATCAATTGAATTTGACACAGTTAATTAACGTATAAGATGCAGTGACCATAATCGAACGGCACAGGAGTGGCTCTGATACCATTATGTAACACCCGGCCTCTCGTACCACCAATATTGTCCGCTTTGCCCACGAGGAGCTCACAGATTTGATTTTGGTTACTTGTGTGAAAACTTCCTAGGGAGGTCACCCATCACTGGATTGCTCCCACCTGAGCATGCTTAACTATGGAGTTCTCCTCTCATCCATAGTCAATACGCCTAAAACGTGTTGTTGATATTAGAGACCGGACATTCCTAATTAACCATGAATCTCTCCTGTCCACGACCGATGTGGGATTGATGTAGAGTGTCATAAGCACCCCCCCCCTTTGGACTCATCGTCCTCGATGAGCCCGAGAAGTCACCAACCTCGGTGAGGTATGTCCCACAACCCAACGACACATGAGCAGCTCTGATACCATTCTGTAACACCTACCAATGTTGATCGTTTTGCCCACGAGGAGCGCACGGATTTGCTTTTGGTTACCCAGGTGAAAACTTCTCAGGGATATCACCCATCCCTGGATTGCTCCCACCTGAGCACAGTTAACTATGAAGTTCTCCTCTCATACACAACCAATACGCCAAAACGCGTTGTTAATATTAGAGACCGGACATTCCTTAGAAAAATGTTTGATTTTGTGGTGTAATTTGTTCAAAAAAATAATCTAGTAAGAAAAAGTTATATGTGTTTTTTAAGTGATGAATTCAAAAAAAAGAACAAAATGATGAAATAGCACTGTTTGTAAGTGAAGTGTGTAAAACATAATGATAAATTAACAACTAATTAGTTTAAATGAACATAAAATAATATAAAACGTAAAACACAATAATAAAATGTCTTATTGTGTTATTTGCTCGTCATTATGTTATTCTGGACACAATATGTTTTAAAAACATATTGTTGAAATAACACCATTTTGTAACGTTAATTGTAATACTAAATGATAAGATAACAAAAGTTTATATAATGATGAAATGATTTAAAACCTAAAACACAATGATGGAAACATTCGACACAATCAATTGAATTTGACACAGTTAATTAACGTATAAGATGCAGTGACCATAATACACTTATCTTTATAACATTAGGAAGACACTTGTCAAGCACAAAATCAATCTTAATATTTTTAGATAAAATAATTTTTTTATTATAATTTTATCAAAATTTATTAACTTTTTCACCTCGGTTGATAAAAATAAGCGGGTTGTAATGATCAATTCATAATTTCAAAAAATACTATATATTAATATTTATAATTTATAAACGGAAACAAGAGTGAATCGGAAAAAAGTAAAAGCACATTATGATTGAGTCAACACGGTTTTGAATACAGTTTATACCGAAACTTATATTAACAAAGCAAATCGTAACGATTATTTGGACTTTCATAATACTTATTTAAAAGTTATAATAGTAAAAAAAAGATATGTTTGAAATAATTATAACATAAAAACAATTAATATTCTTATTAAACATACAGATTACACTTGAAGGCTCATCATAGACAGGATTGAATGTGTGCTAAGCTCCTTAACCAATCAAGGAGCACAATTTTGCTTAAACGATTTTATGTTAATCTTTTTAGGCATTGAATATTAGTTATAAGAAAATAAAAAATTCGTAGCACCGACATTAAATATTATTTATAAGAAAAACACAAGCAAATAGAGAACAGATGTGAATCGAGTTTGGAACGAAAATGTGGGTGGTCCGTCTCAATCGGGTCGATATTGGTTGTTGGTAATTGAGTTGGTTTAGAAAAAATAATTTATTGGGCTACAATAATTTACAAATAATAGAAGCCACTGGATTTGTTTTTTGTTGGGCTTCAATTTTACAAGTAGTTTTCGAAGAACCATTAACCATCTAGTTTTAGTATACAAAATCATTGGTCATTTGACCTATTCACTTTGAAACAATGAATTTTTAATGCTATAAATACAATTCCATCTCAATTTTATGCACACTATCCCTACTTCAACTCTTTTAGAAACAATCAATCTCTTGTTTTTTATTACGCAATCAACATCACACTTACAACTAATTTTCGTAAAAGTTGTCAACCGAACCTCATAACCATCTTCTCAACAAATTCATCCATTTGACACTTTGGCATATCATCTGTAATTTCAATCGCCACTCTATTACAATCAATACGCGAACTTCCCAATGTCACAAGACCTACATTTTCATGATGTCACAAATATATTCAAACAATTTTCAAGACTATTGACATCTAAGCCTCAATTCTAGTAACAAATCACTTCCTTTGTCGCGGGAGGAAAAAGAGATGTCGGTGTAGAATGAAGAGGAGGTGCTAGCAAATGAAAAAACAAAAGCTAACGTATTAAGTAAACCAAAGCCGAGCATAGACCCCGCCTTTGAGATGAAAAGTTCATTCTTATGCAAGAGGAACAAACAAGTCCAGGTTGGATTGATGCACCAACATCAAAAAGCGCTGGAAGAAGAAAAACAACAAGGGAAATTGAAATTTGCATAAAAGACAACTTGGCGTATTGTGTGTTGATGTTAAAAGTTGTTTTCAAAGAAAGCGGAAAAAGACACAACGTTGGGATGGGAGTTCCCATACTAGATGTTACATTTAATGATGTAATTGTTATACTTTTAAATGATAATTTTTCTCTATGATATGCTATTTCAATTAATGAATGTTTATATTATTTTTCTATTTTATTTAATTAAATTATTAAAATTGAAATGTAAATGCAAATTAAAAAAATTAAACTGAAGAAAAATAAACGAGGAAACGGGAAAAAACTAGGATAACACTCTGTATCACGGGAAAAAGATGTAAAAACTGAGAAAATAGGAAAAGCTGATGTGACATGGATGTGTCACTCGAGGAAAAACGGAAAAAACGGAACTACCTACTAGTTGAAAATAAAAGTCCGGGACGCGGAAATGAACAAAAAAACAAACCTGAAACTTGATTAATTTTGAAACATGAATATAATGTTCAAAATAGTTAAACCTGGATATATATTTGAATCGTGATATACTATCAGATAAACTTATTTCGTGGGTTGTACGCGGATGATTTATCGAATTAGACAGAAAACTTGATGAAGTAGGATGTGTGTTCAAAATAGTGAGGATCTTTACGATGGAGAAAGTAACCATATCTTTACGCGCTCTGTTTATTTATTGTTTCTATTTTTATCAAAAAAAATACCACTCCTCCTGTTGTCCCCCAAATCGTCTTGTGCATACCTTCGACCAAGGCCCAAATATTCCATTTCACATGTGTAGGTGGGCCGGTCCATTTTTAGTCAAACAAGACCCAACAAACTTTGGAAGCCCACTTATTAATACCCAATTAATAATATAAGTGAAGCCCAAGTTTAAAGCCACATATAATATTTAGATTAAATTGAACCCGCACTCCCGGGACATCTAACATGTTTAATTTATAATATGATTTTCTCGATCAACAAGTTAATCCAATACATTAAATACCCATTGATAACAATAAAATTGCCAACACTAGTGACCTTAAGGGTGAGCCTTAATAACAACGACATGTGAAAGCACACGGGTACTCTATGAATCTATGATATGCTATCTTGAATTTGAAAACATGTATTTGAACTTCTAGTTGCATTCCAATTATTGAACAACCCGATTGCCTTGGTTCCCGATCCATGAATCCATCCCATAGCACAGCTCGTGATTTTTTAGTTTAGAAAACTCATTTGAAATAACCTTTAAACGTGATTTTTATCTGTTTGAATCCTGAATGCTTTTATGTTACTTTAGTAGGCTATCACTATTTTATAGCTTTGAATCACTACTTGAGTTATCTTATGTTTTACTTGACTCGTTTAACTAACTAGTTTTGACCCCCAACATTTTTTCGTCATGTTAACAAAACTTCTTAGACCGTCGCTAGTCATTGCAAATTATATGAATGGTATAGTCTCTTAAGCACACAAAAGATACCAGTATAGTCTCTTAAGCACACAAAAGATACTAGTATAGTCTCTTAAGCACACAAAAGATACCAGAGATTGATGCATAATAGTATCTAACCCACTTCCACACATTAAAATTTTGAACATTTTAATTTTAAATATATAAATATAATTATTTAAACATGGTTTTTTTTAACTTTACATATAATATTTTAGAAAATTAAAAATATGCCATTACGATTTAGTTATTTTTATCTATATTTTGATATTTATATTGTTAAAAAAAACTAGTCTGGTCTAATATATTAAATTTTGCTTCTTTTATTTTAACTTACTTCAATATTCCTTATCGTTCATTTCATAATTAATAGAGTAAATTAATATTTTGGCCCCTGAGCTTAGGGCCATTTAACTCTATTGAGCTCAAAAAGGAATCTTTTGATATATCAACCTTTAACATTTTATTTCTTAACTGTTTTAGCCTCTAACACTAACTCTGTTAACTTTTTTATATTAAGTATAAGGGTATTTTGATCATTTTTCACCTTAAGTACTATTTATATAAATGTTAAATCTTTATGGTTATTTACGCACATTTTCAAAATTACTAATACAACCACCACACACCACCATCAACAAAACTCCGATTATTATGTATCAGAGGGCTCAATCCCTAAAAAATCATTTGGCAACTATGAAAACAAGTTCGTCGCAATCAACGACAATGATCCCAACGCCAGCGACGACAACAACATCCCAAGGAAATAACCCATTTCCACCCTTTTCGCGTCTTCAAATCCCCATTGCCGCCGATTTCCACCCCTCGAGTGACTATGTCGCCTTCTCTACGGACGGGAATCTGGCTGCCGGAAACAAAGCGCCATCGATGCCTTGGAAGGCAAAAAAGGACGATCCCACCGGAGACGATACAGATGGGTCGGTCAAACGTTGGAACAGAGTCATGAATTTGTTTGGGTTTTTGTGGCTTACCTTTAGGGAGACAGTGTAGATGATGACCAACGGCGATGTTGTTGCGGTGGTTGTTGGTGGTGTTGTGGTGCGACCGGTGGTTGTGGGAGTCTTTGTGGATTCTAAAGGTCGTCGGACGGCGGCCTTGGAGTGGCTGGGAGACTTGCCAGTGGGGAAGTCCGCCAAGTCCAGGCGTTGAAGATTGAGATTTTGGTAAAATTTTTGTTCAACTATATGTAGGTGGTGGTGGTGGTGTATGGTGGTCGTATTGGTAATTTAAAAAATGTGCATAAATAACCTTAGAGATGTGGCATTTACATAAATAGTCCTTAAGGTGGAAAATTACCAAAGTACCTTACACTTAACAGGAAAAGTTAACAGAGTTAGTGTTAGGAGCCAAAACAGTTAAGAAATAAAACGTTAAGGGTTGATAATGTCAAAAGATTTCTTTTGGGCTAATAGAGTTAAATGACCCTAACCTTAGGGGCCAAAATAGTAATTATATATATACTAATTACCAACTTTCTTATGCATTATAGGTTGTACAATATGTTTTAAGGGTTGTACCTAACTTTGGTCTTATTCTTTTTAATCTTTAACTTTTTCATTTTAACCCAACACTTTTACAATTTAGCCTAAATAGTTTTTTACTTTTAACTTCGGTCCCTATATTTTTAATATTTAAAAAAAATTGTTTTACATTTCGGTCTACATTTCGCGAGTTAGCACGGCACACTATGCGTGTGAACTTCAAACTTTTTACGCATATTTTTTCTCCGTTTAACTTTCTCGTCGCAACGCGCTGGTCCAAGATTGACTTGGTTATTGTTTAATATGTTTTATGTTTCGCCTAATGGTGGTGTGTCTTTGGCTCTACGTCTCGGTTGGTAGTCGCTAACGATGGTGTGTCTTTGGTGCTACTTGACTGGTTTTATGCCTATGCGGCAACGCCGGAGACTTATTACTAGTTTACTCTAGTTACTATACCACATTTAAAAGGTCAGTGTAGATAATATTTTCTTATTCAATATCAACTTTTGTTTATATACTATTTTTAGCAAATTGAAGACATTAGTTTTGTTTAGTCCGGTGGTCTGTGCTTCCTTCTATTAAGCATGGGGCCAAGGTTTAACTCCTTTTTAAGACGTTTCATTTTCTTTTTCCACTTATTTTTCATTTCTTCTTCACTTTGTCAAATTCTAAATTATAAATTTATTCCCCTTTCTTTTATGTTATTTTTTAATCTTTACCCTTTAAAAAAGTAGTTCTAAATGCATATAACTATCACAGATGTAAAAGTGTGCTGATTACTTTGAGTTCGTCTATATTTTGATATAGAATTTTATACTTTCATTTGACGATATTAATTCAAGAAACTGTACATACTATGAATTGTAGTCTATATTTTATCGTGCCACATATGACGCCACCACGCAAGCTTATTTTTATGTATGTTTTGAGTTAGTTTACGTTTCGACGTAAATTTCGTTCGGAGTCATGTCAAATATAATGTGTTTTCATTCGAGGATATAAGTTCGAATTACTCTGTATTTTTAACATAAAGTTACTTCGGAACTCAAGTCAGGTATATTGCATTACATACTTTGTCACATTGCATATAATGCCGCCGTAATACGCAACGGGTAAACTTTCTAGTTATATAACATTTTTTAAAATTTCTAACGGATCATTGTGATCCTAAAATAAAATTCTTCAACACTCATTAATCATTACTAAATCTCAATTTGAAAGGTCTGGTGGTGATCTCATAGAGTCACATGCGAGTTACCAATCATACCCTGCCATAATGTCATATGGTAAAGTTTTATTTGTTTTTAGTTTTATTTTTTGTTTTTGCACCTTTTTTCTATAGGTCATATATTTATTGGTTAAAATTATTTGTAGAACTGCATCTTGGGCAGTTGGTTTTTGGGTTGCCTCTTAAGCCTCAAATACTCGCGCATGATCGATTTTTCTGCCCCTTTTTGAGTTTTTGAAAATTATTGTTTGACGTGGAGGGAGTGTGTGGGGGTAATGTGAATAGCGTCTCCCGGATAGGGGAGGGAGACGCGTCCTCGCCTGCAGTGGACCATATATATCTTCACAAAATTATAAGAGTGGTGGAGACATAGGCGCCGTGAGGCCACGACGAGCATTGGCGCTGCCCGGCACCACCGCTGCCGCCCCCTTTCACACCGCAAATCTTCGATTTGACGACATGACCTCGCCTTGATTTTGTGTTGTTGTTCGTGTGCGTGTGGTATAGCGGTGTAGTGTGGCATGGTATGATAACACCGTCGTCATTAAATTTGAGTATGTGTTGTAGTGTGATGTAGCAAAATTTGATTGATGGTTTTATGATTTAGCGTGGTATGCGGTGAGAATGACCCCCTTCACTCTAAGGCAAATGAGAGGCTTGGCAGCCATATATTTTGAGTGAGGTAATTGCAATGCATGTTACACTTCAATAATTAAGTGTGTTAATTGCAATTTTTTTTTAAATTGTTTTGGTGTTGTTGCGAGACGTACAACTATTTTTATCTATGTTTAATCTTAAAAATAATTTGTCGAGCTGGTTTACGTTTTGACGTAAGCTTTTGTTTGGATACGCATAGGGTAAATTATGATGTATTTTCGTTCGATAGTATAAAAATCCAAGTTTGGAAACGAGTTTGGGCGATGTAATCTATAATTCATCACGTCACACACAACGCAGCTGCACATGTTTTTTTTATCTACATTTTGAGTTGGTCTATGTTTCGACATAAGTTTGTATGAAAAAAATCGTGTTAAATATAATACATGTTCATTTGGCGATATAAATTCAAGTTACCATACATATCGATGTAAAATCGTTCGGAATTGAGTTTGGTCGAATGTAGTATACACTTTATCACACTGCATATGGCACCGCCGCAACGCGCAACAGATAAAATTTCTACTTCTTATAATAACACTACGTGTATTTAAGTTTTAATAAGATTTATCGCATCACACTGTTTTAACCCGCTGGTTATGGTTAATTGGCTTATATTACACACTGGCGGAGCATAATTGAGACCCGGGGGGGGGAGGTCACCCCCTCTCTTATATAAAATTCGAGTTCGCCCCCATTAAAAATAGTAAATTTCGCAACCGTGCATCTTACGGGAGTGTTCAAGCTCCGCCAATAATATTACATAATGATTTTAAAATTACATCTAACAAGGGTGTTTTGACTTATTACTGGAATAAGATAGTTTTTCATATTTTAAATTCCAATAACATGTTTTTTCAAGTTTATGCTTCCAATCTAAAATAAATTCTAACAATTATTGTATTCTTTAAATTGGATTATTGTTTATGGCCTAATCATTAAGCTGCTAATCTAAAGACAATTATTTAATTCCAGGTTTTTTAATATTTTATGTTTTTCATTTCGATTTAATTTTATACCGGAACACAAAAACTCTTTACTCTATACTCATTATACAATTAAAATCACAACATGTACTCTTCAATAAATGAACCCGCAACTTTTAATCGAGATATATATATCACTCACCCAAAATATCCCTCGAGCACTCCATTTTGATATATTTTTTATTAGTGAACACGTCGACTCTATACTTTATACTCATTCTACTCTTAAATTCACAAAATGCTCTTCTGTACTTGAACCACAACCTTTACTTTATATATCACTGTACCACCAAAACGTCCATCGAGGACTCCATTTCAATTTTTTTTACCGGTGAACATGCACTCTATACTCACTCGACTCTTAAATCATAACATATAATATGCAGTATTTGAACCCTTAACCTTTTGTGAAGGTTTATATCACTTTATGACGTCGCTCGAAGACTCCATTTCGATTTCATTATCAAAACTTCTTAATACCTTATTATATACATGTTTTACGCCACTTGTGGCATGTGGGTCATGTTCTCTAAAGGAGATGTAGATACTAGACAGTAGGAAAATCTCAAAGGAATATCAACCAGCAAATTCCAAACAACGCCGGCCATAGACATGGAACCATCCACATCAAACATTTGAACCATTCATTGTTCTTTAATCAAAATAATAATAATAATATTTTACGAAAATCATTCACCCGAACACATGAATCTCACGAACGACTGGTCAATAGAATCACAAACAAATTGGTTAGCACGTATAATTTGTTTCATTTGTTGGTACAAGATGCCCAAATCTTGTCCCAAAAGGTAGAACATGGTTTAAATATTAAATGTTTGGGTAAACTTCATTTTAGTTGGTGTGGTTTGACCCCAATCTCTCTAATCTAACACTACAAGATAACATGGCTGTAGCGTTGAGGGATAAAGCGATGACCCTTGTCTTGACTGGTATGGATGGTAAAGGAAGCTTTATTTGTATATTGTATATCTTTTTTTTTATTACATTGAAAGGAAGAAGGCACATTTATACATGATTCAAATACAAGAAAAAGGAAATATAGTAAAGGCTGTGGCTGGAGGTTTGCTATCATCGAGCTGTCGAATCTTCTAATTTTGAGAGATGATGTAGTGCCCTTTTTACTGATCCCAAAGTCTTCGAAATATTTCTTTTATTTTCTAACACTCCCCCTCAAGTTGAATAGTGGGATCTCCAAAATTCAACTTGTCTAAGCAATTACTTAGAATTCTGCTTCCGACGGCTTTAGTTAAGATGTCTGCTAATTGATCTTCAGATCGAACAGGTGGTAGTTCAATGATATTTGCTTGAAGTTTCTCTTTGATGAAATGTCTGTCCACTTCTATGTGTTTGGTACGATCATGCTGGACAGGATTCTCCGAGATTTGAATTGCTGCTTCATTGTCACACATTATCTTGCTTGTTTCTCTCGGAGAGAACCCAATTTCAGTTAAAAGTTTTCGTATCCATAAGACCTCTGCTAATCCTCTTGCTATTCCTCTGAATTCGGCTTCAGCACTCGAGAGAGCGACAACCTTTTGCTTCTTACTTCTCCATGTTACAAGGTTGCCTCCAACTAGAGTGAAGTAGCCTGACGTGGATCTTCGATTTCCTTTATCACCTGCCCAATCTGCATCAGTAAACACTTGAGTCTTTAAGTTGCCATTTGGTTTGAAGAGTACTCCATGACCAACTGTCCCTTTGAGGTATCTTATAATCCTTAAGGCGGCCTCCATATGAGTAACTTGTGGCTGGTGCATGAATTGACTAATGACTCCTACTGCATATGCTATATCTGGACGAGTATGCGAAAGATATATTAGCTTCCCCACAATTCGTTGGTATCTGTTTTTATCGGCTAGATCTGCTCCTTCTTCCATATAGAGTTTTTGGTTTATCATCATGGGAGTTTCAGCTGGTTTGCAATCAAACATTCCGGTTTCGGCCAACAAATCCAGGATATATTTCTTCTGACAAATGAAGATTCCTTGTTTTGATCTTAATACTTCAATTCCAAGGAAATATTTGAGTCTTCTAGATCTTTCATCTCAAATTCTGCAAACAAGCTTTCTTTCAACTTTGTCATTTCTTCTCTATCATTTCCTGTAATAATCATATCATCAACATAGATTATTAAACAGGTTATCAGCTCTCTTCTTTGTTTAATAAACAAGGTGTGATCCGAGTTACTTTGTTTAAAACCGTACTTCTCCATTGCTATGGTAAATCTCCCGAACCACGCCCGGGGAGATTGTTTGAGTCCATACAATGATTTCTTTAGATGACATACTTCACTCTTTCCAAAGCTATGTGAGAATCCGGGTGGCGGCTCCATATAAACTTCTTCTTGAAGTTCTCCATGTAGAAAGGCATTTTTAACGTCAAACTGGTGAAGTGGCCACCCTTTATTTGCAGCTACGGAGAAGACAACTCTGATTGTGTCCAGTTTTGCAACTGGAGAGAAGGTTTCAGAATAATCGATCCCATACGTCTGAGTGTATCCTTTAGCAACAAGCCGGGCCTTATACCTTTCTATCGTACCATCTGGTTTATATTTCACTGTATAGACCCATCGACATCCAACTGGTCTTTTCCCTTGTGGTAGAGCACACTTTTCCCATGTTCCACTTTTAACCAAGGCATCCATCTCGATATCCATTGCATTTTTCCAGTTTTTCGATTTAAGGGCTTGTTCTACATTGGAGGGAATCTCCTCAGAACATATAGTTGTAGCAAATGCCTTTGCTTCCTGAGATAAATTTCCTTTAGCTATGTTGGCCGTGGGATATCTTGAGCTTCGGGACTCCTTCTCTGGGGAATATCTTTTCGGTGGAACTCCCCTGTTGGCTCGTGGTGGTAGCACATATCGTTCCTTTTGTGTAGATTCTTCACCTTCTTGTAGCATCTCCTCATTTTGCCCTGTTGCTTGTTGACCAGATACATTAGTAGATTCAGTAACTTCAGCATGATAAGAATCATTTACCTCGTGTATCAGGTTGGGAGGAGTCACTTCGGCGGCACATTCATTTGGACTAGGATGTACTTCAGGTTCAGGAAATTCATTATTATTTGTATTCTGATTATTACTATTTTCTTCTGGTGTTATGATGTAGTTTAGCCAACTCAGTGGGTCACACTCTTCCTCCCCCTGACCGCTGTGTTGGGAGGAGTAATAGTATTTGGTTTCGAGAAAGTTACAATTTAAGGTGGTGTACATATGACGTGTCTTTGGATTATAACATCGATACCCCTTTTGGTTAACACCATAACCAACAAAGACACATCGTTCAGCACAGGCATCTAGTTTACTGTGATAAGATTTCGGAATGTGAACGAAGACTGTGCAACCAAATACTTTTGGTTCAAGTGTAAGGGCAGGTGGGAGGTTGGTAAAGGTTTCCAAGGTTTTTAACGGGGTTTTAAGGTTGAGGATTTTAGCTGGAAGCCAATTGATAAGATAAGTAGCAGTTGCTAGAGCCTCCGGCCAAAAACTTTGAGGAACTCGTGATTCAAGTAGGAGAGCTCTCGTCACTTCTAACAGAATACGATTCTTCCGTTCGGCCACGCCATTTTGTTCTGGAGTGTGTGGGCAGGTAGTTTGGTGAACTATCCCTTTTGTCTTACAAAATTCGCTCATTTGTGTGTTAACAAATTCCCCCCATTATCAGATCGTAAAATTTGGATGGTTTTTTGAAATTGAGTTTGAACCATGGTGTGAAAACTAGTGAACCTGTCAAGAACTTCAGATTTATGTTTTAAAAAATAAATCCAGGTCATCTTAGTGCAATCATCCACAAATATTACAAAAAAACGAAAGTTTTGCCCCCCGATAGTAGGAGCGGCCCCCCAAACATCAGAATGAATTAATGAAAAAGGCATATCAACTCTTGTGTTATTTGGTTTAAACGTTTGTCTGTGGCTTTTAGCCAATACACATGTTTCACAAGAAGTCGCATTACTAGAAGGAAAAATTTTAGGAAATAAAATATGTAAATAACCGGTGGATGGGTGTCCCAATCGTCTATGTCATAGCCATGCTTCTCGTTCTACGGTTCCGTGAGCTAACATCACAGTTTCGTTTTGGGTCACCTCATCCACATAATACAGCCCTTGCCTTTCAGTGCCACGCCCAATGATCCGTCCCGTCCTGATATCCTGTAATAGGCAAAAGGTCGGTTGCATGAGGACTGAACAGTTAAGTTCTTTCGTGACGTGGCTAATTGAAAGAAGTTTGTGGGATAGTGAGGGAACATATAAACAATTAGAAAGTCTGAGTGTGGAGGAGATTTCAATTGTTCCTCCGGTTTTTACGTTCATTTTACCATCTTCTCTATCTAATGAATGGGGAGTCTGCTTTAAAATTGAAAATCGTCCGCCCTGCACCCACCCCTCGAGTATATGCTTCAACAGGAATCACACAAGGGTAGATTATAAACCTCTAGTAAAATGACCGCCCGTAACCCAGCAGATAAAGTACATTACATAGCATTACATAGTCCGTTTTAGGGATTGGCGACTTACCCATTCAGTGACTTTGGCACTGGACGTTCCCCAAACGGGTACTGTCGGGTCGGGTGAATTCAATAATAGACGCCTGTTGGCATTCCAGCCTTCCTTCGCCTTTCATGGCCACATATCTTTCCGGCTAAGGAATGGGAAATCCTTCTCCTGTTCCATGAATCCAATTTGCATTTCATCCGGGAAAAGCCATCTTTTTCTCAACAATGCCTTTGTCATTTGATCCAATAGTGTTCCGTTGGATAGGAACAGATTTGATAAATACTGATAACTCTCGGATAGAGTATCCACCATTTGCTGTTGTAATATTAGATTTTCTAGGTTTGGTGGAGGTGATAAGGTCAGTCACATCATGAGTCATGGTGTCAGTAGCCCCACTATCAAGTATCCATGGCTTATCCTTTTTATAATAATTGTGAACTACATGTGCTAGCCCATCATGGTCTGATTGCCTTTTGCAATTTGTAAAACTCTTTTCCATCATATTAATAAATTCATTATTTTGAAAAAACAGAGAGTTGTTGTGAGAATTTAAACAATTTAAACAAGATGGGTTTTTGCACTTATTTATTCCAAAATTAGAAGATAAAGGGGATGGGGTTTTCGAGAGTGTGTCTCTCTCAACCCCGGTACCTGAGCAGGAGAAAACGTCGCTTTCTTTCTCCTCGGTTGCCGCCGCTGCTACACCGCCGAAGCCGCCGCTGTTCTTGCTTCCATCTCGGGTGGCCTCTTTATTCGGCTTCCCCCCTTTCTCCTGAGCCGTGGGCTTTGTGCCCTTTTTGTGGCCGTCGGACCACCACTCTGGATATCCGACAAGTCGGAAGCACTGTTCCTTGGTGTGGCGTGTCATGCCACAATGGTCACATTTGAGGTGAGTTTTGTCATCTTTACCTGGTATGGGTTTCTTCCTTTCGGGTCGTCGGAAGCCCTTCGATGCGAGCCCTAATCCTTCGATTTCAGTGGCCATGAGCCCTGCTGTGATGCCCTGTGAATCATTAGGGGGTGCTCCGAGTATCTTCTGATGAGCAGCCTCCTTGCAAACAGTGGCGTACGCGGCTTCTGCCGTTGGGAGGGGTTCCAACCGGAGTATCTCCCTTTTTATAGGGTCATACTTCCGGTCGAGGGCATTGAGAAACTGAAATAGTTTCTGCTCAGTTCTGATTTTGGAGTATGCTTGAATGTCGGCTGGGCAAGTCATAGGATTTGGATCAATCCGACCAATCTCACCCCATACTCCTTGGAGTATAATCCACAGTTCTTCTAGGGAGAGATTGTTCTGTTTGATGTCATTTGCTTTGACATGAAGATTGAAAGTTTGAAGCTTGTCCCGTCCACTGCTGTAGGTAACCACCAAGGCATCCCACAACGATTTTGCTGTGGGAAACTCGGTGAGGTTGCCGGCAAGGACCGGCTCAATGTTTTGGATTAACCATGAAAATACGACAAGGTCATCTTGTTCCCATTGTTCATATTTTTCATGATTTCGATCTGGTGGGTTTGTGATTAAATGATTCAACAGGTTTTTTGATCTTCCTCCTATGGCGACTCGAATCATCCGGGTCCATAGTGCGTAGTTTTGGCCGTTTAGTTTCAGATTTATCTGTAAACTATCCGACAGTTTGGGGCTTTTTGGTTGGGCGTTTTTAAGAAGAGTGGCTAATTGTAAAGTGAGATCATTCCCGGAGTTACCCGAGTCACCTGAGTTGCCTTCTTCGGACATGGTGGCTCTGCTGTGGCTTGGTTGTGGCTCCGATTGGAAGCAGTTGGGTAGATGATGAGTAGATTAAAACACCCGCTCTGATACCATCTTGACTGGTATGGATGGTAAAGGAAGCTTTATTTGTATATTGTATATCTTTTTTTTTATTACATTGAAAGGAAGAAGGCATATTTATACATGATTCAAATACAAGAAAAAGGAAATATAGTAAAGGCTGTGGCTGGAGGTTTGCTATCATCGAGCTGTCGAATCTTCTAATTTTGAGAGATGATGTAGTGCCCTTTTTACTGATCCCAAAGTCTTCGAAATATTTCTTTTATTTTAGTTGGTGTGGTTTGACCCCAATCTCTCTAATCTAACACTACAAGATAACATGGCTGTAGCGTTGAGGGATAAAGCGATGACCCTTGTTGGTGCCATAGCTACGGCTATAGTGTTGACATGTTTAAACGATAAGCTTTCAAATAATTGACCAGTCAATAGCGATGAGATGACGGCGTGATGGGTAGGGCGAGCATATTGAATAAATTACGTGCCTTGGGTAAACTTATTGCGTCGACTTGTCAACGAGTTCCCCTTTTCTTTCCTTTTTTTTCTTACTCTCTACATATATTAATAAAAATAACATATTTAAATTTTATTTTTAAGTTGGTCTATGCCACTGACATTCATTGACGACTACATAATGTGTGGTTGAGTATTATTTAAATTTCATTGAACTATTTGCTTAAAGAAAACAACATCATTTTTTGTCTTTAATGGCGATTACATGTCGTCATGACAAGATGCAAACCCATAAATGTGACCGCATATTTTGTTTCTCCTCATTTTTTCTCCCGCAACTTTCTCCTCCCCTCTCTCTATAATTTCAGGTTTCGAGCAAGTTTGAATCCATAATGTGTGGTTGAGTATGTTGCCCCCATTTATTTTGAAGAGGGAGTTATTTTCTTTTTCTATATTATGGTCAGGTTCTGAATTAAAATGTGTTCACGTTAGAGAAGCAATTTTGTGTTTCCACAAACAATTAAATGTAATTTAAGAGTACTTAACATAAGCTTGTTGTTTAGTCTAAATAATAATATTATAAGATACACATATATGCACATTTAAATAAGAAAATTGCTTAAATATGATAGGTTTACCTTATGTTCTATATAGTTTGTGACAAGATTAGTATTTTTAAGATTTCATGTGTATGTGCTTTTATGTATGTATATATGTATAAATGTGTATGTATTTGTATTTATTTATATGTATGTGTATCTGTGTTATTATGTATACCATATATGTATGTGTGTGTGTTTGCTTATACATGTGTGTATGTGTGTTTGTATATGTATGTGTGGGTGTTTGTATTTAAGGGCAATTGCATATTTCTTACTTTAAACTTGTGAAATTACATATATCCTCAAAACATGTTTAAAAAGCATTGTATTTTATTCATTGAAATTTGTGCTTTGGAAAAATATGTTTTTTTTGTAGAGAGGTATATATGTAACTCTCCAAATCAAAGTTTTAAAAAAGGTTTCATGACGATGTCATGGCTCCAAAATGCACATAAGCACACCAAATTGCATACAAGCACAACTTATTAATCGCAACATAACTCTGTAATAGACAAATATCCAGACAAAAATAATAATAAAGCTCACTCAGTCACGAAGATTAACAAATAAACATATAAAAGAAAAAAGAAGGATAAAATGAAAGACCAAATGCTAGCAATACAACAACAAATGCAAAAAGCAGATAGATAAACTTTGTGCATATAGAACAAAAATCAAAATAATGAAAGTAGTAGTAATAATAATAATAATAAATTTATTTTGTATATCCATGATTTGTATAAATTATGAATATTTTAAGTATTATGGTAATTTGCCGCGCGGGGGGGGGGGGGGGTTGGGGTTGGAGGGCCTGGCCCCAAAGAAGCTTCACCAATGAAAACAAAGTTTTTGATGTGACCTATGGTGACGAAATGTCGTGTCTACAGATAAACAAATAAATAAATAAAAATAACTTTTCTAGGTCCATAGCGACGACATGTAATCGTCATAGACTTGTAGTGATCACATGTCTTTGTCGTAGGCTACAAGTTAATATATCAGTGAAGTTTTTTATTTTGTAGAAAACTACTACTACCACTCTAACGACAAGTAATTGCCACAGGTTGACCTACAGCAATAACATCTATAGCAACAACATTTAAGAACTAAAGTGACAACACAATCGCAATAACCTGTACTTTATGCATTGAAATTTGTGCTTTGAAAAAATATGTATTTTTTGTGTGGAGAGAGGTATATATGCATCTCTCAAAATCAAAGTATTGAAAGAGGTTTCATGATCACTACAAGAAATGTTAACATTAGCGGCAACACCCATTAGCGACGACATCATTAGCGGCGATAGTCGTTGCTATTAATCCTTGATCCTTTTGATGTTTATTCACTCAATATGTCCGTTGAAAATGTGATAGATCTAACGGTCACGGTTAGATGAACAATTACCAATAGTCGTGACAAGTCGCCGCTATTGGTGCAGACCCTAATAAATGCCAAGCTTTGCCATCCACTTTCCCTCCACACCACACCCTCTTTCCCGCGACCTCCCTCGACCTTCCTCAACCTCCGGCGACCACCACTCCACGACCACCATTCCACCCACCACCTTCCTTAACCTCCGGTCACCACCTTCCTCAACCTCCGGTGACCATCCCTCGAGCTCACCATCCCTCGAGCTCACCCTCAAAGTCCAACCACCACCATCCCCTCAACATCACCCTTAACCTCCAGCCAGCATCGTAGATCTGCTGCTCCTCCCGTTATTGCTGCTACCGTGGACCTCAACCACTGTTGCCGCTAATACGTTTAGTCTACCTTTTCTTGCCTTCAACACAAATTAGAAGTTAATTTTTTATGTTTAAACATAAACTTATGCTTGTTTATGTTAATTATGGTTGAAACATGTTTAGATTTTTATTTTTAGTAGGTTGAATATAATTTTTAGTAGGATTTGTGTTATTTTTAGGTTTTAATAAAAACTGTTTAAGATGGTGAATTAGTGAGATGGATTTAGGTATTTTGGGAATTTGATGTAGATTACTTATTATGAATTTGATAAATATAATTTGGTGCTTAAAATTTAGTTAAGTTTAGGTGTATTTGGGTATTTAATCTAGACTTTTTGCTTAATTGGTTGAAAAATATTTAGATGTTAATGTTTAGTTGGTTGAATGAAACTTGTTAAAGTACGTGTGTAATTTTTTAGGTTTTAATTATAACTTTTCAAGATGGTGAATATTAAGATAACATTTAGTAAATGTAATTTATGCTTAGTTTAGAAATATATTTATGTATGTTGTAGGTTTGAACTAGATGAATTTGGTATTTAGTTACTTAAAATTAAGTTGAAATTTGTTTAGATCTATTGAGACATATGATGTATACTTTTTGTTTAAATGGTTGAAATGTTTAGATTTTGATTTTTACTTGGTTGAATAAAACTTGTTAAAGCATTTGTGTAATTTTTGGTTTTAAATATAACTTGTTCAAATCAAGCTGAAGAAGACGATTCAGACGAGGGGGATAAATAGTGTATTGTATCACTGGGTTACGTTTGTTTTAGAGTACTTATGTTTAACTTTTAATTATGACTAAATTAATTATGTTTGTATTTTATGTATGATTTTATGATATTGCGAAATCAAGATATATTTGTATGAAATTTGAATGTTATTGGGAAATCTAGGTTTATTTTGTCGAAAACCGGAAATCTAAAAAAATAAAAAAAATATTTAAAATTTTTTGACCATTAGCGAAATGTCGCCGCTAATAGTCATCAAAAATATTTTCAAACGACAACAGATAGCGGTGAATTATTAGCGGCGACGTAGAGCTTATTAGCGGCGACACCATTAACGTCGAATTGTTGGTCATTAGCGAGAAAGTATTAGCGGTGACATGTCTCCGCTAAAAGTATTAGCAGTGACTTTTGAGACAAATAGCGGCGATAAAGAAGCTTCGCTAATGAAAACAAAGTTTTTGATGTGACCTATGGTGACCGCTAAAAGTATTAGCGGCGACTTTTGAGACAAATAGCGGCGATAAAGAAGCTTCGCTAATGAAAACAAAGTTTTTGATGTGACCTATGGTGACAAAATGTCATGTCTATAGATAAATAAATAAATAAATAAAATAACTTTTTTAGATCCATAGCGGCGACATGTAATCATCATAGACTTGTAGTGATCACATGTCTTTGCCGTAGGCTACAAGTTAATATATCAGTTAAGTTTTTTATTTTGTAAAAAAGTACTACTACCACTCTAACGACAAGTAATTGCCATAGGTTGACCTACAGTAATAACATCTATAGCAACGGCATTTAAGAACTAAAGTGACAACACAACTGCAATAACATGTCCAGCAACAGCCCTTTATCACCATAAGCTTTGGCGGCAACATTTGAGGCTTTTAGTGATGAGTTATGTAATCTCCATAGGTCATATCTTGTTGTAGTGTAATAGTTATGATTTCACGTTTTCACTTATCGTGATTTAAGGTCCTTGGTTTTTTCTCTTATTTGTGGTTAGTTGACCATAATGTGAACAAAAATAAAAAATGATG
Source organism: Flaveria ramosissima (assembly GCA_025215565.1). Lineage (NCBI taxonomy): Eukaryota > Viridiplantae > Streptophyta > Magnoliopsida > Asterales > Asteraceae > Flaveria > Flaveria ramosissima. Next base: position 22,920,038 of record CM046046.1, on the reverse strand, counting down.
ATGATATTATATGTCAACGTATTTATGCTTTTCTTTAACTTATCTATATTTCAATATATTGTGATACTGATTATGCATGCATTGTAGTTACTTTATGATTACTAGCTTTTGTAAGTATGAAAAGATGGTTTAAATATATGTAATAAATTTGATTTCTCTTTAAGTTTTCTTATGTTTTATAACTAGTATGACACCCGCGCTTCTCAGCGTGTCGTCATACACAATTGTATATCTTGAAATGGTATTGTTCACTGTCATCACAAACTTCAATCCCTTTTCTATAATCTGCACCCTCATTAGAACAATGTGAACCCATATCTTTTTGTGGAACTGGACTCTCAGCAATAATATGATCATAGTATCTTTCGTCTCCCATGCTCGTTCGGTCTCATTAACCGCTTGCTCATCATCCTCTACGATGAAAACACCATCCACATCCTCCATAACCACAACTTCAAACTTCTTATCATCTTCAATCACCTCAACAGTCTCCTTCACAGTCTGATCTTCCACTTCAGGTCCATCAGATTCAACAGCAGATAAGACTTCTATACTTCCATCAACATTGTCTTCTACCTAAATGATCAGATCATCAATAGACGCACACTCATCCTCATTAACCGATTGCTCATCATCCTCTACACAACAAAAAAATTTAAACAAACAACCATAATTTGCATAACCTCAAACAAACCAACAATGAATTAGTTCATTCGTAATGAGCTAACATCTAATTTTATGTATTTAAATGGTTTACTTACCTTGAGGGACGTCATCAATTAAATAGCTTTTGCAATTGAAAGTGTTTATTCTTGTAACATCGACTTTGTTTAACACTTGATAAAACATGTATTGTGTAGATCTGGTGTGACTACGACTGCTGAATTGTAGCTTAAACAGTTTTGTATGGACTTGGTTTGAAAAGGCTCTATTACGATATATGGGTCAGTGTATATTGTTTAACTACCATTTGCATACATGTTGCCATTTAACTATCTATATTCTGTCATGTGTAACTAATAACTGTTTAAACTAGGTACCCATTTATAGTTAAAAAAAACATTATCATTAGATGTGTTAAAAATGACTGTAGCATAAAAAATATCATAAGGAAAGAAAATCACTATCACCTTAGGTCCTTAACTGCAACTTATTCTCTTGTTTGAATATTAACACCTGCATACCAATAAAAAAATGAAATTAACTATTAAAACCATAAATATAAGAATCATGGGTGTTATGTAGATTAAAAGTGACTTTGTACTCAATAATCAATACGTTGAGCAAGCAATCAAGAAAATGGAATGAAATGATGAACTAAATGAGTCAAAAGGTAAGGGGTTGGTGGACTTGTAATAAGCATAACGAAAACAACAGCCCTAATCTGTAAGAAAGGTAGCTCTAGTTTTAACATTATATGTAAAAATTGACATATTCAAAATGAAACACAAGTCATCCATAGCTGATCACAATCACCTGTTTACTGCGTATGCTAAAAAGCAAGAATAGCCACATATTTTATTAAAGCTCTTAGTTTACCAAGGTTAAAAAGCAAGTTAGATTAGCATAACACAAAGGCATGATCAAATGACAATGGTAATCAAGAAGAAATCTAGCCAAAGGATATGAAGCATGAAAGTAAAAGATCAAGAGAACATACAATAACTCTTACCAATACGAAAGGAATTGAAAGAAAACCCACTCCAAATATATATATAATCAGTTGTTTTTAGGAACCGTGAATAGTGATTTCCTTCGATAATATAAAGTGGTTGTCTGCCAAGAAGAAAGATGAAAACCATTACTTCCATAAATTTCATAATGAACAAAATCTTCAAGAACCTTCGAAACTTGAAACCATTACAAACACAGTTCTAGATCAAGAATCTAGGTCAATAGTTCAAAAATGACTACATGCATATAAATAAAATCATGATTGACGAAATTAATCATGTTCGTACCTCGTTGTTTCTTCATTCCCGCATCATATTAATTCACATATGACCTACCAACAACCTAAAACCCCCTTCATCGCCAATCGAATCAATCACACTTCTGATTTCGTCTCAATTTCCGGGCCTCTGGTCGCTTGCCACTGGTAATCTTCAAGCTTGAGGGAATAATCATCGTGTCGAGTGAAGAAAAAATAAAAAATGACAGTGCTGGATGAGGTACGTGGTCTCAACTCTTAAGTGCATTTAGATAGTTGTAATTTAGTGCTTGAGAGACTTGTAACTTAAAAGACAGCTGATAGCAAACAGAAGAAACATATGTCTATGCTGACATGACTTGTAATCTCAGCTAGGAATCTTTTAAATCACTGTGCATCGCGATGGTTTTTGTAAGGTTATATAATTCGTTATCAGAACAATATTGTTTTATTGCTTGTTTTTTTGTCTCAAATATCTTTCAATTGTTAACTTCCAAAACCCAATACTTACCTAATTCGATAGTTTTTTCCACATGCAAACAATGTGTTTACGCTACTCGATAGTTTTGTTTACTATTTAACTGATTTCTAGCATAATGAATCGATTTGTAATCATTGTTCGCTTAATCTGAGGAATGATCCAAAACTCGATGCCTTCTTGGTATCAACATCCGAAGAAGATGGTTGAACCAACAACTGGCACCAATTCCTTGTCATTTTCAGCCTTCGTCAATATCTCCATTGGTAAAAAAAAGTGATTCACGGGGAGTGTTTCACATAAGTGTAAGCAAAAAGAGAAGTCCCCCGTAAAATAAATTTGTTTTTTACAAATCAAATCAATATATTTGATTGATTGATTTATTTACCAACTTGATTTAATAAGTCAAAAAGAAGTTTAAATCACTTATGAATTATAATATATTTAAGTATATGTTATTTTTTTTCTTTTTAAAGAAATTATTTTTGTGTAAAATATTCTAAATCTAAATCAACTCATATGTAAATGTCATTTAGGTTGGTAGGATATCAAGATTCTTTAAACAAGATCAGTTTAAATCATAATATGAGTAGGTTAGAAAACGATTACAGTATGCAGGGGATTATTCATAAGCTGAGGGTTCTATGTGAAAATAATAAGGTTAATTATGTTTTCATCCAAAAGCTATAATATAGATGGCATCTCTTTTTGTAACTTTACAACTTGACCCTAATCAATTGGTTTAAAATTTTATTATACCTAAACTAGACCAAGAAAACGTGTTCTATTACCTGACATATTTATATTGAAAATGTGTGTGTTTGGTCTTTACCTAAACATTATTATTGTATCTTATATTAAAAATACAGGGACCATTTTTATTAAAAGAGAGACCATCAAACTTTTATTATTGACAAAAAAACCTTCATTTTCTATAATTCTTTAAAATATACTTTGATGGTTTTTATAATTTGTTTTTTTTTTCATTTTAAATGTATTACTGTTATTTATTTTGATTGTGATTTTTTACTTTTTAATTAGGTTTTATGTTAGTTAATAGTCATGTTTTGTTGTCGTTCCGGGTACCGTGACAAATTGAAGAAAAAAAACCAACTACTTATGAGGGAACACCATCGTTACCTGTATTTTAATATTATCGAAACCTTATCGATGTTTGATTTTTTTTTACTTTTGACGAGTCGAACCAATAACGATTAAACTCCTGCTACGTTGTGAATGGAAAACTTACCACAATGTAAATGCGAGTAAAAGTAGTACCACTATTAAATTGACATTTATTTTCCTCTCTGTCATCATGACGAAAGTCAATTGAGTGTAGAGCTTATGTTGGCACCTACGGTGGTCTTGGTTTCTTGCAAGGCCACGTTAAGTAGGCTAAACAAAGGCCTTGAAGCTTTAAACATTTAGTTGAAGCACAAGTTAAGTAAGCCCATTATTTTAATGCTTATCATACGTTAAATGTATACACTGTTGGTACGAATTAAATAAAAATTTTAATAAAATATTATAACGTATTTAAAAATCCATATATATGGTTAATGAACTAATATTACATCAAATAACATATAACATGTGTTCTACTTATTAAGAACCTAAACTTCTCCCTGAAGAAATCTGTTATTCTTTCATAATCCTTTCAATAACCATAAGACAACATATATAGCCTCCTAACTCTAACAAACATATCCTCTATTTTAGGTATGAGATCAATACAAATCAAACTAATATAATATGAAATATATTGCTTCTAATATTCCCCCTCAGTTGGAACGTTGGTATGGAGTAACGTTCTAACTGGAGCGAAATGACTCAAACAGATATCTTGGGAGGCCTTTGGTAAATATATCTGCATACTGTAAGGCGGAAGGGACATGAAGAACACGAACTTGACCAATTTGAACCTTCTCCCTTACAAAGTGGATGTCCATTTCCACATGCTTCGTTTTCTGATGTTGAACTGGATTCCCTGATAGATAAATAGCAGAGATGTTGTCACAATATACCAGAGAGGCTTGCTGAATTGGAGCTCGCAGTTCGAGAAGAAGATTGCGAATCCAAGTTACTTCTTCGACGGCATTGGCAACACCTCGGTACTCCTCTTCCGCACTGGATCTAGAGATTGTCGGTTGGCGTTTGGAAGACCAAGAAATCAGATTGTCACCTAGAAAAATACAGTAGCCTGAAGTGGACCTTCGTGTGTCTGGACATCCCCCTCAATCGGCGTCCGAGTAGGCAACTAGAGAATGACTAGGGGATGCTGATATACGAAGACCGAGATGTAGAGTTCCTTGTATGTAGCGAAGCACGCACTTTAAGCTTGTGAAGTGAGCATCCCTTGGAGCATGCATGAATAAACACAGTTGTTGCACGGCATAGAAAATATCTGGTCTCGTAATAGTTAAATACTGAAGAGCACCTGCAAGACTTCGATACAGAGACCCATCGGGTAATAAATCACCACTGTGTGCACTGAGTTTAGTGTTGGTGTCGACGGGAGTGGCACAAGGCTTGCAAGAAGTCATATTTGCTCTATGTAGGATATTTTTAGCATACCATTCCTGACAAAGAAACAACGACGAATTATCCCGAGTAACCATAATTCCAAGAAAGTGGTGAAGAGGGCCAAGGTCGGTCATAGCAAACTCTGTTGAAAGTTTGGAGATGATATGGGATAACAATCCAGATTGGTTAGCAGTAAGTAGAATGTCATCTACGTATAAGAGAAGATACGCAAGATCGTTGCCTTGTTGATAAATGAAGAGGGAGTTATCACAAATACTGTGCTTGAAGCCCAATGAAAAAACGAAATTCGAAAACCCGGTGTACCATGCTCGTGGGGCTTGCTTAAGGCCGTAAAGAGATTTCCTTAATTTGCACACATGATGTGGAAGATGTTGATCGACGAAGCCGGGAGGTTGATGCATGTACACCGTTTCTTGAAGCGTTCCATGAAGAAACGCATTCTTTACGTCAAGTTGGTGAATCGGCCAAGCTTTGGACACCGCTAAAGATAAAACTGTGCGAATGGTGGTCGGTTTTACAACCACGCTAAACGTTTCCATGCAATCAATACCAACAGTTTGAGATTTCCCATTGCACACGAGCCGATCCTTGTACCTGTCTAAAGTGCCATCAGCTTTGAACTTATGGCGAAATAACCACATTGCCCGAATAACAGGCTGATCGTGAGGTCGTGGCACTAATTCCCATGTATTGTTTACCTGCAAAGCACTAAGTTCATCGTTTATAGCACGAAGCCAGTTAGGATCCGTTAAGGCTTTATTATAGGTGGTTGGTATAGGAGATATATTAGTGGCAGATAGGGTATATTTGGGATTGGGTTTGTGGATGCCAACTTTTGAGTTGGTTTGCATGGGATGTGGGTTTTGGGTGGGTGGCGGAGTGGTTTGTGGTTGGTTGGGATGGGGCGTTGGTGGTTCAGGCTGGGGTTGGGCAGTGGTGGTAGTGGGAGGATCGTTGTGGTTTAAAGATGACGGTTGGGGAGCAGTGGGTAGAGGAGTAGTATGTGTGTTTGGAACAGTGGTGGAGGCAGGATTGGTGGGTTTGGTATTGGGAAAGGCATGTGAAAAAAAGGGGTGGCTAGGTTGCTATCGTCATCAAGGAATGAGTATGACGTTGTGTGGCAAGAATCTTGGAACGGAAAAGATTGTTCATCAGAAATGACATGTCTAGAGAGGTGGACTTTGCCAGAGAGAGGGTCGTAGCACCGATAGCCCCGAAAATCAGATTGATATCCCAAAAAAACGCATCGAGTGGATCGAGGGGCTAGTTTGTGATCTTGTGTGGCGGACATTTTAGGATAACATGCGCACCCAAACACTCTTAGGTGATGGTACGTTGGTTGTCGTAAGTATAGTGCAAATGCCGGTGTTTGAAAATAAAGACGTTTGGTGGGAAGAATGTTGTGGAGATAAATGGCGGTGTGAAGGGCCTCGACCCAAAATTGTGGTGGAAGGTGAGCATGAATAAGAAACGCGCGAATGATGTCATTGAGACGACGAATCATTCTTTCCGAACGACCATTTTGTTGAGATGTTTGGGGGCATGAGTAACGAAAGAGGAGGCCGTTTTGGTGTGCAAAATTCTTAAACTTATTATTGTCAAATTCACCTCCTAAATCACATTGGAAATTTTTTATGGACATTTGAAATTGGGTTTTAATTAGGGTATGAAATTTGGTGAAGCATGTGAATGTGTCAGATTTGTACTTCAAGGGATAAACCCAAACATAATGAGTATAATTGTCAATTAAAACCATATAATATTTATAACCTGAAGTACTCGAAATCGGGGAGGTCCAAAGATCACAATGAATAATGTCAATGGTTGCAAAGTGCTAGATAAAGAGTCCACAAAAGGTAAACGCTTACTGTTTGAAATTTGACAAGACGAACAAATACTATTTTTATGACAAAAACCAAGCAAACAACGACTTAAGACTTTGATAGTTGTCTCCCCCGGATGTCCAAGACGATCATGCCACGGTGTATGACTTGATGAAGATAGCAGGGTGTAGGTTGGTTGAGTGAGCGGGTAAAGGCCTTCAGAGCTATTGTGACGGGAAAGGTGGCGTCCATCCTTGAGGTCCTTCAAGGTAAAACCAAAAGGATCAAATTCTATTGTGAATTGATTATCAATTGTAAATTGTCGGACGGATATTAAGTCTTTGATGATGTTGGGTGAATGGATAATGTGATTAAGATTGAATGTTTGGTTTGGGAAATTAATAAAACCATTACCGGATCCATTTACTGGTAATCGTTGACCATTGCCGACAAAAATAGGATTTGGAGATAAATAACAAGGATTAGTGATTTTACCTGGATCAACAGTGATGTGAGATGTGGCCCCCGAGTCCATGTACTATTGCGGATCACTAGTGCGTTCCCGAGATCCTGAAGATTAAGAGCATTGTTGGTTATTGGGCTGGGACTAGGTGTAGTGGAGTATTGGGTTTGGTTGGCTGCGAAATGGGCTTGAGGGTGAGCATGGGCCGGACTGCTTGGGTAAGGGGTGGGAGGCGGAGCCCAGCCGGGTTGGGCCTGTTGGGTGTAGTGGTGTGGCTGGGTTGGGTTTTGGGAATTAAACGTGTTGTGGCCCATGTTGAGATGTGGGTGTATTTGTCCAGGAGGCCAATGTTGGCCCCTATAGCCGCTACCCCTGCCGTTGGGGAACCCTCCTCTGTGCGAACCGCGACCACCGCGGGGTGCGGAACCTCGACCCCTCGCAGCTTTGACGGGATCATAGTTGCGACCACGGTAAGCGTTCGGGTAGGCATAACTACTTCCAATTGATTGTAGATGTCAAATCTACCTAGCTCACCGCAAATGAACTATAAAGAATATCATTGATAGGAACAAGACTTTCCTCAATGTATGAGTAACCTTATTTAGTGATCATAAATCCGTTATGATATTTTAAAGCTATTATATATATATTTCTCCTCCATCACATCCTCAATACTTAAAAAAGAAAAAATGAACTTACCATTAAGGATTTTCTTAACGTGTGAGGAACCTTCAAGACGGCTTGACCACAAGAAGTTGGTCATTCTTTCATGATTAGCTCGCTTTAAGTTTTCTCTATCCGTGATTTTAAAATTCAAGACGTGAGCAAGTCAACTCTTACAATTATCATACTACCTTCAAATTAAAACTATGCTTGTTTACAAGAGGTTATTCTAATTTCACATTTTAGGAGTGCTGAGAATGTGTTTTCATGAAAAACTTGAAGCTCCTATATATCTTGCCTTCTAATCATCAAATAAGATCGATGACAAACTCTTAGCTAAAATTATGTATAGGTAGCTCAATGCCCACATCATGTAACAAAGTTACAGTTTTTGTAATTAATTGATTGATAATATATTAATGGGGTTGAGACAATATTCGTTAGTGTTCTTCATATTTTCTTTATCATTGTATTCGTTAGAATTCTTCATAAACACTGATTCAATTAACCAGGTGTTTCAATATTGAGAGTAAAGGTAAGTGGTCTAGATTGCTACCATCAATCTAAATCTATTACGGGATACCACCTTGTTCAGGAAACAACAATCGCAAAATATAATTAAATTTATTGTCACCGTATTCATAAATATATGTAGATCAACACTTAATAAAAAGCTTTTTTTTATAAAAACTCAATATTAATTTAGGTGAAGAGAACTCAGATTTAGAGCTACAAACAAGTTGAATGAACACGAACAATACCTTGTTCATCATAATTTATTACGAAAATAAACTTGTTCATAACTATTCATAAAAGTTTACCGAATTATTTCTTGGTTATGTTTGTCATCAAAAAAATAAAGATGTGTATGAATTGTTCACGTGTATTTACCAAACATATATATATATATATATATATATATATATATATATATATATATATATATATATATATATATATATAATATATATATATATATTTGTTTTAAAATAAAATATTTATTATTTATAACAAAAGTTATGCAAAATCCACTAAAAATAAATAAGTAACTAAAATAATCGACTTCGAAAACACTTAAGTAATTATAATAAACATAATTAAGACAAAAATTAAGAAGTATGTCAATGTTTAACACAAATTGAAATTGTAAAAATTAATTGTGAGATGTTGGTGGAAGCTTATTATAGTATAACTAGAGTTTTTTTTATAAAACATTTATATCAAACGAACGTTTCGTAAAGGCAAGGATGAATCGAGTTAGCATCCCGCCGTTCATGGCTGTTAATGTTTACGTTTAACTATATGAATGAAATTTTTATGTTTATGTTATTAAACAAACAAATATAAACGAATTATCCCTCAAACGATTCAAGAATGGTTCACCGAATATAAAGAGAATATTATTACGACGAAAAATAGTTTATAAAAGTATACTACTTTAAATCAAGTTCAAATATATAGTGTATGCTTCCGATTGAATTATTGTCAAACCCAACAGCCTAAAGTAAAGTTAGACTTAGATCTATTGGATATTAGGTCTTTAATTACTTTACATTTTCAATTTCTCTTTAATTTAATAGCCACGACTTTATAATATGATATTATATTGTTGTCCTACCACTAACTTGTGGTTGTGGCATGTGGGTCCCGTTCTCCGAGGGTGAGGGTAAGTAGCCGATGGTAGGCAAATCTCAAACAATACCAACCACCAGATTCCAAACAACACCGCCCAGATGCATCCAACCATCCACATCAAACATATGAACCATTTTTAAATAATATCAATTTCCAAATAATCATTCAATACAACACATAAATAACAAATTTCATCTCGTGTAACGATACCAAGATAATATAACATCACATAACGATTCTAACATGTGTACGTAAAAAATAGTCATTAATTCCTGATGTGATTAAGGATTCGAATGATAATAAATAAAGTTTGAGATTAGAAGGTGTGTGAGTTAGTAATTTTTTTATGAACAAAACAAACGAACAACATGAACAATTAATCAATAGATTCACGTGAAAATTGATTAATACAAGATAAGGATTAAGGTATTCACGAACATAACACATAAACATTACAAACAACGTTTGTCATATTCATTCTTGTGTTTATCAGAAAGCAGATATCAAATCGAAAGTACTGAATGACTCCGCACCTCCGTCGGCACCACCACGACCACCAGATGTTCCATGGTTGTTGGCTTTGCCGTATCCACCATGCGAATGGTTCTCCACAGGTGGATGATAATACATCCTAGCGGTCTGCGGGCAGTGCGAATGAAATCTGCAAACGATTCTAAATGCATCCAAAATCTCGATATATTTCCCCATGGTTACAGAGCTTTCTCTCTCTAGATTTCGACGAACAGGGTGAGAGAGAAAGCCCTAAAACAAGAAGAAAATAGAGAAAATGGATGAAGAAATTAAGCTCCTAGAAAACTGACCAAATGTTGGAAGAGCCCATGAAATTTGGGGATTTTTGCTTGTGCAAATTTGAGGTATTTAACGTTGGTATTGGTCGGCTATTTATAGGTAGATGTACCTGCGTTTTAGGGTAGCATATTCTACGCACTTTCATATTTCATGGGATTTTGACCTTTAGTCCTCCAACTATTGGTTGTGTTATATTTCTTATCTTTGACTTTTTAATTGAGCATATTTTTCAACTACTTGACATTTATTATCCTTACCCCATTAAGAAGACTTTAATCCTTGGTTTTAGCTGAAGGGTTGTTATAACTTATGTTTTCAAATATATATTTTAAAGTTTGACCGAGTTATTGTGACATTAAGAGTTTAACAATTATGTTTGTAGCAAATTTAAACATCATGTTAGTATATAGATACCCAAGCTATATATATGTATGCGTATGAAATATGTCCTAAACAGAAGTACGTGTATGTTATATTCTGAAACCATACGCAAATCATGTAGAGAATTTGAAATCAAATCCTGGATAATCTGATAGTCTTGGTAACGCTTTTCAGATTGAAATTATTCGATGGTTCACTTGGATATTTCAATCAGATACAACTTACGTATTGATCAATATCAAAGTATGAATCTTATGTGTGTTAGTGAACCACTGAACCTGAAAAAAAAATTCGAGAGTGACCAAAAATGATAAAGCAATTTGATATCAGGAGACGGGGTCGATTAAAAACTTCGCCTTTTTCCAATCGAAATTCACATGTGAAATTCCAGAAAAATATTTGTAAATGTATTTTTTTTATGATATTATTACCATAATAAAAATTTTGACCCTAGCCACGGGATTTGCCCCCTTAGACCCCGTTAGGGACTGCCGCTCCTTCGACTTTGCTACCAGAGGCACTGCCCCCAAACCCCACCAAGGTTCGTTGCCTCCTTGGAACCCTGTTGCTTAGGAGCTGACAAGAGACCTTTGCATTCCTTCACTACATGATATTTTTGGTGATTGTGCAATTTTGAGAAAACGTGGACTGGACTTGAAAACTCAGTTTGTGGATGCATTTGTAACTTACTTTTGCTTTCTCTATGCTTTAAAGTAGCATCCCCTCGTTTATGAACTTGCACGCCACATTACTTTTATTGATAAAAATAAAATTTAAAAAAACACATTTTTGTTCTTATATGTCACAATGTAAAATCATATGGGCCATGTTTATTCTAGATCTTTAGAACGTCAAAAATCATACTCCTAAATCGATATTGTTATATATAGTATTACTCGAACCCTCAACATAATTGGAATGTACATCAATTTATGCATACTAAATATCATTGTGCTACCAGCCTTTTGCTAACACTGGCATTGTTAAAAACATAAACACTTCACATTGACTAGATACATAACTTCAGGTGTAAACACGACAAATAAAACCATACAGTAACTCGGTAAAAATGTCAAAAACATACAATTTATTAGAAACGTTCACTTAATTGACTTTCCAATGTAACTTCTATATTTCTATGAGTATTAATTTTGAATGAAACGATTATTTTTTATTATTAGTATGCCAGGATGTTGCGTTTTGGATTATATGACAAGTTTGGAGGTGGAAAATATCATTTAGTTGAAGGTGCAATGGAGGAAAATAAAGAATTAGAGAAGTGTATATGATTGGCAAAAAGGTAAGCTTTCAAATGTGGTTTCAACTCATGGAGGAGATAAGATAACAGACAGTTTAAAAGGGTATGTGAACTCACTTGTTGTATTGTCTTATTATCACAATAGAAGAAACAAGAACTATATAGGAATCAATAGAAGAATCTAGAAGAATATCTCAACTAGAATCTAACTGTCTCAACAAACTCTAACTACCTCAACTACAGACAAAACAACCACGCTAATATTTCTAAACCCTCTCAAACTAAACGGATGTAATAACGTGAAGCTTGGACCGCAGACTATCAAAACAAGAAGGTGATAATCCATTGGCGAATAAGTTGGCTAGCTGAGAAGCAGTAGGAACATACCGAACACACAACAGTCGTGACAATACCATATGTCGGATAAAAAGCAAGTCAATCTCAATATGTTTAGTACGATGGTGAAACACATGATTGATAGCCAGGTAGTTAGCACCGAGATTATCAAACCATAGAGTACGAGGGCGCAACGGAGGAATGTGCAACTCACATAGTAAAAACATAAGCCAGTCTCTGTAGCAATATGAGTAAGCGCATGATACTCAGCCTTAGTACTAGATGGAGAAATAGTGTGTTGCTTCTTGAAGCTCCAACTGATGAAGTTGGGCCTAAGAAACACATAAAGTCGGAAGTAAAACGAAGTTCATCTAGGATACCAGCCCAATCCACATCAGATACCCAAGAAGATCAAAATTAGAAGATCTATGGATAGTTAAGCCAAGTGAGCTAGAACCACGAAGATACCACAAGATACGCTTGACTACCACCTAGTGACGATCAGTAGGAGTCCGAAGAAACTAAGACACTTTACTAATCGCATAAGCAATCTCATTGCGAGTCAAGGTGAGATACTGCAAAGCACCAATAGTACTACGATACACATCCAACAGAACACCTGAATACCGAGAGAGCTACCGACCAGAAGCAACATGAGTAGATAACAGACAACAGTTGTCAAAACAGTACGTAGAAACAAATCAAGTAAGTAGCGCTACTGACAAAGGTGTAGACAATCATCAGTGAAAGTCCTGTACACCCAAGAAATAGGAGGCATAACGAATAAAGAAGTCAGACATAAAAGACAAATCAGAGGAATCACAAGAAGAAATGGAAACTGGAATGTCATGTCTCATGAAAAACAACATGACAAGGCATAATGGTACTAGCAGTATTAGGGTCATAACAAAGATAACCACTATGACGAGGCACATAGCCAAAAAAGATAGAAGGAGTCTATTTGGGTGAAAGTTTATCCGGGCGTGTATCACCAAGAAATGGATAACATAAACACCTAAAAGTACAAAGAACCGGCGTAGGAAGCCGGTAAATAAGAAAGGTTGCAGTAGCATACGAATCATACCAAAATTTCTTTAGTAGATGAGCATGAAACAATAAAGCATGAGCAACCTCTGATAAATTTCGGTTTTGTGATCAGCCATCGTATTTTGGTAAGGTGTATGAGGGAAAGAAATTTGATAAGCAGTACCAGTCTCAGTAAAGATGTTTTGTGGTGCGTGAAAATAGAGTTTCAACCAAAGGGAAAAAATGACGTAAACAGTCAACTGCCTTAGAACGACAAGTCAAGGGATATATCCAGGTAAAACGACAAAAATCATCAATAAAAATAATAAAATAACGATATCTACTATGAGATAAAATAGAAGAAGGACCCCATATATCACAATGAGTAACATATAATGGAACAGTAGAATGTGATACAATATAATTAAATGGTAATCGAATAGATTTAGAAAATACAACACGAGTTATATTGTTTATTTAAAGAAAAACAAAACAATTATCAAGGTTCGGAATACTACGACTCAGTTCTCTCTACTCAAACAGAATACGAAATTGATTATTGTCAATCGGAATGAAGCTAAAGAGATTGTCGATTCACTAAATGCAATTGGAGATCTAATTTCTAATGACATATTGGTGTTCTTTAATGTTTTAATGCTAATTTTGAGAATTTTGTTATGAATGTTAAGAATCAGGAGAAAACTCTCACATTATCTTATATGCGATCCAAGCTACTCATATACAAAGATTGATTTAATTAGTGACAGTCAAATGTTCAACCTCTTCTCTCTGCTATTATTGAATCTACTAATGATCCATCTCATGTTGATTCAACAAAGGCGATTGTGTGTCAAAGTTGTATTAAATTTGGTCACAAAGCTTCAAACTGCCATTTTTTTATACACCTAATGATTAGTCTCGTAATAGTACCTCAAGTGGGCGATTTGATGTAGCTAATTAGCATGGTAATCACTATAAAGGTGTTGGAGGTCGGTATGGTGGTGGTCATGGAGGTCCAAAGTGGCTGTCCTCTAGTCGGTTTGATGCTAATCTCACTGATGTTCCAACGGGTGGTGTTGATTTTGATCTAGGGTACATATTTAAGGGAGGTGATGCTTATGGCTTTCCTTGATGGCCCGGCATAGGGGTTTCGAGTATTGGTTCAGTCCTAATTGGGCATAGTATTTTGGGCTCTGATACCATAAAACGGTATGTGAACTCACTTGTTTTATTTTCTCATTATCACAGTAGAACAAACAAGGAACGCATATAGGAATCAATAGAAGAATCTAGAAGAATATCTCAACTAGAAACTAGCACAACAAACTCTTACTACCACAAGTCCACAAGTAGAGACAAAACAACCACACTAATATCTCTAATACAGTCCTTGAACCTCGAGACCATTCGAGAAGTTTCATGGAATTTGTATGTGTTTGAACAAAGGGATTATAATTGATGAGTGTGTTTGGTGATCAAAGGGTCACATGCTAGGACAATATCAAGATAAAGATATTATGTTTGTGGTTTCGATGGCTTATAAAGACTTTGTAATGGAATTGTGGGGGGTTTTGGTATGTTTTAGGTGTCAAACGTATTTTCAATCAACAATTACCTAATTATTCATGTTTTAAAGCATAAAAAACACTTATTTGAGATATTTCTATACTTTACGTCTAAATGAGTTTGATTATGTCATGTGTAAACAAAAGAATCTATAACCTAGGTTATATGGTAGTTTCCTACATGTTATGTTAGCAAACGATTGAGAAAAGCGTTATATGCAAGTTAATGTAGTACACAGAGTAACATTTCACAGGTTTTAATGACAAAACATTCAAAGAATACAAATGTGGTATGTAGAGCTATGTGGTGGTTTCAACCTGCACATTATGCAACATAGGAAAGAAAGTTGCAATGTTATAGGCGTTATATGTAGGGCATTTTTTCCATAAACTATGCTAGATGCAGCTATAGTGATCTGTATTGTAGTTTGATGTTTCAGTTGTTGGTTACATATGTTGTGTGTATTGATATTACCATGGTATACTAGTTATCCATAAGAAGAATGTCGTATATGTTGTTGAGACTGTAATTACTCCATGGCACTCATATGAGTTGGATTGTAGTCGTCTAGGTAGCACAATTGGGATTTGGGGTTTAAAAGTATGATCAAATCATGAAGACATAAAATAGTACGTGAAGAAACCTGTCTAATTATGTGATGTCATGACATTTTATGGTATCATGAATACAATTAATATGTGATTCACTTCTTTTATATTGTTTTGGAACATCAACACCTTGATTTTTTAGAATAAATCATTACGTACTTTGCAGGACTAAAAAACATAACATTATGATTGGAGAATGTACCATTTACCAATAGGTTGTCCACTCTAAGACGAATTGGTGTTAGAGAGAGGTCAGAGGTCCACATTGATACGAGGTGAGGTACACATTGGTTTATTAAATAGTTTGTAATGGTACATTGTATGATTTTTTGGTGTTATGAATTTGTGGAGACATTAAATACATTCCTCACATCATTGTAATTTTAAGTAATTATCTTGAGATGGCTGTTTTGCAGGTTGTTTCAAATGGACAACCACATAAGACCCAAATTCTCAAGGGCCTAAATCTTTTTTTTTTTAATTTATACCTCAGGTGTCGATTAACTAGCTTTTAAATAATATATTTATCATTAGTTATATATATTAGAGGGAGCCAATAAATTAATAAATATATTAAAAACCATTAACATGTTCTAGTGTGAGCCGGTTAACCAACTAACCAAATTAATCAAGTTTAAAGGAACTAATAATTTTATTTTGTGGTAACTTTGTAAAATAGTAACATTTTAGCTTCAGTAATTTTAATCCTGTAGACTATAGATTACATCATATTATCTACATCACATTGATTTATACCCAACAACTTAGCACCCTAGCCCTATGGTCCAACCCAACCTGCGAATCTGGATCTATCAACGGAGCAATTCCATTCCAGTCGTAGTCTCAATTCCATATTCAATGAAAGTCTCCGCCGTGTCTATTCCGGTTCGTCTCCATTTTAGTGAAACTCTTCCTCAAGCAAGGCAGCCGATAAGTCATCGAAGGCTTTGATTTAAGAGTCTTATTTTTTACTTATTGCTTAGTGAATCATATATCTACGAACCGACCTTAAATCTCTTTTGTGTTCTTGATATGAATTCCCTTTTGATGTTAACAATCGTCATTGCAACTTGTTTCTTAGTATATATAACATCGTTGGGCTAATAAAATTTTATGACTTCTAAAACATACTCTTTAACTTTAATATTGTTTTATGAATTCAAACTTTAACAATCTTCCAGCGAATAGCTAGGTTTGTGCGGCTAATTCGTACTTTCACCACTCTAAGTCATTATCTCAACCACTTTTGTCACAACCACCATCGCTAACAATCATGCAATGAATTTTATTACATAATGAGTTGTCACGAACAATATCATAGAGTTGTTGTTGGTGACATATATTGGTTATTAAAACACCCTATCCTCTTATATTTTTTTCTTTTTATATACATATATAAATAGAGAGATATGTAGAGAGAGATTAAAATAGGAGGTTGTCCGAATAAATAAAGGTTTAGAAAGAGTGCGGATTTTTTTTATTTTGCCACAATGCTATTTCCTCTTGTACCTCCACTATTCTTCTAATAGTGACGCATAAAAAATAATACGTAATAAGTAAGTAATTGGTTGTCACGTGTTATAATTTTGTAAGCTTGATATTATGTTTTCAGATTCTTTTGTCTACGTATGTATTTCTTGTATGAAATAAGATAAAATATGTAAGTTCAATCAAATCTTATAACAAATTATCTTTATATAATTTAATTCTTCATTACTTGTTATTTAGTTTTTTTTACTCAACCCATATAATATTCATGATTCTAATTTAAAAAAATCATACAACATGAAAAGTACACAAACAAGTGGTACATATTACTGTATCCTTGTTAGGGGATAAATTAAATTAAGTGAGAAAAATATTATGTCTATCTGAATAGTTCTGTCAAAATTCAAGAAACCTTTAAAGATAATATTGTATCCTCTTAGCTCCTAATTTTTGCTCAAACGAAAAGAAAATAAAGCAAGTGATAGAAAAGGAAAAGAGAAACAGAAAGTTCAACACTTTAAAATTTTGAATTTAAATGAGTAGAAATATAAATTTGTAATCATATAATTAAAATGTTGAGAAACTAAACATTAAAGAGAGAATAAAAGTCAAAAGCCGTCCGCATTACCTGGTGCAAAACGCGGCATATCTCCGCGTGTTGGTATTTGCCGAATTCTACATCGAAGCCACTAAGAAGGCTCCCATTTTTTCAATACATTAATGATGACTTTACTTTTGAGTAAACATTACAATACATCAATGATGACTTTATGTTAAGAAAACATTTCAATCCCGGTGTAAGTTAAAAAAGTGTAGTTAAAATCAAAATAGTGTGGTTTATGAATTTTTTTGTTTCTCTCTCCCATTCTCATTGGATAATTTGTAAAATACTTTTTAAATGTTTTTTAATTAAAACCATTTTAGCTTTCTGAAAAAAAAAAGTTTCATTCAAGATATATAATTTAAACGATTTATTAAATAAATTAATTGTGGTCTTAGACTAAAAAAGTTTTGATTTCTTTAATTGTGGTTTTAAAAAACGTAATTATTTTTTTAATTTCTTTAACTGCTTTTAAATGTTTAACCTTAATCTTTCAGTTACCCCTCATTTTACAAAACAAATTATATTTGTGGTTCTTGTTTGAATTTTAAACTATGCTCTTCGTATTGTTTAATAGAAGATCTCGTTAGAAATTATAAAAATTAATGAGAGAATTATTTCATAAAAGAACAATAAGAAAGTTAAATATCTAGGTACATTTGTGCATTTTAAATAACTGAGAAGTATTTTAAAGGTTTTTATAAACTTAATTAAGAACCAACAGTTTTTATTAATAATAAAAGTTTATGTCAATGTAATATTCGATTTACTTAAGGGTGCATAAAGATGATACAAATTTTTTTAAAATTTTTATGTTAGTTTATATTTTTATATATTATATTATTTGTTAGTGTAAACTTCAATAATTGAACCTTATGTCAATTATATTTTTGATATAGCAGAGTATATTGCATTAAATTAAAAATGAGATTTTCACTGTGACAATACGTAAGCAACTATATTTTTTTTCAATAATATAAATTAACGCTAGCATTAAGAAATTAATAAATAAACAGGAAAATAAATAAGATAATTTATATATCAACTATAAATCAATTATAATAGATACCGAGAGAAATTAAAAAAATCTAGACTACTAAATAAAAGCTATATTTATAGAACATTACTAGAAATTTAAAAGAATCATTAAAATTGTTTTTTGAGAATATCCGATGAGAATATGAGAGAGAAACAAAAATATTTTTAAAAAACATAATTTTCGTAAATACTTTTCAAACTACACCATTTTGGTAAATAAAATTTCCACCTACACTGTTTTGGTAAAAAAAACTCATTAAACGTCACCATTCGCTTAAATAAATAAGAAAAATTAGATTTTAATAATAAAAACTATTAACTAAAGGTTAATATTAGTCCAAACTAACAGTTTGGCCGGTACTAGTGCCAACTTTCGATTTTGTTACTAATAACAATATCAGTCTAAATTTTTATTAACTCCCTTAGTTTTTATGATGTATTTTGTGGTGTAGTTCGTGACGTGATTTATAACATAGAAATAATTATAAATATAAATATATTACTCGATTTAAAAAGATCAATTTTTGAATTTATTCAACGTGATACTTTTGTTGTTGCTGAAGTAGTTTGTAGACAAAGAGATGCAAAAATTGAATGATATATTTATATTTTTTATTTTAGCTATGTAATATGTCATGTCACATAACACATCACGAGCAACGTCATCTACCACGTCATAAAAAAACTAACGGAGTAAACGAACAGTTAGTCTGGGAGTGTTACTGGTAACAAAATTGAAAGTTGGGATTAGTACTAGTCAAACTGTTAGTTGGGATTAATATTGCCAATAGTTAATAGTTTGGATTATTAAAACTCAATTTTTCAATAAATAAACTAAAATATTTTACTACAATGGTTTTCATTGTTTGTTGATTTATCATGTGGTTTTATAGATTTTTTACAAACAGGTTATTTATTTTATATTATATGATCTTGTTTTTTTTTGTCCGGGCCCAAAACGATGAGTATTTATGTATGGTTGAAGGGACTTTGTGTGAATGGCCATGCCGTAACAGTTATATGGCAAGGAATTTTTGCATAGATCTACTAGTCATGGCATTGTGCTTTTGTAACAAGCACATGAAGAAAAACATCACCTTCCAAAGGAAAAGATGTTCAAGAAGGTGCAAGAATCGGTAAGAAAGAATATGAAGCGGTCTTTCGGTGTTCTTAACGCAAAATGGGTCATACTTAGGCGACCTGACCGAGCTATAACTATAGAGAAGAGAAAAAACATGGCTTATACGCATTAATAGTTGTTTAAGTGGCATAATATATTGTACATCCTCCAATAAATCCAAGTACTTTACTGTACATCGAGTTGCATTTTGTTATTATGTAAATTACATTTTAATTAATGATATTTGGCATGTTTAACCGTTTCAATTCAAAAGGACATCTTTTAACATATAATGCTTTGATGTAGTCTGTAATCATTTCAGTCTGTGGTACTATCTCTGTTAAATTTTCGATTAAGTTTATGGGGATTTTAACCATTTCGTGTTTACGGGGGTTGTTTGTGTAACCACTTTTGCTACTACATTAACAATATTTGATTGTTTCATTTCAGCCCCTTAAGTTGTTCATTCACAATGCCCTAACCCTTTGTTTCTTCCCCAACCCATCTCCGACAAGCACCACATCATCTCCGATTCTCTAGAGCTTTTTTTTTTACGGTAGATAAAATCTTAATATACGTTATTGTTAATAGCTCACAAGTCAAATATAGTTTTGATTACAAGAATATGAACTAAAAAAGGAATTTAACGCTAGAAACTGTGTAATATGATCATAATCAAAAACATTTAGAGCATATTCATCGAGGAATATGAATTATCAACCTAAAATAACATTCAATTAAATTCAACAAAACTAGAATATCCCCAAACAGGAGAAGTACTTATATAACTATACCAAAACTAACTGATTTTGGTCCTGTTACCTTCACCTCAAACCTCTTGATTTATGTCAAATTAATATCCTCCATTAACTAACATAAGCTCTCCATCACTAAAAGTTGTTTTAATAATATTTGTTGCATAGACTGTGAGCCTAAGATGCCATAAATCTAGCTTCAACTCATTAACATCATTGTTACAAGTAGAAATACCATGTGTCGATGTCACCACAACCTTAGTAGCGTCAGGACAAATCTCGATAGTAAGAGCAGCAATGTAGGCGCCAATATTGAGGCAGAGGGGTGCAAACACAAAATCATCACATTAACGTCAACGTATAATAAAAGCTCAATTACTTTCCCAAAGATAGCAGGGAATCACCCGACCCTATTTTGATTGCAGATAACAATACCGACATTAGATATGACTTGTAGGAATGAACAGAAAAAGACATAGGTACATGAATAAATGAAGAGAAGTAGGTAAAGGGGTGAATGATCTAGTATTTGAAGACTGTGTAAATGATCCAAGCCAGCTCGCAAGCTATTCAAGATCTGTTCGAAAAAAGCTCGAATTGAGCTGAGTTTAAACGAGCTCGAACCCCAGCTAAAGCTCATATTGTGGCTCGCTCACTAAACGAGCTTGAGCCCAAGCTTCAGATATCAAACTTGAGTCGGCTTGCAAGCCTAAACGATCTTTTCTAAATACTATTTTTTATAATATCTTTTACATATTAAATATATATTTATATAAATAATGTTGTTATGTATAAAGTTATGATAAAAAACAGTTAAATAATATATACTATCTTATATATAAAGAATATTAAGAATATATAATTACAATAAATAAACTTAAAAATAATGATATCAATACCAGTAAAATTTTAAAAATTAAGAATAAAAGTAAAGAGAAAATAAAAAAAAAACGAGTTTAAAAAAAAGCGAGCCAAGACTCGAGCTCGAGCTTTAATAAAAGAATCGAGCTCGTACATCTCGAGCTCGAGCTTTCTAAAATTAAAACAAGCTCTCAGCTCGGCTCGGCTTGTTTACACTTCTTGAGGGTAGTAGATGTTTAGTTCTTTTACACAAATAGAGGAGGTTAGGTGTAAGTTTTCTACCCTGAGATTAAACTTGGTAATATACATAAATAGTCCTTACACCAATGATTCTTAGCCCAAGTGGTTGAGGTGTGCTATCTCAAGACTTTATTAATCTAAGGGAGGTATTAGGTTCAAATCCTACCAGAGACAAAATAATCAAGGATTTCAGGTTGGACAAGTGGGTGTTTTTACTTAAGGTGAGTTTCCTCCTGAGTGTGGCCTCAAGTTCGCCACTGATGGGAATAGGCTAATGTGAGAGTTTTCCTTCAAAGGACATGTCAGCCTGGGTCCCTAATGTTTCATACCCGAGTAATGGAGATTATCGGATGGGAAAGTGACCTGTTAACGGTCCAATTATCAATTCAAAACAGAAAAGAAAAGGAAAAAACCATTCATAGTCCTTAGACGTAAAAAAGACTTAAATGTTCTTTCATTTAATAGAAAAGTTTACAAAGTTAGTGTTAGGGTGAGAATGACTACAAAATGTGCACTTAAAGGATCAATATGACAAAGTATTATGTTTTTGAATGAAATGGGTTAGTTGGACAAAACTCAAGGGCATAAAATATAATTTACTCTTCTTTTAAAGGATGGTATTATTATAAAAAGAGAAGAAAAACTAAAAAGTGTAAGAAGTATTATTATCCATTAGATCTTGGATCAAATGGGTAAGAAAATTTGATAATATAATGGTAAATAATTAAAATTTAAATGATAGGCCAAGGGTATTTTAGTCTTAACCACATTTTCAAGTTTATTTTTTTTTAAAAACGCTAGTAACTTACATACAACATTATTTGTTTAAAAACATTACACCATAAAATAAAGCATTTTTTGATCTTTAAAACCCCTATAATTTTGTTAAATTAAAATAATTTTTTTCACGTTATTTCAGCTCATTGTGTAATATCAGGTCATTGTCTAATATTCATCAGATTATTAAGATAAATGTTGATCATTTTGTTATGCATTGTGTTTTTTAAAAAATGGTGATTTTCAATTAAACAATGCTAAAAATATAATTTTTTTATGATTTTCAGTTCATTATGTAACCCTAAGCAAGTCATTGTATAATACTCATCAAGAAGCTTATTGTTTTTATTGCTAATAATTGAGTCTAGTGCTAGTTATTGTGTTACTCATTGTGTCTAGTGTTAACCAATGTACTTTTTTAAAATGGTGATTTTCAAATAAACAATGCTGAAAATTTAATTTTGTTTTTACATTTTTCTATTTTTTGTGTAATCCTGAACAGGTTATTTTGTAATACTCGTTAAGCAACTCATTATGCCTATTGCTAATTATCGAGTTTAGTATTGGTTATTATGTTACCCATTGTGTCTAATGTTGACTCTTGTTTTATGTAATGTGTTTTTCAAAATGGTGATTTTCAAATAGCACAAAATTTAAAATGTAATTTTTTTTATGTTTTTTCCAGTCTATTGTGTAATCCTGATCAGTTCATTGTATAATCCTTGTCAAGCAGCTTATTGTGCATATTGCTAATTATAGAGTTTAGTGTTGGTTATTGTGTTATCCATTGTGTCTAATGTTGACTATTGTGTTATGTAATGTGTTTTTAAAATAGTGATTTTCAAATAGCACAATATTTAAAATGTAATTTTTTTATGTTTTTTTCTAGTCTATTGTGTAATCCTAATTAGTTCATTGTATAATTCTCGTCAAGCAGCGTATTATGTCGATTGCTAATCATCGAGTCTAGTGCTAGTCATTGTGTTATAAATTTTGTTTAATGTTAACCATTGTGTTAGGCATTATGTTTTTTAAAATGATGATTTTCAAATAACACAATAATAAGAAATATAAACTTTTTATATCTCAAGCATTGTTTTGAAAAAGCAGATGGACCGGCTGGCCGGTCCGACCGATAGGACCGGGAACTGGACTTCAATCCGGTCCGGTTCGGTGCTTAAAACCGTTTTTGGCATTAAACCAGTGGTCGGACCGGTCGGACCAGCGGTCGAACCGGGAACTGGTCCGGATGAACCGGGGGTTGGACCGGTCGAACCGATTTTTCATAAATATTTTGTATTTTTTAGTAACTTTTACATATATATTTATAAAATAATTATACTTTTATCCAGTTCTTAAATCCGGTCCGACCGGTTGAACCGGTCCGACCAGTGAACCAATAAGACGTTCGGTTCACTGTCCGATCCGGTTTTGAAAACATTGGTTTTCAGTTCATTATATATTACTCATCAGATCAAGTCTAGTGTTGGTTATTGTGTTGTCCATTGTGTCTAATATTGAATATTGTGTTATGCATTGTGTTTTTTAAAATGATAATTTTCAAATAACACAATACTAAAAACGTAAATTTTATGTTTTTTTTAAAATTATGTAATACTGATCATGTCAATGTGTAATTTTCGTTAAGCAGCTCATTGTGTCGATTAGTAATGGTCATTATGTTACCAAATTTGTCTAATGCTGACCATCGTGTTATGCATTTTGTTTTTAATAATGATGATTTTTGAATAAAACAGTAATAAGAAATGTAAAATTTTTATGTTTCAAGTTTATTATGTATTACTAAGTAGATCGAGTCTTAGTGTTGGTTATTGTGTTATCAGTTTTGTCTAATTTTGACTATTATCTTATGCGTTGTGTTATTTAAATTAATAATTTTAAATAACATAATGTTAACAATATAACTTTTTTACGTTTTATCGTTTATTATGTAATATTATCATATCATTGTGTAATGCTCGTCAAACAACTCATTGTGTCGATTGCTATAAAATAGTCTAGTGTTGGTCATCGTGTTAACCATTTTGCCTAATGTTGACCATTGTGTTATGCATTGTGTTTTTTATAATGATGGTTTTCGAATAACACAATAATAACAAATGTAAACTTTTTTATTTTTCAAGTTTATTATGTATTCCTCATTAAATAACTATGTAATCTTCATCAATTCAGAAGATTACAAAATCAACTGACGAAATTACACAATGAGTTAAAAAAATTATTTGTTTATATCAACACTATATTCATTTTAAAGATTAAAAAATACTTGCTTTTATGTTGTATTTTTTTAAAAAATAATATAGTATGCAAAAGTTATGAATGTTTAAAAGAAAGGGTGGAACTTTGGAAGGGGGGACATTACCAAATTTTCCCTCCAACTAATTTTCATCAAAAGTACACGTGTCGACATTATAATCTTGCTCACATCTTTTAGTTTTATAAGACTTTGTATTTGAAAATTTCTCTCTTTTAAATTCCTGCAAGGTGTATAAACTTTTACCAACATATTATGCTATAAAATAAGTTTTTATTAAATTAATATAGAAATTTTTTAAGCTCATATTATTTATTTGAAGCTACCAGAAAAGTCATCTGAAAATCTTTTATGACGATTCGATATTTTTAGGGTTTTAAACATATTCTAAATTTGGGCCTTAGCATGAATTCTTTTTTGTTTAGAATCCTTACGCATGAGAATATGTGCACATATATTTTTATATACTTAATACTAAATAAAGCAATTAATAAATGTAACAAACAAAATGGGAAACATTAGAAATAATTCGAAAGAGAAAACTTATAACATAGGTTGTGTGATTATCTTAACTTGTCTTGACAAACTTAATTGATCTAACTCATGAACTTAATCCTTAAATAGACTAGTCTCTTGTTTAAGATGCATATATCTAGTAAATACTCATCAGTGCTAAGTTCTAATGCATGGCTACTATAAGATTTACTAATACTAGATACCTATAGATGTATTAAAGTGCTAGAAAAGTTAACTCCCTGCTAAGCGCTCATAATATCGTAAGCAAAGGAATCTCAAAGGCGACTATAAACACTTATAATAACCTATAGTACATAGTAAACCTTACTCAAATCAACATATAACAAAGAATAGTAACTACAATCAAGAAGTTGTATCTTGTCACACCGTAATTCATGGGTGCGACCTGTTGTAGATCTTATAATTTAATACATTGGAAGACTTATCATTCAAGACAACAAACTAGATTGAATTAAAACATTAATGTTGTTTGCATAAATCCATACACCTATTGCATTCAAATTGCACATGTGTAAATGCATCAAGTGTATTGTCCTAAGCAGGTTTAACTCAGTCACTATGCTTTACATGAAAATATTATTTAAACTCAAGCCACTAAATCTCCTTCACCTAGATAGTGCCTCCTGGCACCTCTAGAACCTACATCACGAGCTAAAACAAATCAATAACAACGTTGTTCGAAAGTCATAACCAATAACTCTAAAGCAGATAGATATCATAACAAAGTGTGCAACTAAATATCAACAAATCAACCTATACCAAAGTCGCCTTAACAGGAAACAATTTTTTTAATCACATATATGCCACTTCACGTTTATTATATACACAATAGGAGGATAGGATAAAGGCACAACGATCGATCAAATCCCACACCAGTAATCCAGCTCAGCCTTATCCATAGTTTCTAATGTGGCATCAGACTTGCCATAGTCCTATTCATATATCACTGTTATGGTCTCAAACTATCATTATCTGCTAGTCCTATCCATAGTCTCTGTTGTGGGCTTGAATTAGTCTAATCCTATCCAGAGTCTCCGCTGCGGCCTTAAATTGTGTATCTAACCAAAGAGCGTGGCTTCCTTATCTAGATAGATCCACCTAAGCACACTTAGGTCTCGAGACCTGAATCACGTATTATGTCAACTAATCCTCTCTTTAACTTAATGATTTTCCCATCCTTATCACCCATCATCGGTCTATACATACCTAAGAACATGGTTGCCTAGATCTCAAGATTAATTTGTTTCTTCTCACACATTTAAACATTTTCATCAAATCATCTAATAAACTCAAACACAACCCTAAAACATTTAAGAATAATGGGACAATTAGACTCACAGCGACGGGCTTTTCCAATAAGTGTTCGGACACTCGTTGGCGAGCGTATTGAAACCTAGTAATACATAGACATTCACAACAAGTTGTTATAACTTCAAACATTGAACCCTTAGGGATTCCACCATCCCTGGTCATCATTTCCCATATAACTTGGACACACCCAACACAATGACTAAATCGAATTGACTTGTCATATCACAACAATCCTTTTCTTGCTTATTATCACGGCCAGGTTATGACACAATATGACATTACCTAAACCATTCTAAAAGAAACTAGATTTGTCCCATGCCAAAACATGGTTATTATTCTTATCATAACAATCTTATGCATCCTAACTATAATTTACTAGTTTTGGTTCTTTCCAAAACCTCGGTTTATCCCGTAATACACAATTATGCATAATTGGGGAATGGGGGTTTAAAACCTTACCACAGTATATCTGAACTCTCAGTCGATCCTCTACAACCATGAATCCATCACCAAGTAATCCAACACTACAATGGGATCTCACACGTCAAGTTTTCATCAATTTATAATAATAAGTCATATTAAAGGTAAATACGACTTACCGAAGAAATCGTGCCTCAAAATGTTGATTCTAGGCCATACCAACGTTAAGGAGATAACATAAATGATCCAACACTACAAGTTGCTCTATTTTTTCCTTCACTATGTTTTGTTCTATTAAGCTTTAAGTAAGGTTTTTAAGAAGGTAACATAAATGATCGATCAGATGGAGACAAACACGCTACACTCCTTTTCATTTAACTACGTTTTTTATCTCATTGAGTTTCTTAGCAAAGTTCTAACGAGACAATAGATCCAAGGGCAGATTGGTAACCAATGGTGGTTGTTATAATTGTACATCATTATGGCTATCAACTTATAAAATAGATTAGGCTTGTTTTATAAAATTTCCTCTCTTATATGCGAATGATCAAATTATAAGAAAAGTCAATTTGTCTAAAAAGTCTAAAGAATATTAGAAAACTAACACGTGACAACTCTAACAAACACAGATTGGAAACATTTCAATGACGTTGGAACTAACTCGTCAAATATACCATCTTAGCTTTTAGGGTGTGGAAATTAGATTTTAGTGTTTAGATTTTGCGTTTACCTATAAGTTTAGCTTTTGGTAGTTTTTAGTGTTTAGCGTTTAGGTTTAGCGTTTTCATTAAGGGTATAGGGCTTAGCTTTAGAATTATGGGTGTAGGGTTTAACATACAATGAGCTAGTTCCAATATTATTGTAATGAGTTCAATCAGAGTTCATATAAGCAGGTTTTTTAGGATTTTTAAGGCAAATTGAACTCATTAATTTCCTACACACACAACACACACACACACACACACACACACACACACACACACACACACACAACACACATATATATATATATATATATATATAATATATATATATTATATATGTGTGTGTGTGTGTATGTATATATATATTGTGTGTGTGTGAGTGAGTGTGGCTTGTGCACATTCTATTAATAACCATGAATATGTTAAGAACTATTAACAATCGCTTTAACTTTTGTACTATTTATTTTATAAATTGTACAAAATGCTTTATAATTATAATGTTTATAGGATATATTTAAAAAATACGATATGTATAGTTTTATATTCACCTATGTTAAATGGAATATATATACACTAGTTTAGAATCCCGTGTGATAGACAGATTAAATAAATAAAAATATCAAATATTTTGTAATAAAAAATAAAATGATTATAAAACAATATTTTCAGATATAATATGTTTGAATTACGTAAAAATAAGTATTCAAGTAAGACAACAATAATATCATTTTACGCTTCTTTCATGAAATTATTTTTTATTTTGCTTTTTAAATTTTTTTTTATTTTTTAAACCATCCTTGTAAGGATTCCTATAAGTCTGATGCAGCCAAAACATCCAAAGTCTCCCTGTATGCATGAACTGAAGAACATAAGTAGAAATGTTTCGGAAGTTTTACACCTTTCATTAGAAGCTTCAAAGACCAACATCTTCCGAAGCCAAAAGTGAAGTCTTCCGAAGCTTCAAAGACAAACTCTTCCGAAGCCAAAGAGTGAAGACATATTTCTTCTGAAGACTTTTAGAGACATGCTTTTATCTGATGTACTTTACTATAAAGCTGGACCACCTTTCCGCTGCAACTCTGTTTAGTCACCAACTTACATGAGTTGGTGAAAGGTCCATGCTTTTGGTAACTGTACATTGAGGTCTTGAGTCTGTGCTTTCTACTTTATGTACTTTTATCCTTTTTGTAATATATTAGGATGTGAGCTATGGCATGTCATAGTCACTAGTCAAAAGGCAATCTGCCTTTTGACTCTACATTTGATTTTGTTGTCTAGTCTTATGTATCCAGCTGGCTTTCAAAGTATGGCCGGCTGTAGGATGTAGTATAAAGTATCTCAAGTACTTGTAACTTTCAAAATGTATGCTTTGTAAAATTTGTAAAAGAACTTGAGAAGCAATATATAACATTCTTGAAAACCAATTACTTGTTGTTGTTACCTATTTTGTTTAGTCTCTTTTTTACTTGTGTTCTTAGCATCTTTCATATAAGTAATCAGTTCCCTGTTTGATCTGTTAAGTGTTTTAAAGAACTCTCCTCATTGTGTTGTTGTGTTGTAAGTGCATACCCTTCACCGGTCCTGCATTTGGTATCAGAGCTTTCCAGGCTCTTGATATAAGATCTCACCATCTTAAGATCCCTCACACACACAAAATACTTAACAACTCAAATGAAAGCTATTACCAAAGCTGATATGAAAACTGGAACTATGAAAAAGTCTTCATTGATCACTCCTGAAGACTTTGATACTTGGTGTTAAAGAATGGAAGGCTTCATCAAGTCTCAAGACTCTAGAATGTGGGACTCTGTTATTGAAGGACCTTACATACCAACACCACTTCTGCTACTAGTGGTGGTATGATTCCAAAGGCCGTGGCTGATTACTCTGAAGAAGACAGGAAAAGAATAGAGATTAATCAGAAAGCCATGACAGCCCTTCAAACTGCTCTTCCAAACTCCATCTACAGAGGCTTCAAGAAATGCAAAACTACCAAGCAACTATGGGAAGCACTAAAGCTGATGTATGAGGGGTCCACTAAAGCAAAGGAGAACAAGAAGGATCTCCTGAAGCAGCAGTTTGAAAACTTCACCTTCAAGGTAGGTGAAACCATGACTCAACAATACTTCAGGTATGTTGAGATTGTGGATACTCTAATGGATGTTGGAGTAACTCTTGAGAACAGGGACATTGTAAGGAAGTTTATTTCCTCTCTTCCTAGACAACGGACACATTATTGTGTTGTTATCAAGAGGACTGAGAACGTTAAGACTCTTACTCTCACAGAGTTGTATGGTATTCTTAGTGGCTGATGGAGATGAACATACAAAACTCATCTGGTAACTCCAGCAATCAACTGAGTTCAGGCCTCCATGTGGCATGTCACCTTGGGGTGGGGATGATATAGCCCTTGAAATGCCTTCCTCAAAGAGACTCTGAATGAACGAGTCTAAAGAGTCCACATCAATGTGAACTTGAGGAAGTTGTTGAGTATGTATAATTGCAAGTGAGGAGCAAACCACTCCAAGGTGACAAATCACCCATACAGGAGGAAGTGGATACCATAGCTCCCACTTCCTATGAGGAGCAAACCACTCCCATCTCTTCTAGAATCAGTACTGAGGTTCCTCAAGCTTAGCCTAATGAGCTCACAAGCCCAACTGCCTTAAGCCTTCACTCAGTCTCAACACTCAAATGAACAACCTTCAGGGGACAGTTACCATCCCCAGCCTTTAGACTTAAATCAACCCATTCCCAACCTTGAATTCTATACTGATGAAGACTTAGGTTTCAGTAAGTACCATGAGTCTCTCTACTCTTTCCCTACTCAAAGAGAGATGAGTACTCCTGAGTCTCGTTTGTCTAGCCCACATCAGTCACCTATCACTGAGGTGGATCTTCCTGAACCTGTTTAGGAGGTTCATATGGTAGAGGCTCTCACTTCTACAAGTGATTACATCATAACAACCTCAACCATGGCAACTCAGCCCATTGACACTTCAACTGAGGCTGTCAATGTGCAGAGGAAATCCAGCAGCCAAGAACCTGAAGCTGGTGGTGAGAGAGAGGACTTTGGTCCAATCATCTCATCCCCCAATGATTCTTCTAGTGAAGATGAGAGGAATTTGAGACTAAATGTGCAAAAATTGTCAAAAACATGCACTTATCTAGTCTCTAAGGTTAGTCACCTTGAATCTTAGGTGACTACCCTGCACAATAGGATTAATGATCAGTAACTTGAGATATCTTATCTCAGGGAAAAACTAGCTGGAGACCTTTAAGAAGAGCTCAACCAGGAACCCAAGAACCTATGAATGTGATTGACCTAACTCCTAGCTCACCTATGCAAGAGGGTGATGCTACCAAAAAGGAGAAGAAAGTCATTACAGTTATAAAACTTGGGAGTTCTTTAGGGAGTATGGACATTGAGGACTCACCATCCTCACTTGCAATTATACATACTCAGCAACTTCCTCAAGTTCACATTGATGTGGACTCTTTAGACTCTTTCATTCAGAGTCTCTTTGAGGAAGTCATTCCAAGGGCTATATCATCCCACCCCAAGATGAACATGCAAAACTCATCTGGTAACTCCAGTAATCAACCGAGTTCAGGCCTCCAGCAATCAACTGAGTTCAGAACCTTAAGACTCTTACTCTCACAGAGTTGTATGGTATTTTTAGTGGCTACCAGATGGAGATGAACATGCAAAACTCACAGAGTTATATGCTACCCTGACAACTCACAAAAGGGCCCTTTCATCACCTTCCCAGAGACTCCAAGAGAAAGCTATACTCAAGGAAGTCCTTTCCAAGAGACAAGTTCTTCTCATGCCTTTGTCTCTGCTGATGAAATCACAGGCAACTTTCTCTTCACCCTTGAAGATTTGGACTGTATCCATCCAGATGATCTGGAGTACATAGAGATAGTTCAGCAGATGGCTCTTCTCACTCATAGAGCCAAGAAGTTCTACAAGAGGACAGGGAGAAAGTTTCCAAGCAATACAGCCAGTGGAAAGTTTGGGCTGGATAAAAGCAAAGTAAAGTGTTAAAACTGTAACCAGATGGGACACTTTGCAAAGGAGTGTAAGGCACCAAGGACAAATGGTGGCCAAACACAAACCAAACCAAATTACATTGATAAAGCTCCTCAGAATGAGAAGCCAAAGCAGCAAGATGCAGTTGCTGTTGAAGAAGGAGGCTTTCACTGGAGCTTTCAGGTAGAAGATGAATCT
Source organism: Flaveria ramosissima (assembly GCA_025215565.1). Classification (NCBI taxonomy): domain Eukaryota; kingdom Viridiplantae; phylum Streptophyta; class Magnoliopsida; order Asterales; family Asteraceae; genus Flaveria; species Flaveria ramosissima. The sequence goes on along the minus strand of CM046046.1, from coordinate 22,888,156 downwards.
CCAAACCAAGCACTTATGGCAGACCATGATGAAGCCAAGGTATTGGAACATCTTTGTACTCCTGAATGTATTGCTAAAGTTAATAGATACATGTCCTATAACTTAGAAATGAGATCTAATCTTGAGTCCTTAAATATCTTAAAAGCTGATTTTAAGAGAGCTGAAAATGATTATAAACTAAAGATAGAGGACTTAGAGAAAACCATTTCAACTCTTAAACATGAGCACACAAACTACAAGACTCAGATAAATAACCTCATTACTAAGTTAACTGAATGCCAGGCTGAGCTTGTGATCAGTAAAGCCAAGGCAGAAAAACGTGTTCTTGAAGAAGAGACCTTCAAGAACATAATCTCCTCATCCTTGTATGCAAAAGTTTATTATCAAAATAAGCAGGGACTGGGATCTTGTGAGATAGCTCCTCCACACACAATCTTGTCTGTAAGATCTCCTAGGTGTGGAACTTGTGAAGATGAGCTTCCCCTCATAGACCCTTTGACTAAAGAGGATGAAGAGGAAATGGTGAAGAATGGCTCTGAGAAGAGTGAATAAGAGCATTCTAAGAAGGGTCACCATCCCTCTTAGGAGAGAAAAGCTGTTAGGATGACCAAGTCCAGGAGAAAGAACTTGATCAGGAAGGCCAAAAGAAAGTCCATGAAGGCTCAAGAGATCATGGCCACCTTCAACTCTGCACAGAAACAAGTCTTCATCTCTGTAGGATTTGAAGTGGTAAAGGCTGAAGACACCAACTTGAACCTCATCAACAAGAGTTCTGGTTCATGTCCAAATCATCCCATCATCAAGAAGAAGGCTGATCAGTTGTGCACCCTGTTGTACAACCTGAACCATCCAGCTTCAAAGGTAGTTCTATCCCCATAAGAATTCTCACAACATCTTCAAAGATGAAGATGGAGAAGGAAAGTGATCAAGTTCAGCCTTGTTCACAATGGAAAACTCCTAGAAGGAAGAAAATAGACTGTGTTATGTGTGGGAGTACCTCTCATCTTGCTAAAGATTGTGTTTACAATCCAAAGAGTACTCCCCACATAACCAAGAAAGAAACTTCTAAGAGTTTGGAGAAGAAGAAGCAAGCTTTAGAAGGAAAATCTCTTTTTTTCGGAAGCTCCAAAATGAAGAAGATGACAAGTGGAAACTTGCCTTTGGAAGAAAATTTGGTCTCGAAAGAATGGAATACTTCCGAAGCACTGAAGCTTGCTGCAGTGAAAGCAAGATCTTCCGAAGGTCCAGCCATCAAAACATCCGAAGTCAACAAAACTTCCGAAGTGTTGAAGGTCAAGTCTAAGCTTCCAAAGGTGGTGTGGAAGTCAAAGAAAGACCAAGTGGCTGAAAGTTCTTCATCAACATCAGCAAATAATCCTTCTAGCATGACTATAGGATCAATTACTGTTGCATTGTCTTCAACTTTTTTTGATGATCACAAGACCAATGAGGCTTGGGTTTCCAAATGTAACTAATCATCTCTTTTGTGCAGGAACAACTCAAGACAAATAGAAATGTATGGATCATTGACAGTGGCTGTTCCAGGCACATGACAGGCAATAGGTCACTACTCTAAAAGTTTGAAAGAATTGATGGAGGACCAGTTGCTTTTGGAGGAGATGTAGGAGGTCACATTACAGGAAGGGGCAATGTCACAAATGGTAAGCTCAACATTGAGAAGGTAAACTTTATCAAGGAGCTTGGGTACAATCTTCTGAGTGTATCTCAATTTTGTGATCAGAATCATAACATGCTCTTACTGAGCATGAGTGCATTGTTCTCAGGCCCGAGGTGGTCATTCATCATGAGCACATCTTGCTCAGAGCCCCTAGGAAAGGGAACATGTACAAGATGGATTTACAAGAAATATCTCCCTCAGGAGAAGTTTCATGCTTTCTATCTAAAGCAAATAATGACGAGTCTTTCCTCTGGCATAAAAGAATGTGCCATGTAAACTTTAAAAATATGAATAAATTAATTAAGAATGATTTGGTAACTGGAATACCAAAGAAAGAGTTTACAAGTGATGATCATTGTGTTGCATGCCTGAAGGGGACGCAACACAAGGTATCTCACAAGCCAAAGGAAAAAAATTCCATAACTAATCCCCTACACTTATTACATATGGATCTCTTTGGCCCCACCAGTGTAATGAGTCTAGGAAGGACCTCTTATTGTTTGGTGATCACAGATGACTTTACAAGATTCAATTGGGTCTTCTTTCTTAGAACTAATAATGAGACCCCTGAGATTCTAAAGAATTTCATCTTAAAGATTGAGAATCAATGTGATCACAAAGTCAAAACCATAAGATGTGATCAAGGAACTGAATTCAAGAATCAAATCCTTGATACATTTTGTGATGAAAAAGGTATTCAAGACAATATAGTGCTCCCAGGACTCCTCAGCAAAATAGTCTTGCTGAGAGGAGAAACAAGACATTAATTGAAGCTGCAAGAACTATGTTGTCTGACTCTAAACTGCCCATCACTTTCTTGGCAGAGGCAGTTAACACTGCTTGCTATGTGCAAAGCAATGTTTTAGTAGTTAAGATACATGGTAAGACTCCTTATGAACTTTGGCACAAGAGAAAACCTTTTATTGGTTTTCTCAGGTCATATGGATGTCCTTGAACCATCTTGAATACCAAATATCAAATTGGCAAGTTTGCTGAGAAATCAGATGATGGACATTTTATTGGATACTCTTCTCAAGGTAAAGTTTATAGAGTATACAATCTCAGAACTAGAGTAGTTGAGGAGTCAGCTAATGTGACTTTCAATGAGCACACTCCCAGTGTGAAAGGTTCTGGTCTGGGTTAGCTATTTCATTCTGATTTAGTTACTAACTGTTTTAACAAATCCTGTGAGCATGTTTCAGGGTACACAGATATACTACCTACAGGTGATCCTGACCCAAGATTTGAGCTAAGAAGACCTTCAAGCTACACATCTTCAGCTCCAGTGGTAACCAATCCTGCAAATGAAGCTTCTCCCAGCACATCAATGACAAATCCTGCTGATACTTCTGGGGTGCCTTCAAATTCCAGCTTAGAGGTACAAAACTCGGATGAAGGAGCTTCAAATGTTGGAGAAAATGGTGGTGGTGAAAGTGATCAGGAATTCCTTGATGCTGATAACCACTCCATGGAAGACAACATCAATGATGTCACACACTCATTGGATCAATTCAATCTTGATAAGTGTGCTGATGTGGAGGGTGAATCCTCCTTGCCAGATAAGAATTTCTCAAATTTAGATCTGTCTAAACAACTTGTTGTGATCCCTCAGCTAAGGATCCACAAGTCTCATCCTACCACAAACATCATTGGAGATGTTGATTCAGGGGTGCGAACAAGAGGACAAACCCATGATGCAAATGTTTGTCTTCACTCTTGTTTCTTGTCCCAGATAGAGCCAAAGAAAATTGATGAGGCTCTAAAGGATGGAAGTTGGGTTGAAGCTATGCAAGAGGAGCTGCTTCAATTCAAAAGGCAAAAGGTTTGGAACCTATGTCCTCTTCCTCAAGGGAAGACTGCCATAGGAACCAAATGGGTGTTTAGGAATAAGAAGGATGATAGAGGACTTGTCATCAAGAACAAGGCAAGACTAGTTGTTCAAGGGTATACTCAAGATGAAGGAATTGACTACACAGATGTCTTTGCTCCTGTAGCAAGACTTGAAGCTGTCAGGATATTCCTAGCTTTTGCTACATCCAAGAACTTCAAGGTCTACCAACTTGATGTCAAGTGTGTTTTCTCTATGGATTGATTGATGAAGAGGTGTATGTCAGACAACCACCTGGGTTGCAGACCCTGATCATCCTGATTATGTCTGCAGGCTTGATAAAGCTCTTTATGGGCTGTACCAAGCACCAAAGAAGTGGTATGTGTTGGATCTAGAGAGGCTGTTGCAACCAAAACCATGTCACTTAGAAGATTTTGAGTACAACATACAAAGGACTTCCGAAGCCAAGTGTGGGACTTCCGAAGAAAGAAGGAGCTCTTCCGAAGTCTAAGTGTAAAATACACTTCCGAAGGAGAACTCCAACTTCCGAAGATAAAGAAGTTACTTCCGAAGAATCAAGACTTAAAGACAAAGTTCTGAAGTCAACTTCCGAAGTATAAAGAAGTCCTTAAAGCCTCGGAAGCATAGAAGCATCTTCCGAAGTATAAGTGGCTTCGGAAGAACTTGTTCTTTCGAAGCCAGTTAACCTTCGGAAGACACTTCTATTATCCAGTAGACATAAGTATGGTCTGTCTGACAGTCCGCTGCAAATCTCTGAGATACTGCATGGCGTTTTCTCAAAAGCCATGTAGTTGACCATACTTTAATCTACTGTTTACCTTTTATGTTAAGTACAGTTGCCATCTTTAGTTGGTAACAAAAGGTAAGTCATGGACATGTCATGACTACCATATCTTAGATAATACTTTATCTAAGATACCTTAACTTTAGCATTGTAGTATATGCTTTAGTCGTAGGTTTCCAGCTGGTATCAAGTATAACCGGCTGTAGGATCTAGTATATATAGTTTCTCATTGTAACTCATGTTCTATGCTTGTAAGTGTCTTGTAATCTTGAGTTGAGAAGTAATATATACAAGTACCTTGAAAATACTCCTGCTTGTTCCTTTGATTACTTATTATATTATTATCAACTCTTGTTAAAGGCATTGCTTCATCTTGTTTGAGTGATATTATAAGTGAGTTTGAGAGAATTACAAGTGTTAAGTGACAAAACCCGATCCTGCAATTGGTATCAGAGCTTTTTAGGCTCTTGATTGTGAGATCTTACCATCCTAATCAACCAGTTTTTCACTCCTCCTTATACCTCACTCAAAAATGGCCCTCATCAAATCTGAAGTTGAAATGGGAACGATGACCAAAGCTCCCATCATCGACCCTGAAAACTTCAGGTCTTGGAGCAGGAGAATGGAAGGCTTCATCAGATACCAGGATAGCAAGATGTGGCAATCCATCGTTAATGGCCCGTACAAGCCAAAAGTTGCTGGTGGAAACGGTGCCATGATCGAGAAGGCTGTTGAAGACTACTCCGATGAAGACAGGAAGAAGCTTGACATAGACAGCAATGCTATGACTGTTCTCATGACTGCAATCCCAAACTCCATCATGGTGGGGTTTGAGCATTGTAAGTCAGCCAAAGAACTCTTTGATGCACTTGCTCAAATGTACTCAAGCTCTAATGATTCAAAGAAGGACTCACTGAAGCAGCAGTTTGAGAACTTCACCTATGTTGCTGGAGAAACTTTTAGCCAGCAATATTTCAGGTATATGGATCTTATCTCCTCCCTCCAATCTGTGGGAATCACTCAAGAACTTAGAGACCTTACCAGAAAGTTCATGAGTGCTCTACCCAATGAGTGGAGTTTCTACTGTGTCTCCATTAAGAGAACAGAGAATTTAAACACTCTCACCATGACCGAACTCTATGGGATCCTTGATGGATACCGTTTGGAAATGGAAAGTAAGAAGGGTCACCAAGCAAGCTTGAGCCTTCCTGCTAGCAACGCTTTAATGGTTGCTGAAGGCTCAGGTATCTCCCAGTCTCAGCAGTACCTGTCATACACCCAGCAGCCATCTTGTTCATCTGGGCCTTACATCACATTCCCTGAGACTCCAAGGTCTCATCAAGCTCAGCAAAGCTCCTTTCAGGAGGGCTGTGCGTTTGTCTCAGGGAGTGGACACTCCAATGATCATCAATTCTGCTTTGATGATCTTGAGTGCTTCAGTCCAGATGACATAGAGTATGTGGACATTGTCCAGCAAATGGCTCTTCTAACCTACAGAGCGAAGAAGTTCTTTAAGAGAACTGGAAGGCAATTCCCTCAAAACCCAATCACTAGCAAGTTTGGGTTTGACAAGAGCAAGGCTAAGTGTTACAACTGTAACCAGCTTGGCCATTTTGCAAGGGAATGCAAGGCTCCCAATCCAACCCGGGAACCTCACAGGCCTCCTCACATCCTTCTACACCAAAGCCCAACGGGAAGTCAACTGAAACAGCAGCTATGGCTCAAGAAGTTGACTGGAGCTTTATGGTCCAAGATGTGACTCCGCTCAAGCACTCATGGCAGGAACAGATGAAAATAAGGTATATGAACATCTCTGTACCCCTGCTTGTATTGCAAAGGTTAAATTGTACCAGGACTACAATATGGAAATTAAATCCGATATTGAGTCTTTAAATGTGCTAAAATCTGACTTTAAAAGAGCTGAATCTGACTACCAAAAGAAAATTGAGGAGTTAGAGAAAACTGTATCTCTTTTAAAACATGAACACACCAACTACAAGACTCAAATCAAGGATTTAATATCCAAATTGACTGAGGCTCAAGCCCAGCTTGTCACAGCTGAGGCTCAAGCCAGGAAGTATGCTATTTCTGAGCAAAACTTCCAAGCCATACTTGCATCATCCTCTCACTCCAAACTTTGCTATCAAAACAAAAGTGGGTTGGGAACCAATGAAATTGCTCCACCACACTCTTATGAGTCTATAAGACAACCAAGATGTGGTACTGAAGAGCAAGAGGTTCCATCTGTTGACCCACCTTGTAAAGAGTCAAAGAGTGATGAAACTGTGGAGACCAAGACCATCACAGGGAAGGAACAGGTAATTGAGCCCTCTCCGGCCAATGATGATCAAACCCTGACCACCAAAGCCAGAAGAAGCAGGGCTAAAGCAGCCAGGAAAACTGCCAAAAAGGTGGCTGAATCCAAGCTGAAGATAGACCCAAAGCAAAAGGGTGTATTCATATCAGCAGGATTCCAGGTGGTTGGACCTTCTGATTCAGGAAAGGAGTATAGTACCAGTACTCCTATCCTACCAAAGGATCAGAAGTTAAAGGGAAAGGTTGCTGATGAGGAGAAAAAGAACAAGAAACAGCAACCCTCAAATTCCCAGAAAATTAACATTGCATGCATAATGTGTGGTCTGCAAAACCACATGGCTAAAGATTGTTACTACAATCCTGCTAGCACACATTATGCAAATAATGTTAAAAGAGAAGGAGTCAGGGAAGGTTTCACATTTGGACCATATCAAATGGTTCAAGTGGTGAAAAAGGGAAAGCTTGTTTCCGAAGCAAGGCTTCTCTCGAAGAAAACTCTTCTTCCGAGAAGAAAAAGGCTTCGGAAGTGAAAGCTGCAAAGACTCACAAAAGAGTCCCCTTGAAACCATCCCAGAAGAAGACTGCTTCGGAAGAAAAGGTGGTGAAGGTCTCTTCCGAAAAGAAAGAAGCTTCGGAAGAATGCCAAGCTACAAAAGCTTCATCAAGCTCATCTTCCATGATCAACCAAGGGATGGAATGGAAGATCAAGAAGATGCTGTAGCCCAAACTTCTTCTTCAAAGACATCTATTGAACCCCCATGCATAAATTTTGGTTCAATCATGTCACTCTCATTGGAAGAACCCAAGACCAATAAGGCTTGGGTTTCCAATCAAAACTAATTATCTCACCTTATGTGCAGGGACATCCATATGACAAGAATAACAACATTTGGATTGTAGATAGTGGATGCTCCAGGCACATGACAGGGAACAGATCTCTCCTTCAACAATTTCAACATTATGATGGAGGTCCTGTCCAGTTTGGAGGTGAGGCCGGAGGATATATTTCTGGCAGAGGAAGTATATCCAATGGAAAATTAAAAGTTGACAAAGTTAATTTTGTCAAACAGCTTGAACACAACCTGTTAAGTGTTTCTCAGTTTTGTGATCAAAAGCATCAAATGCTTTTCACAGAACATGAGTGCATCATCTCAAACCTGGGATGACAATTCCTCAGGAATTGGTGCTTCTTAGATCTCCCAGGAGAGGGGATATGTACAAGCTTGATATGAACAATGCTTCCCCAATGGGAGAAGTATCATGCTTTCTTTCCAAAGCTGATAGTGATGAGTCAACACTATGGCATAAACGAATGTGTCATGTCAATTTTAAGACAATGAATAAATTGGCTAAAAATAACTTGGTACATGGTTTGCCTAAAAAGGAATTTTCTGCAAAGATAACTGTGTTGCTTGCCTGAAAGGGAAACAACACAGGTCTTCTCATAAATCCAAAGTTGTTAACTCTATCACTACTCCATTACACTTATTGCACATGGATCTATTTGGTCCCACAAGTATAATGAGCATTGGAAGGAAATCATATTGCCTTGTGATAGTTGATGATTTTACTAGATTTAAATGGGTATTCTTTTTAAGAACTAAAGATGAAACTGCTGAAACTTTAAAATCTTTTATTCTTAAAATAGAAAATCAAGTTGATCACAAGGTTAAAATAATTAGAAGTGATCAAGGGACTGAGTTTAAGAACTTTGTTCTTGACTCATTTTGTAACTCAAAAGGGATTGCCAGACAATACAGTGCTCCTAGAACTCCTCAACAAAATGGTGTTGCTGAGAGGAGAAATAGGACACTTATTGAGGCTGCTCGGACTATGTTAGCTGATTCAAAGCTGCCTCTAACATTCTGGGCAGAGGCAGTCAGCACTGCATGCTATGTGCAGAACAGAGTTCTTGTAGTAAAGCCACATGGAAAGACCCCTTATGAATTATGGAACAAGAGGCCACCGTTCATTGGCTTTCTAAGGTCCTTTGGCAGCAGGTGTACCATACTTAACACAAAAGACAATTTGGCAAAATTTGCTGAAAAGTCAGATGATGCTATCTTTGTTGGATATTCCTCCTATTCTAAAGCTTACAGGGTTTATAATATTAAAAACCAACAATTTGAGGAATCCTCCAACATTGTAGTTAATGAGCACACTCCTTGTGTTAGGGGGAATGGCCCTGATCATATTTTTGATTTAGAATTGTTTCCAAACTATTCTAAACCATCTTGTGAGAATGTTTCAGCTGGAACAGGTGCTCAAAGCAATTCTGATGAAGATCAACTGTTTGAGCTTCCCAGACCTGCTCCAAGTTCTCCAAGAGCAACAACAAATCAAGTTCCCACTATTGAAAGATCTGACAGCATAACCATTTCAAGAAATAGTGGAACTTCAACAAGGGATTCACCTGATGATCTTCAAGTCTCCTCAGGTGATCCTGCACAACACCAAGCTAATGGAAGCAGCATTTTGAAGGAACATGCAACTGTTAATGATGCTCCACAGCAAGGAAATGATGATGTTTCTCTTTCATTCAATCAGTCCTCATTGAATGAGATTGAAACAACAGCTGGACCAAGTATTCAAGCTCCAGAGCAAAATATGTCCAACTTGGACCTATCTTTGCAACTGGAGGTGATTCCAAGACTCAGAATTCACAATACTCATCCAGCTGAAAACATCATAGGGGAAGTCTCTGAGGGTGTGAGAACAAGGGGACAAACTCACAATGGGAATGTCTGCTTGTACTCATGCTTCTTATCCCAAGTGGAACCCAAGAAGGTGGAAGATGCCTTGAAGGATAGTAGCTGGGTTGAATCAATGCAAGAGGAGCTGCTTCAATTCAAAAGACAAAAGGTTTGGAACCTATGTCCGCTACCATCTGGTCAAGTACCTATAGGCACCAAGTGGGTTTTCAGAAGCAAAAGAGATGACAGAGGCTTGATTATCAAGAACAAGGCAAGACTGGTGGTTCAAGGATACACTCAAGAGGAAGGAATTGATTATACTGATGTCTTTGCACCTGTTGCAAGACTTGAGGCAGTTAGGATCTTCCTTGCTTATGCTGCATCCAAGAATTTCACTGTCTACCAGCTTGATGTCAAGTGTGCCTTTCTATATGGGGATATAGATAGGGAAGTCTACGTATGCCAGCCTCCAGGATTTGAAGATCCACAGCACCCAAACTATGTGTGCAAGTTGGATAAAGCTCTATATGGGTTGCACCAAGCACCTAGGCTGTGGTATGAGACATTGTCTCAATTTCTTCTGAAGAATGGTTATACTAGAGGTACCATTGACAAGACTCTCTTCATCAGAAAGTCTGGGAAAGACATTTTGCTAGTTCAAGTCTATGTCGATGACATCATATTTGGTTCCTCAAATGACCAAATGTGCAAAGACTTTGAGAGCATTATGAAGAAGAAGTTCGAAATGAGTTCTATGGGAAAAATGGACTTTTTCCTTGGAATTCAGGTAAAGCAACTGAAGGAAGGGTTTTTCATCAATCAATCTAAGTATGTCAATGATATCTTAGAGAGATTTGATATGAAGGATTGTAAAGCAGCAAAGACACCCATACCCAGAAACCATGATTTATGCCCTGATTCTAAGGGGGAGGATACTGATCAACATCAGTATAGAGCGATCATTGGTTCTCTGATGTATCTCACAGCAAGTAGACCTGATATCATGTTTGCAACCTGCATTTGTGCAAGATATCAGGCTGCTCCAAAGGTGTCTCACCTAATTGCTGTCAAGAGAATCCTCAGATACCTCAAAGGAGCACCTAAGTTAGGTCTCTGGTATCCAAGAAATAGTGATTTTAATCTCTATGGTTACTCTGATAGTGATTATGGTGGCTGCAACATCAACAAGAAATCAACATCAGGTGGATGTCAATTTCTTGGTGGAAGGATCATCTCATGGCAATGCAAAAAGCAATCCTGTGTCTCTACATCAACTGCTGAAGCTGAATACATTGCTGCTGCAAGTTGCTGTGCTCAGCTGCTGTGGATTCAAAACCAGATGATCGACTATGGATTCAACTTCATGAGTACTCCTATTCACATTGACAACAACAGTGCTATATCCATCACTGAAAATCCAGTGAAGCACTCAAAGACAAAGCACATTGATATCAGGTATCATTTCATTAGAGATATTCATGAGAAAAGTCTTATAAAACTAATCAAAGTTGATTCAAATGAACAATATGCTGATTTGTTCACCAAAGCATTTGATGAACAAAGATTTAAATATCTCATTACAGCTATTGGGATGATAAACATTGACTAGTTAATCTCAATTGAAAACCTTTCAATATGCAAAGTCTTATGTCAATACAATCTAAGCCCTGTTACAAAAGATCCTTTCTTATTTAACTAGGTATAAGTTCTTCCGAAGAGAAACTTGCCTTCGGAAGATATCTAGCATAACTTCCGAAGCAAATTTCTCATAGGATAATTTTCTTCTCGGAAGTGTACTAAGTTTCGGAAGAAGCGATTGAGTTTATCTTAGATCTACTTCCGAAGCACTTAATACACTCCACCTGAAAGCAACATATGTTTTCGGAAGTAAGTAATTTACCTTCGGAAGTACATTTGCCTTCGGAAGATCTTTACCTTCGGAAATACCTTATACTCGGAAGAAAGATTTTACTGTGTAACGGAAATCTTTTTGTTAGGACCTGGTATTTGAACGAAATACCTAGTGATTAGCGTGTTAAACCAACTCAAATAGTGCGGAATCCTATTTGATTGGCGATCCAATCAGTGAGAACACACGAAGAATCAATCAAGAATTGAATCCGACGTTAGAAATCGATTAGGAATCGATCTAATGTGTTCTGTGAACTTGGAGAACGATTTGGGAGGTCTCTGGACGGCTAGGGTACGTCTGGAATCGTAATGGGATGAATACTTACGTTTTTCCACGAATTGGGTCTATTTATAGGTTAGTATTGTTCAATCGTGCGACTGGGCCATAAGTATGGTTCAGTCGTGCGATTGAACCATGCGGTTGATTCATCCGCACGACTGAGTGTTCAGTCGTGCGATTGAGTCAATCTTATGTGTCAATCATACGACTGATCCAGTCTCCTGGTTCAGTCGTGCGATTGAGTCAGTCGTATGAAGGTTCTCATGCGTGTTGTCCATTCGCATGGGCCATTCGCATGAGAACTTCATTAAGTTAAGTTTGAATGTTTTAATTAATGTAACATAATGTGCAACCATTCAAACAATCATAAACCCAATCAATTCAATCACGACTCATTAATGAAATATTAAACATCACAAGTAACAAACAATTCATGTCATTTCATTAATCAATACAATTACATCGAAATCAGACAGACAAGATTCATTACATTACAAATCATGATCTAGGGACATACATGCATCAACACTTTTGGGCCCCACTCTGTAAAAGTAAAGATTTTGTTAATGATGTCGGATTATTTAAATGGCTTAACCTTACCGCCCCTGTCACATCATCCACTGAACCCTCACATCATCTTATCCAAACCACCCTTTAAACCGCCATTTCACCCATTTAAATACTTCCGGTTAATCACTTACACTCTTTTTACCAAATTCACTGCCCTAAAAGCTTTCTTCTTCTCCAATTTACCTCTATCAGAACTCTTCCTCTGCTATCTTTCTCAAATGGCTCTAAACCCTCAGCACAACCAGGTCGCACTCCTTGACTCTTCAAGGGATGCTGACTTCTCTGATATCATCTCTTTCTTAGCCCAATCTTCATACTACACAGCATTGACCGTAAACCCTACCATCTACTCCAATCAAATGTCCGAATTTTGGACAAATGGTCGGATTGAAACCCTAAACGGGGTTCGTGCTATCAGGTCAAGTGTTTGTGGTCAAGAGTTGTCATCACTGAACAAATCATCAGGGAGCATCTTGAGCTCCATGATGAAGGCGCACCGACGGAATTCCCCAAATCTGAGTTAGATAACTCTTATCTCCAAATGGGATACGGTGGAGATGTAAGCAGGTCTACTGTCTACAAATTCAACTTCTCCTACAAGTGGAAGTTCCTGCTACATGTGGTTCTTCACTGTTCTATCTAATCGGGGGTGGGATCAAATTCCCTATGAACTCGGGGTGCTTAGTTCATGGGTTGGTACAAGGCCTGCGTTTCAACTACTCAAGGTTTGTGCTGACTAACCTTATGGGAAATCTGCAAAGGGACACATTCTTTATGTATCCCAGATTTCTACAGCACATAATCAACTGCGAGCTAGATCAGGGTAAGCTTGTCTGTGCAGCTGCTCTGTCTGCTCCCCAAATGAGGCCGACCATCTTCAAAGTCTTGAAGAGAGTGTCTACCAACTACACTGGAAGGGATACCGCAATACTTCCAGGTATGATTGAGCCAATGGCTCCTGGTGACATCCCTGTTAACCCCACAGGTGATGAACCCACACCAGCAACTACCCTCACTATTCCAAATCTACCTTCTCCTCCAATCACTATCACCTACCAGAGACGTACCAAACGAACCCTTGTTCAATCTACTCTGATTGAACAAGCCCCTCTTCTTCAAACCAAAAAAGGCTAGAGTGGAACAAGGGGCTCCCACTCAGCCAGAGGTCCACCAATCCTTCACTATTGACCTCAATATGGGTCTTGAGTCTCCTCAGTCTCAGACCCATGAGCCCAAAACCCCAGCTGATAGCCCTCAGGGTGAGTCTCTATACTCCCCTGAGCAGCCACCAAGGGACAGCTCAATGCCTTTTGACATTGATCAAAGTCCCGGGTCCTTAGGTCTTCATTCCTTTTCTTTACTGACCTATTGACCGGAGCTGGTGAAGAGACTATGTCTCTCAAAGGCGATGAAGTTGATCCACTACACCCTATTAAGGATCAACAGAGCCTAGAGAAACCTCTTGTCTCTAGCCCACACCAGCAAAGCCCTACTGAGGTGAGTCCCACTGATGTGGAGGGGACTCATGTAGATTCAGCTACCACTACTGAAGGAGCCTCAATGGATCCTCAGGACAGTGGTAACGACAGTCAGACTGAATCTACGGCAACCATGCCCTATGATGCCTCTGAAAGAGACATCATTGTGCAAGGGAAACCAGGGTGCCAAGAAACCACATCTGGTGGTGAGGATGAACATACTAGGTATGTTACCTCATCTCCCCGTGATTCTTCAAAAGAAGATGAGGGAAGAATGCAACTCATCATAAGAGACCTACTTTCTAAAGTCTCAAACCTTGAATCAAAGGTTAAGACTTTAGAGGATAGGTCTGCCACTCAGCAACTTGAGATTGAAAGTCTCAAGGCCAAACTAGCTGAGAAACAGATTGAGAGATCTGTTAGGCATGTACCAGTTCAAGTCTCCTTGACCTCTTCCTCTAGCTCATCTACCTCTCAAGATGATGCTACCAAAAAGGGGGGAGAATGTTAAGGAACAAAGCCAAAGACAGGATACCATCAGTCAAGCTCTTACTTCTTTGAGCTCAAGACAACAAGCTGCCATCTTCCCTGAGCCTCCTCCAGTTGTTTTTCAAGTGGATCAAAGGATGCTTCAGGATCTAAATAGGATCTTCAACAAGTTCCTTTTAGAGTCCCTAATTGAACAACCCAGTCCGGATATGTCTGTGATTTACTTTGGAGCTCAAGAGCTTCAGAGGTTGAATGCACCTCCTACCACCGTTGAGGAAGTTGGTCAACCTAAGGCCCAAGTGGAACCTGAGATTGATTTCGAAGGGGAAACTAGGACTGATGGCCCAGCAACTGAAACAGTTGGGACAGAAGGTGTGTTTTCACAGGCTTCCGAAGCACAATTTGAAGCCTCGGAAGAACCAACACAAACTTCCGAAGCTGAAATTGCTGCTGCGGAAGGACTATTCTCTCTTTCCGATGATCTAATAGTCACAGATGCAATTCTGGAACTTGCATCTGAGGTTAATAGGGAGGACTTTCTCAGCTAACCACTAGCTATTACATCTGCACTGACCTCAGCTCCTACCTCCACCACCCAACCTGGATCTTCTATCCAAGAACCACCAAAGTCTAGCACTTCCGAAGACATTAAAGGCAAGAGGAAGATGACTTCGGAAGAGCTTCAGGAAGAAGAAAGGTTGGAGAAGCTTAAAAAGAAAGGAAGACTGCCAACTGGGAAACTGTTAGCTGCAAGTACAAAAGCAGCTGCAGCCAACCAAGAGGCAATCAACAATAGAAGAAGAGTGGAGGTAATTGATAGACTTGTCAGTCTAGGGGCTGCTTCGGAAGATGTACTCCTGCTACCATTAGAGGAGCTAATAGAGCTTGAAAAGGCAACCTTGCTGCAAAGACAGCAAAAAGAAGAAGCTGCAAGGTTGGCCTTGGAAGAAGAAAGGCTGAGAAAAGAAAGAGAAGCCGATCTGCAGCTCAGGAGAGAAAGGATCACTTTCCTACTCTCCAGAGGATTCTCTCAAGAGGAGCTGTCTCCACACAATAGTGACACGATCTTATGGCTCTTCAACAAAGAGCAAGATCAAATGGAGAATGAGAGAAAGAGAGCTGCAAGGGAGAAGCTGGTAGAGAAGAAGAAGAAAGAAGAAGAGGCTGGACTGTCTGCCGCCAAGAAGATAGGTGAGAAAGCTTGGATGAAGAACTATCTTAAAGCTCATGGCTTCTCCGGCAGGCAAGTGGGTCCAATGTCTGAGAAGACTCTCCAACGACATGTCAGTGACATCAAGGCTGACATTCGTGCGGGGAGAAGAAAGGAGATGTATAGAAGGGGACAGGGGAAGACCTTCAAAGCCACCTCTCAGCCTAATATCCAAACCCAACCTCAACCTGAACCTATATCCTTTCCCTTCCCAATCAAAACTGAACCTGAACCCTTCACCCCTGAACATACACCATCACAACTACCAACTCCCTCACCTCAACCACCTAAGCTACCCATCATCCAACCTAAAACCTTACCCAGAACCCAAACTCCTAAACCTACCCAACAACCAATCAAACCATCCCCTCAGCCTTCCAAACATCTCTTTATGGAGGAATTCAAGGCAATCAAAACTAAGCTCATCAACTGCACTACTCTGAGCGACATCTCCTGTGAGGAGGATACAGTCAACCTGACCTATGTTGATGGATCCTCAAGTTCCCTCACAAGAGATGAGTTTCTTGATCTGCCCAGAGGAACTTTGGACCAAGCTGCAAGACTCCTTGGCCTCAATTCAGATACATTGAATGAGGAAGAAAAGAAGCTGAGGAGAAGGCTGGTGACTCTGCTGGACACAAAGAAAGGAGATAGGGTACCAAGACAATCTCTTGTACCTAGAAAGAAGATAGTCCAGTGAGGTTCGAAGACTCTTCTCACAACTTTGTTGTTGAGAGAGAGAATGGTGAGATTAACAGGCTGAATGCCTCATCTTTGCTACACTTAAGCAGATTTGATATTGCTGAGTTAGCAGAGAAACCATTCTCCAACCCTTCAAACTCCGATGTAGCTGCCCACATCAGAAATCATCTAGGCAGCCTTCACATGGCCGAGCTCACTGCCAGAAGCAAGGTCGAAGAGGAGTCAAAACTGAGAGAGGAGGAGGAAAGGAAAGGATCAGCAACCAAAGGCAAAGCCTTTCTTCAAATGGTTGAAGGTCCTGAACTTGAGTCCATAGTTAGATGGGAGTATGACTACAACTCCCGTCAACTAACTCTCTTCAGGGGGTCACAATAAAGGGTACATGTCATTCAAAGTGATAGACTGGATCTCCTATCCACGAATGACTTGTACAAGCTTCTCAGCACCACTTCCGGGAAGAACAGAGAGACAGACAAATATCTTTTGTCCCTGGTGCTGAAAACTTTGAGAAGTAGAAATAAGTGAAGTTTTGGTAGCATCAGCCTAGGGGGAGTTTGTTGGATCTAGAGAGGCTGTTGCAACCAAAACCATGTCACTTAGAAGATTTTGAGTACAACATACAAAGGACTTCCGAAGCCAAGTGTGGGACTTCCGAAGAAAGAAGGAGCTCTTCCGAAGTCTAAGTGTAAAATACACTTCCGAAGGAAAACTCCAACTTCCGCAAGATAAAGAAGTTACTTCCGAAGAATCAAGACTTGAAGACAAAGTTCTGAAGTCAACTTCCGAAGTATAAAGAAGTCCTTAAAGCCTCGGAAGCATAGAAGCATCTTCCGAAGTATAAGTGGCTTCGGAAGAACTTGTTCTTCCGAAGCCAGTTAACCTTCGGAAGACACTTCTATTATCCAGTAGACATAAGTATGGTCTGTCTGACAGTCCGCTGCAAATCTCTGAGATACTGCATGGCGTTTTCTCAAAAGCCATGTAGTTGACCATACTTTAATCTACTGTTTACCTTTGATATTAAGTACAGTTGCCATCTTTAGTTGGTAACAAAAGGTAAGTCATGGACATGTCATGACTACCATATCTTAGATAATACTTTATCTAAGATACCTTAACTTTAGCATTGTAGTATATGCTTTAGTCGTAGGTTTCCAGCTGGTATCAAGTATAACCGGCTGTAGGATCTAGTATATATAGTTTCTCATTGTAACTCATGTTCTATGCTTGTAAGTGTCTTGTAATCTTGAGTTGAGAAGTAATATATACAAGTACCTTGAAAATACTCCTGCTTGTTCCTTTGATTACTTATTATATTATTATCAACTCTTGTTAAAGGCATTGCTTCATCTTGTTTGAGTGATATTATAAGTGAGTTTGAGAGAATTACAAGTGTTAAGTGACAAAACCCGATCCTGCAGTATGAGACTCTATATCAGTATCTCTATCAGCATGGCTACAAAAGGGGTACTATTGATGGAACTCTTTTCATCAAAGGAACAGGAAATGACATAATGCTAGTTCAAGTATATGTAGATGACATTATCTGTGGGTCAACTAATCCAAAGCTCTGCAAAGACTTTGAGAAGCTAATGAAAGACAGGTTTGAAATGAGTGCCAGGGGGAACTCAATTTCTTTCTAGGAATTCAAGTAAAGCAAGTTGACAATGACATCTTCATAAGTCAGTCAAAGTATGTACAAGACATACTTAAAACGTTCAACATGACTGATTGTAAAGTTGCTAAGACACCCATTGCCAAGAACCACTCCCTTGGACTTGATCTTGAGGGGGAGTGTGTTGATGAGCATCTCTATAGGGCAATGATTGAGTCTCTTATGTACGTCACAGCTAGCAGGCCTGATATCATGTTTGCTACATGCATTTGTGCAAGATATGAAGCCAACCCTAAGATGTCACACCTGATCAATATCAAAAGAACTTTAAGATACCTCAAAGGTTCTCCATCACTTGGCCTTTGGTATCCAAAGAATACTGACTTTAATCTGTATGCTTATACAGATAGTGACTATGGTGGTTGCAACATGACTGCAAAGTCTACATCATGGGGATGTCAATTTTTGGTGGAAGGATAGTCTCTTGGCCATGTAAGAAACAATCCTGTGTGTCTGCATCAACTGCTGAGGCTGAATATATTGCTGCTGCAAGCTGCTGTGCTCAAGTGCTTTAGATTCAAAATCATATGCTGGACTATGGATTCAACTTCAAGGAGACTCCCATCCTCATAGACTACAACAGTGCTATCTCAATCACAGAAAATCCTGTGCAGCACTCAAGGACAAAGCATATCAATATCAGGTATCATTTGATTAGAGATAACTTTGAAAAGGGATTAATCAAACTAGTCAAAGTTAACACAAATGAACAATTTGCTGATCTGTTCACCAAAGCTTTTGATGAACAAAGATTTAAATATCTTGTATCAGCTATTGGGATGATTAACTTTGAATAGCTTTTCTTAAAAACTTAATCATATTATTTCTAAAACCTGTGTGTCCTAAGTTGTCTATTTCATCATCCTCATAAGCTCTTGTTTTCTTTGGAAGAAAATCTTTTCAAAAGACATTTCTTAGATTTTTGAAAATTTTGATCTCTTTACTTTTTGGCAGATTCAAAATTATCTTCGGAAGAAATTATGTCTTGGTAAACAAATAATTACTTCAGTAATTTTACCCTCGGAAGAAATTTCTGATATATCTTCCGAAGCTTAAAATCAACTTAAGTACTTTTATGTTTTATAAGAACAAATTTTCAGAAGTTTTCATTCTTTTAGAATAAAAACTCTGAGTGTAAATTCTCTTCCGAAGCAAAATTCTCAAAAAACCTTTGAAATATCTTCCGAAGCGAATTTGCCTTCGGAAACTTTTTCTTCAGAACTTCCGAAGCTAAATAATATTCGTAAGATTTCTCGACTTCCAAGAAAACTACTTTTGGGCAAAAGTAAACTACTCTTTCAGAGGTGGGACCGACATCGGATTTCAAAGTTTATCCTCTTTCATTAACTTTGACTCAAATCCTTTTCACATAAATACCCAACAGTTCCCCCTCTCACTATCTTCTTCATCTAAACTATTCCTCTAACCTAAATTCTCCCAAACCGCCTTTTTTCTTCACCTTCCTTCACCTTTAAGCTTCTCAAAATGACCAATCTAAACAACAGAAACAGCCCTGATTTCTCCATGCAACTCCACAGGCAACACAACCAGGTTGCTCTGTTAAACTCTGAGAAAGATGATAGTTTCTCAGAGGTTTGCCGTTTTCTGGCTCTATCCAACTATTTCACCTCCCTAACCATTGATCCTATTCTCTATGAGGATCATCTGCTTGAATTTTGGAAGACCTGCCAAGAGGTCATTATGGATGGGGAGAAGGCACTGTCTGCAACAGTGTAGGGGAGGACAATCTTCATCACTCCGACCATCATCAACACTCATCTACAGCTGGATGATGAAGAAGGTGAGTTGTCCTTCCCAAAAAGAAGTTGTTAATCATTCCTTTGTGCAGATGGGCTATGAGGGAGATTTCTTTGTAAAGACCTTCAGGAAAGGGAAGGTCTCATCCCAGTGGAAATACCTACTCCATGTGGTTATCCATAGCTTGTCAAACAAGCATGGTGGGTGGGACTAGATTCCTGAGGATCTCTCTTTCATAGTGTATGGAATGGTTCAAGGGATCAAGTTCAGGTACTCTCGGTTTGTTTATACAAATTTGCTTGCTAACTTGGATTCCTTAGAGTATTATATGTTTCCTAGATATGTTCAATACATTCTCAACTGTGAATTGGGCTCACATTTGAGGGAAACAGGTAATATTCTTAAATTAAGACAGATGAAGCCCGCCATCTTTAAAATCATAAAAAAGCCAACTGTAGGCTTCTCAGGGTAGAAACAGCCCTTGTCCCAAAAATGTTGGAGCTCATTGCTCAAGGTGACAACCTAGCAACACAAGCAAGTGTTGAACCCACACCTTCTACCTCCCAACCT
This sequence comes from Flaveria ramosissima, assembly GCA_025215565.1. Taxonomy (NCBI): domain Eukaryota; kingdom Viridiplantae; phylum Streptophyta; class Magnoliopsida; order Asterales; family Asteraceae; genus Flaveria; species Flaveria ramosissima. The sequence continues at coordinate 22,868,193 of CM046046.1, read as the reverse complement.
TTAGACTTAAATCAACCCATTCCCAACCTTGAATTCTATACTGATGAAAACTTAGGTTTCAGTGAGTACCATGAGTCTCTCTACTCCTCCCCTAATGAAAGAGAGATGAGTACTCCTGAGTCTCCTTTGTCTAGCCCCCATCAATCACCTATTACTGAGGTGGATCTCCCTGAACCTGGTCAGGAGGTTCATATGGAAGAGGCTCTCACTTCTGCAAGTGATTACATCATTAAGACCTCAACCATGGCAACTCAACCCATTGACACTTCAACTGAGGCTGTCAAGAAGAGGAAATCCAGCAGCCAAGAACCTGAAGCTGGTGGTAAGAGAGAAGACTCTGGTTCAATTATCTCATCCCCCAATGATTCTTCTGATGAAGATGAGGGAACTTGAGACTAAAGGTGCAAAAATTGTAAAAACATGATCCTATTTAGTCTCTAAGGTTAGTCACCTTGAATCTCAGGTGACTATCCTGCACAACAGGGTCAATGATCAGCAACTTGAGATATCTTATCTCAAGGAAAAACTAACTGAGAGACCTTTAAGGAGAGCTCAACAAGGAACACAAGAACTTGTGAATGTTATTGACCTAACTCCTAGCTCACCTATGCAAGAGGGTGATGCTACCAAAAAAGGGGAGAAAGTCATTACAGTCACAAAACCTGTGAGTTCTTCAGGGAGTATGGACATTGAGGACTCACCATCCTCACTTGCAATTGTGCATACTCAGCAACTTCCTCAAGTTCATATTGATATGGACTCTATAGACTCTTTTATTCAGAGTCTCTTTGAGGAAGGCATTCCAAGGGCTATATCATCTCCACCCCAAAGAACTTCAAACTACATTATTGGGTGGAGGTATGATTGTGATAGAAGAGCCCTCATTCTTCAAAGAGTTGAAGGGCAGCAAGAGGTGTTCAATTTTCCGACCTTGAACTACTATGAAGGTCTTGACTTAATCAACATACCACTTGTCAACCCAAGTCAATCTAGACAAGCTGACATGCTGGCACAAAGGATTCAAGACAGAATTACTGAAGAGTTCAGTCTAAGAAGAAGGCAAAGGCAATCAGGTAATGTCATTGGTTAACTAGATGTTGAGGCAGACCCTGAGATTAGCATCAAAGGGAAAACCTTGGCTGAAGGCCCAGTGATAGAACCTGAGAGACCTGTCACACCAACAACTACTTTAGAAATTCATCCCCTCAGTGAAACACCTACTGGTGAAGGTGTATCACAACCTCTCTCTGGATAGAGCTTGGATGCTACACCAAACAATGAAGGCCAAAGCTCTCTCCACCCTGTGTCACAAAGGTCTATGGGTGACAAAGGGAAAAGGATTCTAACTCCTAAGGAGATTGAGGAGGAGGAGATAGAGAGGAAGAGGAAGCTAAGGGGAGAAAGTTCCTCTGGGTCTTCAGGCTTCATGCAAGCTACAATCAGGGCTGCCCCCAGACCAAACACTTAAGATGATGAGTTGTGGGCAGTCAGGATTACTTACCAGCAGACCAGGAACTATGACATTGATGAGATTATATCTCTCCCCTTAGAGGAACTTAATGAACTGGCTGACATGGAAGTGTCAAGAGAGATGAAGGAAGCAGAGGATGCAAGGCTACTTCTCCAAATCAAAAGGAGAAGAGACAGAAAAGATTATACAAGCATGTTCCTACTCTCTCTCGAGTTCAAGAAAGTCATGTGCAAGAGACTGTGACAGCTACACAAGAATCTCAGGTAGACAAGGAAACAGATAGGCAAAATATGATCAACTACCTGAGTGCCACAAGTCTCTACCAGGCATATGCACTTCTTCCCTTGTCCTTTGAGTACATTGAGTTTGAGTATCTCAAACAGCTTGAACTTCAAGTACTCAAAGAACAAAAGACAAAAAAAGAAAGGTGAGGGAAGAGGTTGCAAAATCAAGAGCCATTATCCAAAAGAGCATGAAGAAGTCTGCTGACAGACAAAGGATGATGAGCTTCTTGAAGCTATATGGATTCTTCAGAAGGAGACTTGGCCCTATGTCTCTATCCACAATGGATGAGCACATCAGGGTAATTAAGCAGAAGATCAAAAGTGGAGAGCTAATTGACTTACACTCCTCTCCAAGTCAAGCTCCTCCTGAAGTGGAGGCTAAGGTTGAACAACCTAAGACAACACTACCTGGACCTCCTGCTGAGCCTCAGCAAGCTTCATCTTCTAATCCACAGCAGGGTCAAACTCCCTCTCCTTCTGAACCTGTAAGGGAGGAACACCCAACTGAGCAAGAGAAGACTGATCAACAAGGTGCTGCAGACCAGTCTTTTCAGTTAAAGTCCTCAAAGAGGAGGAAGAGGATGGCTTCTAAACCAAAGTCAAAGAAGAAGACGAAGCCTGAATCATCCACCTCTACACCTCAGGCTGAGTCAGATCAACCTGAGGAAGTGCATGAAGAGGCAGCTCAATCAACTCCAATCCAGTGGCTCCTCTTGCATCTAAGAGACCCATCTTATACTGGACCTTTACAACTAATCTAGAGAGATAGCATGTGATCAGAGATCAAGGTGGTACAGATGTCTACACATGGAAAGACTTATTCAACCTACCTCTGCATGATCTCTTTGAAATGAGAAGATATTATGAGAGTTTGAGTGATCCTGACCATCTAATGAAGAAGGGCATGGTCATCATCATTATGAGGACTGTCAAAAGCTGAAGATCTTCAAATGTTTTGGTAGCATCTGCCTAGGGGGAGTTTGTAAGGATTCCTATAAGTCTGATGCAGTTAAAACATCCAAAGTCTCCCTGCATGCATGCACTGAAGAACAGAAGTAGAAATGCTTCGGAAGTTTTACACCTTGCATTAGAAATATTCTAAGTGTAAAATCTTCCGAAGCCAAGACCAACATCTTCCGAAGCCAAAAGTGAAGTCTTCCGAAGCTTCAAAGACAAAATCTTCCAAAGCCAAAGAGAGAAGACAGATTTCTTTAGAAGACTTTTAGAGACATGCTTTTATCTGATGTACTTTACAATAAAGCTGGAGCACCTTTCCGCTGCAACTCTATTTAGTCACCAACTTACATGAGTTGGTGAAAAGGTCCATGCTTTTGGTAACTTTACATTGAGGTCTTGAGTCTGTGCTTTCTACTTTATGTACTTTTATCCTTTTTGTAATATATTAGGATGCGAGCTATGGCATGTCATAGTCACTAGTCAAAAGGCAATCTGCCTTTTGACTCTACATTTGATTTTGTTGTCTAGTCTTATGTATCTAGCTAGTTTTCAAAGTATGGCCGGCTATAGGATGTAGTATAAAGTATCTCAAGTACTTGTAACTTTCAAAATGTATGCTTTGTAACATTTGTAAAAGAACTTGAGAAGCAATATACATCATTCTTAAAAACCAAATACTTGTTGTTGTTACCTATCTTGTTCTGTCTCATTTTTACTTATGTTCTTAGCATCTTTCATATAAGTTACCAGTTCCCTATTTGATTTGTCAAATGTTCTAAAGAACTCTCCTCATTGTGTTGTTGTGTTGTAAGTGCATACCCTTCACCGGTCCCGCAATCCTTATAATACTTAAAACACTTTTTAAAAAGTTTGTGTTTAAAAAGTGTTTAAGAAAACTTTTATATTTTATATTCTTTTTTTATGTTACTTTTTATAAAGAACCTATAACTTTTAATTTTTACAATATATATTTTTTATTATGTATATGTTTTAAATAATATAATTAATATGTACTTTTATCATTTATTAGGAGAGAGATGTGAGAAAACTAAAATGAGAAAACCTAATATTTTGACAAGTGTCACTTTAAAACTTTCTTGATAGATGATAGATTTTAAAGTTTTTTAAGAGGACCGAGAAAATAGGTGATAAAATCAAATAAATAATAAGAATATAAGAATAAACCGTTTTTATTTAATTTTATCACTTTTATTGAAACGATGTATATGCATCTTATTGTTCGATATAACCTATAAATGGTAAAGAATTCTCTTTTATCTCCATGTCTTCTAATATTGTTTGTGATTAGGTTAGTTTTAAAACAAAACGAATATAATATATTAAGACGTGATATATTAATATTAATAAATAATACATTTTTTTAATTAAGACATTATATATATATTATTACAACATGTCGGTGTCTCCAGGAATTAAATTACAAGTTAAAACAAACTACTATTTACTTTACGAAAGTTGATAAATATGTTTTTTACAACCGCTGGTGGTCTATCACGTAATTTATGTATATATCTAAGCAAAGCATATTTTTGTATAATCGTTGGTTGATATATAACATCGATATACTCTAATGTTTAAAACAGTTATGCTGTTTCGACATAGAAAACATGTTGATGACTTCTTTTTTTTATGCTAATATGGTTTTCATGACGCGACAAAGAGATCCCCGTGGCAACTCGCGGGAGTTCAATCCTAGTTACTCATTAAACCGTTTTCATTTAATTACTCTGATATTGTTTTATCTCTAGTGGTGGTTCTCAATTCTATAATTTCTAAGAACCGGTTTTTGGGATGTATCCTCAGTTCAAGATATTATTAGAATCGGTTCTTTTCTCAGTTACTCGAGCTCAAACCCAAACTAAAAGTATCCTTTTTTTAATATGTAGCATCTAACTTTTTCTAATGGATGTAAACTCCGACATGTATATATATAAACTCCAACGTATCTTATATTGAAGTTTCTGCCGCAACGCGCGGGGCTAGTTCCTAGTTAACTAGAAAATATGATTGCCCTAATTAAAAAGTGTGCTTGATAAACATATAAAGCATACAATTAATGATAATATGGAAGAAAATGTATGCTCGTTTATTTGAATCGACCTTTTGGCCCATTGAAGTGTTGATTTGAATGGTCAACTCTTCACAAATGTCAATACAGCTTTGCTTTATTTTAAGATACATGAATCTCTATGTCAACTCTTAAATATAAAGTCAACTTTGTAAACGGTTAAACCTCATATTAGACATACATTAATTTGCATGACCAACATTATAGATTAAATAATTAAAAGGTCTCATACTATTTAGTTTAGATCAACTAGAATTAAGACCATCATTCAGCCACTGATCTAATTTTCTCAAAATTTATATGATCAGAAGATGACGATTGCACCAATTAATAATGAATAAACAAAACTTGAATAGCCATTTTTACTTAATAAATAGTCTAATGGCTATTCGATTAACACATTACTCCAAGGGTTTTTGACTAAATCTTTAAGGGTGTTGCTATTTACATCCTAATCTACTAGATTATCCTATAATCATTCAATAATTATTACCAATGAGTGAAAGGTTCTCAATAAACACAACTACTTTTAATTTTAGCTAATTCTATAAATTACATGAGCATTAAATGCAACTCGTTTTTGATAATAAGTTTAGTGATTAAAAATATAATCTTTATATTTTTTATAATATTTTCGTAAATTTCAACATTTTTACAATGATAAGAAATTAATTTACCTAATTATCAATGTTTTTGAGCTCAGATCGGACCGGCCGGTCCAACCGGTCTGATCGGGATTCGGCAAGTGTGTCGGTCCGAACTCCCTAGTTCGTTTTGTGTTGAGAAACTCGGCCGGTTGGGAGTGATTTACCGATCGAACCGGAAACCGGCCGGTTGACGGTCGGATCGGTTCTTCCCAACTTAGCACTTTTACTGCCTCGACAAACTTATAAGAGTAAACTTTCCTCCTTGCAGCTCGCTTGTTCGAAGTTCAGAGTTGTGAATCAAAATAAATGAACATACTTAAGTTTACTTTCTTTCTTCTTCCTGTTCTCTTGGTTCTATCCGGAGATTTGCGACAAAGAGAAACCACCACTTTCACCTTAGACCATGAGTAATAGTTAATGCTTATTAAGTGTCATTTTTTGTCAAATCAGCGCCAAGTCATCATTACTTTTTTGTTAAAAAAATAAGTAATGGTTAATGTCCGTTCATTATTATGGATTAGGTTATTTGTGACATTATAATAATAACACTTGGGAGACTTTCTTTAAACATAATGCCCCACCGTAATGATGATGGGGGCATTATGTGACGTTATGTATGGGCTTAACGCCCCATTACCCATTACACATGGTCTTAAAGCCCCAAATGGCGCCATCTTCTAGTACAGGCTATCTGCTATTGCCAGATAATTCGACCAATCAACTTTTAACTAATTTTGGTGTAAATGTCAATTTTTATGGTCTAATCCTATTTTCTAGTCCTTGTTCGATATTTAGGTTGAGTTGTAATTCCGTTTAACATTTTTACAAGTACCCACAACCTCATCATCCTATGATGTCACCAACGTAACTAGGTAATCCGATTAAGCTTGCAAAAGAGCGAGGTACTAGTTGGCGTTACCCGTGTTCTGCTGTAGGGTGTTGGGACTCGAACTAAAAGACAAGCGATAAGATGGCAAAAAAGATTTGATACGCTTTTTACGATGATGATAAAAAACAACTTTTAAGTTTAATACTTTAATGAACGAAAATTTTGGCTCATGTAACCAAAAAATAACCAATACATGTGCAGGACCGTTTAAGGGCTTGATCACAATTACAACACAACAACACAATGAGAAGAGCAACTAAACTTTAATCAAACAGTGAACTAGTTTAACCAAGTATGATACTAAGAACACAAGTAAAGTAAAAAGACAGAACAAGAGAGTTGGGTTTCAAGGAGGCAGTATATTGCTTTCTCAAGTTCTTTTACCAGTGTTACAAAGCATAAAGAAAGATACAAGAACTTGAAATACTTATACTACAACCTACAGCCGGCTATACTTTGAAAGCCAGCTGGATACAATTGACTAGACACTAACAAAATCAATTGTAGGATCAAAAGGCATATCTGCCTTTTGACCTTGTGACTATGACATGCCATAGCTCACATCCTTATACATTACAAAAAGGATAAAGTACATAAAGTAGAAAGTTACAGACTCAAGACCTCAATGTACAGTTACCAAAAGCATGAACCTTTTCACCAACTCATGTAAGTTGGTGACTTTACAGAGATGCAGCGGAAAAGGTGCTTTATGGAACAGTACATCAGATAAAGCATGTATACTAAAAGTCTTCGGAAGAAATCTGTCTTCATAGGTTGAAGCTTCGGAAGACTTTGTCTCTGAGGCTTCGGAAGACTTCATGTTTGGCTTCGGAAGATATTGGTCTTGGCTTCGGAAGATTTTACACTTAGAGTATTTTCTAATGCATTGTGTAAAACTTCCGAAGCATTCTATACTTCAGTACTTAGTGCATGTTGCAGAGACACTTTGAATGTTTTGGGTTGCATCAGACTTAAGGAATCCTTACAAACTCCCCCTAGGCTGATGCTACCAAAACACTTAGAAGATCTTCAAATGTTGGTGGTCTTCAGTACAATCATGACCATTCCTTTCTTCATTAGATGGTCAGGATCATCAAGACTTTCATAGTATCTTCTCATTTCAAAGAGATCATGCAGAGGTAAGTTGATTATGTCTTGCCAGGAGTAGACATTCTCAACACCTTGATCTCTGATTACATGCCATCTTTCTGGATTGGTAGAGTAAGTCCAGGACAAGATGGGTGTCTCAGTTGTTAGAGGAGCCACTTGCATAGGAATTGATTGGGCTGCCTCATCATGCACTTCCTCAGGTTGATCTGATTCAGCCTGAGGTGTAGAGGTAGATGACTTAGGCTTCTTCTTCTTTGTCTTTGGTTTAGAAGCCATTCTCTTCTTCCTCTTAGATGACTTTAACTGAGAAGACTGGTCTGCAGCACCTTGTTGATCATTATTGTCTTTCTCAGTTGGGTGTTCCTCCCTCACAGGTTCAGAACGACAGGGAGTTTGACCCTGCCTTGGATCAGAAGATGAAGCTTGCTGAGGCTCAGCTGGAGGTTCTGGTTGAGGTGTCTCAGGTTGTTCAAACTTGACCTCCACTTCAGGTGGGACTTGACTTGGAAGAGAGTGCAAGTCAATCAGTTCACCACTCTTAATCTTCTTCTTGATCACCCTTATATGCTCATCCATTGTGGATAGAGACATGGGGCCAAGTCTCCTTCCGGAGAATCCATATAGCTTCAAGAAGCTCATCATTCTTTGTCTGTCAGCAGACTTCTTTACACTCTTTTGAATGATGGCTCTTGACTTTGCAGCTTCTTCCTTTAGCTTCCTTTTGGTTGTCTTTCTTTCTTTGACTAGCTCAAGCTCAAGTTGCTTTAGGTACTCAAACTCAATGAAGTCATAGGACAGGGGAAGAAGTGCATCTGCCTGATAGAAGCCTGTGGCACTCAGGTAGTTGATCATCTTGATCCTATCTTCTTCTTTATCTACCTGAGGTTCTTGTGGAGCCACATCTTCCTGTGCAGGACTTTCTTGAACTGGAGAGAGAGTGGGAGCATGCTTGTAGAGTCTTTTCTGTCTCTTCTCCTCTTTGAATTGGAGAAGTAGCCTTGCATCCTCTTTCTCCTTCATCTCTCTTGACACTTCCATGTCAGCCAGTTCATTTAACTCTTCTAAGGGGAGGGAGATGATTTCATCAATATCATAGTTCTTGGTCTGTAAATAGGTAATCCTGACTGCCCTTAACTCATCATCTTGAGTATTTGGTCTGGGGGCAGCCCTGATTGCAGCTTGCATAAAGCTAGATGACCCAGAAGAACTTTCTCCCCTTAGCTTCCTTTTCCTCTCTCTCTCTCTCTTCCTCCTCAATTTCCTCAGGAGTCATTATCCTTTTCCCTTTGTCACCAACAGACCTTTGTGACTCAGGGTGGATAGAGGCTTGGCCTTCATTGCTTGGTGTAGCTTCCATGCTCTGGCCAGAGAGAGGCTGAGAAACACCTTCACCAGCAGGTGTCTCAGAAGGAGTTTGGACCTCTGCAGCAGTTGTTGATGATGAGACAGGGGTCTCAGGTTCTGCCACTGGGCCTTCAGTCAAGGTTTCCCCTATGAAACTAATCTTAGGGTCCACCTCAACATCCAGTTGACCGATGACATTGCCTGATTGCCTAAGTCTCCTTCTTAGAGAGAACTCTGCAAGGATCCTATCTTGGATTCTTTGAGCCAACTTGTCAGCTTGTCTTGAATTGCTTGGATTGCCAAGTGGCATGTTGACTAAATCCAATCTTTCATAGAAGTTCAGGCTTTGGAAATCAAACACTTCTTGTTGACCTTGAACTCTGTGAAGGATAAGGGCTCTTCTGTCAGCATCATACCTCCACCTTATGATGTAGTTGCCAGTTCCTTGTGGTGGAGATGAGACAGCCCTTGGTATACCTTCCTCAAAGAGACTCCTGATGATTGAGTCTATAGAGTCCACATTAATGTGAACTTGAGGAAGTTGCTGAGAATGCACAACAGCAAATGAGGATGGTGAGTCCTCTATGTCCATTCTCTGTGAAGAACTCCCAGGTTCTGTGGTTGTAGTAACTTTCTCCCCCTTTTTGGTAGCATCACCCACTTGCATAGGTGAGCTGGAGGATAAGTCAATCACTTCCACAGGTTCTTGTGTTCCTGGTTGAGCTCTCCTTAAAGGTCTCCCAACTAGTTTTTCCTTTAGATATGAAATCTGAAGTTGCTGATCATTGACCCTGTTATGTAAGGTAGTCACCTGAGATTCCAAGTGACTAACCTTAGAGTCTAAATAGGAGCATGTTTTTGACAATTTCTGCACCTTTAGTCTCAAATTCCCCTCATCTTCATCAGAAGAATCATTGGGGGATGAGATGATTGGACCAAAGTCCTCTCTCTCACCACCAGCTTCAGGTTCTTGGCTGCTGGTTTTCCTCTGCTCACTGGCAACCTCAGTTGAGATGCCAGTGGGCTGAGTTGCCATGGTTGAGGTCTTAATGATGTAATCACTTTCAAAAGTGAGAGCCTCTTCCATATGGACATCCTGAACATGTTCAGGAGTGTCCACCTCAGTAACAGGTGACTGATGTGGGATAGACTGAGGAGAGTCAGAGGTACTCATCTCTCTTTGAGTAGGGGAGGAGAAGAGAGACTCATGGTACTCACTGAATCCTAAGTCTTCATCAGTATAGAAGGATAGGTTGGGAATTGGTTGGTTGAGATCTAAAGGCTGGGGATGGTAACTGTCCCCTGAAGGTTGTTCACTTGAGTGTTGAGACTCAGAGTGAAGGCTTAAGGCTGTTGGGCTTGTGAGCTCATCAGGGTGAGCATGAGGAACCTCAGCCCTGATAGGTGAAGAAATGGGAGTGGTTTGCTCCTCAGGAGAAGTGGGAGCTCTAGTGTCCACTTCCTCCTGTAAGGTTGAGTATATGGGGGCCTGCACAGACTCAATAGCCTGAACAGGGGTTCGTTTGGATTTTCTTTGGTAGGTGAGGGTGATTTCTGGTCTTTTTAGAGATAAGGATAAAAGAGGTGTGGGTTCAACACTAGCTTGTGTTGCTAGGTTGTCACCTTGAGCAATGAGCTCTAACATTTTGGGGACTAGGGCTGTTTCTACCCCTGAGAAGCCTACAGTTGGCTTCTTTATTATTTTAAAGATGCCGGGCTTCATCTGTCCCAATTTAAGAATATTACTTGTTTCCCTCAACTGTGAGCCTAGTTCACAGTTGAGAATGTGTTGAACATATCTAGGAAACATGTAATACTCTAAGGAGTCTAAGTTTGCAAGTAAATTAGTATAAACAAATTGAGAATACCTGAACTTGACCCCCTGAACCATTCCATGAACTATAAAGGAGAGATCCTCAGGAATCTGGTCCCATTCCACCATGCTTGTTTGATAAGCTGTGGATAACCACATGGAGCAGGTATTTCCACTGGGATGAGACCTTCCCTTTCCTGAAGGTCTTTACAGAGAAATCTCCCTCATAGCCCATCTGCTCAAAGGAATGATTTACAGCTTCCTTTGGGAAGGACAACTCACCCTCTTCATCATCCAGCTGCAAATGTTGGTTAATGATGGCCGGAGTGATGAAGATTGTCCTCCCTTGCACTGTGGCAGACAGTGCCTTCTAGAATTCAAGCAAGTGATCCTCATATAGAGTAGGATCAATGGTCAGGGAGATGAAATAGTTGGATAGAGTTAAGAATTGGCAAATCTCTGAGAAACTTGCATCTTTCTCAGAGCTTAACAGAGCAACTTGATTATGTTGCCTGTGAAGTTGCATGGAGAAATCTGGGTTGTTTCTGCGGTTAAGGTTGGCCATTTCAGAAGCTTAAGGGTGAAGAAAGGTAGAAAGCAAAGGCGGTTTAGAGAATTAGGTTAAAGAAATAGTGTAATTGAGGAAGATAGTGAGAAAGAGGGGGAACCGTTGGGTATTTATGTGAAAAGGGATTTGAACCAAAGTTAATGAAAGAGGATAAACTTTGAAATCCGGAAGTCGGTCCCTCCTCTGAAAAAGGTAGTTTACTTTTGCTCAAAAAGTAGTTTTCTTGGAATTCGAAAAGCTTCCGAAGGTATATTGTCTTCGGAAGTTTTAATGACAAAGGCTTCCGAAGCTAAAATGGCTTCGGAAGATTTTCCAGAGAGTCTTGAAAATTTATGCTTCGGAAGAGAAATAAACCCTTGGATGCTTTGTATAAGAATCAACAAAGCTTCCGAGAGTTAATTTTGCTTCGGAAGGAAAAAGTCCTTAAAAACAAATAAGTGTCTGAGATAGATATTTAAGTTTCGGAAGATGAGTTTAGACTTCTTCCGAAGGTAAAATCTCTTAGACAGTTATTTATTTTGAAGACATAATTTTCTTCCGAAGATAAAATTTTATCTTTCGAAGTATCAAAAAATTTTAAAGAATCTAAGGAAAGTCTTCAAAAAGAATTTTACATCCAAAGAAAACATGAGCTTATGAAAGTGATGAACTAGACAACTTAGGACACACATATTTTAAGAAGAAATAATTAGAATTAGTTTTAAGAAAAAGTCTACTCAAAGTTAATCATCCCAATAGCTGATATCAGATACTTAAATCTCTGTTCATCAAAAGCTTTTGTAAACAGATCAGCATATTGTTCATCTGTATGAACTTTGACTAGTTTAATTAATCCTTTTCATAGTTATCTCTTATTAAATGATACCTGATGTTGATGTGTTTGGTCCTTGAGTGCTGCACAGGGTTCTCAGTGATAGAGATAGCACTGTTGTTGTCTATGTGGATAGGAGTCTCTTTGAAGTTAAATCCATAGTCCAGCATCTGATTTTGAATCTAAAGCACTTGAGCACAGCAGCTTGCAGCAGCAATGTATTCAGCCTCAGCAGTTGATGCAGACACACAGGATTGTTTCTTGCATTGCCATGAGACAACCCTTCCACCAAGGAATTGACATCCCTCAGATGTAGACTTTGCAGTCATGTTGCAACCACCATAATCACTATCTGTATAGGCATACAGATTGAAATTAGGATTCTTTGGATACCATAGACCAAGTGTTGAAGCACCTTTGAGGTATCTTAAAATCCTTTTCACAGTGATTAAGTGAGACATCTTAGGGTTGGCTTGATATCTTGCACAAATACATGTAGCAAACATGATATCAGGCCTGCTAGCTGTAAGATACATAAGAGACCCAATCATAGCCCTGTATAAGTGTTCATCTACACACTCCCCCTCAAGATCAGGTCCAAGGGAGTGGTTTCTGGCTATGGGTGTCTTAGCAATCTTACAATCAGTCATGTTGAACCTCTTGAGTATGTCTTGAACATACTTTGACTGACTTATGAAGATGCCATCTTCAACCTGCTTCACTTGAATTCCCAGAAAGAAATTGAGTTCTCCCATTGAACTCATTTCAAATCTGTCTTTCATCAGCTTCTCAAAGTCTTTGCAGAGCTTTGGATTAGTTGAACCAAAGATGATGTCATCTACATATACTTGAACCAGCAATAAGTCATTTCCCTGTCCTTTGATGAAGAGAGTTCCATCTATAGTACCTCTCCTGTATCCATGTTTACAAAGATACTCTGATAGTGTCTCATACCACTTCCTGGGTGCCTGATGCAGCCCATAAAGAGCTTTGTCAAGCTTGCAGACATAATCAGGATGATCAGGGTCTACAAAACCAGGTGGCTGTTTGACATAAACCTCTTCATCAATCACTCCATATAAGAAAGCACACTTTACATCAAGTTGAAAGACCTTGAAGTTCTTGGATGCAGCAAATGCCAGGAATATCCTAACAGCTTCTAGTCTTGCTACAGGAGCAAAGACATCAGTGTAGTCAATCCCTTCTTCTTGTGTGTATCCTTGAAAAACTAGTCTTGCCTTGTTCTTGATGATGATTCCTATCATCCTTCTTATTCCTAAAAACCCATTTGGTTCCAATGGTAGTCTTCCCATGAGGAAGAGGACAAAGGTTCCAAACTTTCTGCCTTTTGAATTGAAGCAGCTCTTGTTGCATAGCTTCAACCCAACTTCCATCCTTTAGAGCTTCATCAACTTTCTTTGGCTCTATCTGAGATAAGAAACAAGAGTGAAGACAAACATTTGCTTCATGGGTTTGTCCTCTTGTTCTTACCCCTGTGACAACATCTCCAATGATGTTTGTGGTGGGGTGAGACTTGTGGATCCTTAGCTGAGGGATCACAGCAAGTTGCTGAGAAAGATCCAAATTTGAGAAATTTAGATCTGGCCTAGAAGTTTCACCCTCCACATTATCACACTTATCAAGATTAACTTGATCCAATGAGTGTGTGACATCATTGATGTTGTCATCTATGGTATGGTTATTAGCATCAAGAAATTCCTGATCACTATCACCACCACCATTGTTGTCTTCTACAATTGAGGTATCTTTATCTGGTTGAGGAGCCTCTGAGCTGGAATTTGAAGGCATACCAGATGTATCAGCTGAATGTGTCATTGTTGTGCTGATAGAGACCTCATTTGCTGAAGTAGTTCCAACTGGAGCTGAAGATGTATGAGTTGAGGGTCTTCTTAGCTCAAATCTTGGATCAGGATCACCTGTATTTAAATTTTCTGCAGATCCTGAAACATGCTCACAAGATTTGTTAAAACAGTTGGTAACTAAATCAAGATCAAACAGCCAATCAGGACCAGAACCAGCCACACAGGGTGTGTGTTCATTGAAAGTCACATTGGCTGACTCCTCAACAATTCTAGTTCTGAGATTGTATACTCTATAAGCCTTAGCTTGGGAAGAGTATCCAATGAAGTGTCCATCATCTGATTTCTCAGCAAACTTGGCAATTTGATCTTTGGTATTCAAGATGGTGCAGGGACATCCAAATGACCTGAGAAAACCAATGAAAGGTTTCCTCTTGTGCCAAAGTTCATAAGGAGTCTTACCATGTGTCTTAACTACTAAAACTCTGTTTTGCACATAGCAAGCAGTATTAACTGCCTCTGCCCAGAAGGTGATGGGCAGTTTAGAGTCAGACAACATAGTTCTTGCAGCTTCAATAAGTGTCCTGTTTCTCCTCTCAGCAACTCCGTTTTGCTGAGGAGTCCTGGGAGCACTATATTGTCTTGTAATACCCTTTTCATCACAAAATGTATCAAGGATTTGGTTCTTGAATTCAGTTCCTTGATCACATCTTATGGTTTTGACCTTGTGATCACATTGATTCTCAACTTTTAAGATGAAATTCTTCAGAATCTCAGGGGTTTCATCCTTAGTTCTAAGAAAGAAGACCCAAGTGAATCTTGTAAAATCATCTGTGATCACTAAACAGTAAGAGGTCCTTCCTAGACTCATTACACTGGTGGGGCCAAAGAGATCCATATGTAACAAGTGTAGGGGAGTAGTGATGGAGTTCTTTTCCTTAGGCTTGTGAGATACCTTGTGTTGCTTCCTTTTCAGGCATGCAACACAATGATCATCACTTGTAAACTCTTTCTTTGGCATTCCAGTTACCAGATCATGTTTAATTAATTTATTCATGTTCTTAAAGTTTACATGGCACATTCTTTTATGCCATAGGAAAGACTCATCACTATTTGCTTTAGATAGAAAGCATGAAACTTCTCCAGAGGGAGATGTTTCTTGCAAATCCATCTTGTACATGTTCCCTTTCCTGGGGGCTCTGAGCAGGATATGCTCATGAGGAATGACCACTCCAGGCTTGAGAACAATGCACTCATGCTCAGTAAAGAGCATGTTATGACTCTGATCGTAAAATTGGGATACACTCAGAAGATTGTACCCAAGCTTTTTAACAAAGTTTACCTTCTCAATGCTGAGCTTACCATTTGTGACCTTGCCCCTTCCAGAAATGTAACCACCTTCATCTCCTCCAAAAGCAACTGGTCCTCCATCAATTTTCTCAAAATTATAGAGTAGAGACCTATTGCCTGTCATGTGCCTGGAACAGCCACTGTCAATTATCCAGACATTCCTGTTTGTCTTGAGCTGTTCCTGCACAAAGAAGATGATTAGTTACATTTGGAAACCCAAGCCTTACTTGTCTTGGGCTCACTAAGTGTAATAGAAGGTAATGCAACAGTAATAGATCCTATGGTTGTACTATGTGGATCTTCAGCTGTTGTTGATGGAGAAACTTCAGTCATTTGGTCTTTCTTAGACTTCCACACCACCTTTGGAGTCTTGGACTTGACCTTCAAAACCTTAGAAGCTTTTGGGACTTCACAAGTTTCGATGACTGAACCTTCGGAAGATTCTACAGTCACTGCAGCAGACTTCAGTGCTTCGGAAGAACTCCTTTCTTCCGAGACCAATTTTTACTTCCGAAGGTAATTTTCCATTTACCTTCTTTGTTAGGACCTGGTATTTGAACGAAATACCTAGTGATTAGTGTGTTAAACCAACTCAAATAGTGCGGAATCCTATTTGATTGGCGATCCAATCAGTGAGAACACACGAAGAATCAATCAAGAATTGAATCTAACGTTAGAAGTCGATTAGGAATCGATCTAATGTGTTCTGTGAACTTGGAGAACGATTTGGGAGGTCTCTGGATGGCTAGGGTACGTCTGGAATCGTAATAGTATGAATGCTTTTGTTTTTCCACGAATTGGGTCTATTTATAGGTTAGTATTGTTCAATCGTGCGATGGGCCATAAGTATGGTTCAGTCGTGCGATTGAACCATGCGGTTGATTCATCCGCACGACTGAGTGTTCAGTTGTGCGACTGAGCCAATCTTATGTGTCAATCATACGACTGATCCAGTCTCCTGGTTCAGTCGTGCGATTGAGTCAATCGTATGAAGTTATTCATGCGTGTGGTCCATTCGCATGGGCCATTCGCATGAGAACTTTATTAAGATAATTTTGAATGTTTTAATTAATATAACATTATGTGTAACCATTCAAACAATCATAAACCCAATCAATTCAATCACGACTCATTAATGAAATATTAAACATTACAAATAACAAACAACCCATGTCATTTCATTAATCAATACAAATTACATCATAATCAGACAGACAAGATCTATTACATTACAAATCATGATCTAGGGACATACATGCATCAACAAACTCCCCCTTGGACCTAGATCTATCTAATCTCTTGTCTTCTGCATAACCTCCTTGTACTTCTTGTACTTCTCCTCTTTGGTGACTCCTGCGTGAATCTCAAACGCAAAGCAGAGTCGTATAACATTTTGGAACTGGAGGGCTTGTACAATATCTTGCGTGTCATAGAACAGTGGCCACTTGTATAATGTATAAACATCATTAGACGACAAGTTAGTTAGCCACATCGGGTCGAATACCCTGATTGTATCCATTTGTCCCTCTTTACTTAGGACTATGACCGCTTCAGCTGTTCTCCAATTATAGTACCACCATTTGAAGTGTGGAGTGAAGTCCTGTGGCATTTCCCTGAGAGGGATTCTCGACATAGTGCGCGGAGGACTCCACTTCAACACAATCTTGGGCTTGCCAGTAATGGCATCAACATCAGACCTTCGTATGTACCTAGTAGGCTGTTGGGGTCTGAAGTTAACCCATCTGGTGTGGTACTCCTTCTTAAGGGCAGCCTCGAACCAGCCTGACATCTTCCTCGGGTCAACATATAAAAGTTTTAGCTTAGCCAGCTGGTTGAGCTCAAAACCTGGTAGAGTCTTCAGATCATGTGGGAATCTGAAGTACTCTATGCCCTGTTCTCTCTTAACTGCATACGCGTTAAGATCATCAAAATAAGCCCATGTAATAATCCTGCCTGACACCTTGTGGTGTTTCTTGACTCTGTAGAGCTTGGTGTAGGCATCTTTCTTTGGTGCAGCACGTTGGGCTCTCACTTCTTCAAAACATGCAGCCCACTCAGCCTTTCTAATGTCAACATCATCATTTGAGGCTTGGGCTGTTCCTTCTGCCTTTTCAGTTTCCTGCTCCATCTTGTTCAGTACCTCGAAAGTATCACTGACGAGGGACTCACCCAGATTGGGGACCACATTACCCTCGTTGTCAGCATACTGAGGGTACTCCTCTGCAGTGATGTCTTCGACCTCAACTTCATCAACATCGTTTAGCTCTTCATCACTAGTCGAATCAACTGTTGGAGCATCTTTGACTATTTCATCCGGATTGAGTCTGAACATCTCTGCGAGTTGCTCGTTAGATAGGTCATGAATTATTTCCCCTTCTTCAGGGGTATAACTCACAGACCTTCTTACAATCCCTTGCAGATCAAGAATCATGGTTAGTTGAGTCTTGACCTGTTGAAGGGGAGCAATATCAAACTCATCTCTTTGAAAATTTGGATCTGTTTGATTTAAACATTCAACACATAAATCATTAGTAAGTAATCAAACAGAATTACATTAACTTAATATATAAACATTCAAAACATTGTTTTCAGTACATGATTCAAACACAAAAATAATTAAATACATAAAACATCTAGTCTGTACTTTTATCTTGAATCATGGTCTCATCGCTCGGAGGAGCAGAGGTGGTAGCTGACTGGTCCTGTCGATTCTTCGATCTTCGTTCTTGACCTGAAGCAGAGGCCGATGCAGCCGCATCCCCTCCTTCTGCTTCGTCATCATCATCCTTTCCCTATGTTCTTTCTTCATCTGTTTCCTCCTCATCCTCAGTATCCTCCTCATCCTCATCATTATCTTCATCCTCGTCATCACCATCTCCATCATCTCCATCCCCTTCTTTATCTTTAAGGGCTCATCCTTTGATCCCTTTAACCGCAGCATGATGGTCTTGTTGGTAGTCTCCAACTCCTCTATACGTTTGGCTGATTGGGCATGCTGCTCCTGGAGTTGGGACATCTCTACTCTCTGTGCATCCATCAGCTGGGTCTGCTGCTCTATCACACGAGCCTGCTCTGCCATCTGTTGAGACTGGGCAGCAGTCAGGTCGGTCAGCTGGCATATCTGTGCAGCTTTCTCCTCGTCTGCAGCTAGCAAGCGCATCACCATACGGTTTAGCGCCGACAGCTGTTCCTCTACCCCGATTGGAGGTAGAGGTGATCCATACATGTGTGAGGACTGGGCTGACGGTCCTGCATGATGTGAGGTGGTGGTGGTGGTGGCTGTGGTGAATATGGGTCGGTAAAATGGTGAAGGTGATGTGGGTGTAAATGGTATGGTGGTGGATGGGAAATGTACAGTGGTGGTAGGTAAGGTGGTGGCTGTGGTAGCAGTGGTGGATGGTATATCAGTGGAGGTGGTAGTGGTGGCTGTGGTGGTGGAAGTAGAGGCTACAGTAGTAACGAAGGTCAGTCGACGCTTCTTCTTCTTCAGTCCATGGGGCTGAGCCATCCTCTTCCTCCTTGTCCCTGTGGAAGTGGATGCTCCCCCTACAGCTCTGCCTGCTGAACCCGGAGCATAACTCGGGTCAGTTTCTGTCTCTCTGGAGTCTCGAGGATGTTCACCAACCACCCGTAGCCCGTGTTCTGTGGGAACAACCTTGCTTCCCACAGTTCTCGTGAGGGGCTCCTCATCAGACTCCTCCTCCTCCTGATCACCAACAACAAACTCCTGATGAAATCCGGCCGTCTCAGCAACATCTCCGGCAGGGGCAGACACCGGGGGAATAACATCAGACTGAGTGCCTCTCGGTGGAGCAGGCATATCGTCCCCGGCATCTCCACTATCATCATCATCTGAATCAATCTCTGGGAGGAGCAGCCTCTCATCATCAGAGTCACTGTCCTCATGACGCCATTTGCGTCTGCCTGGCGCTACATACCTCTCGTTGGCCAGGTGGCCAATCAATCTCTTAACTTGGGGCTTCACCTGCTTCCCCCTATAAACCCTCATCCGACCCAGAGTCGTATCATCCATGATCTCTAGAGCCACTGCATCATGACTCTCTTTGGGCAGATGTGGCAGCTTCTCGTTGAAGATGAGCTGTAAGAACCTGGGGTACATACAAAACCCCTCCTTTCCCTTGCCTCCAAGTTCTCCACCAGGTAGGAGAATATCATGCTAGAAAAGCTGAAGGGGTGGTTCAGCACCAGTGCCACGTAGGCATTTTGGATCTGGTCTGAGAGGTCGTCGAACCCACCCCTCCTCGATGCAACACACTTGAGGATCACGTGTGCTAAGTACTTGTACTGGGGGCTCAGGTTGCTCTTGTTGAGCACACCTGAGTTGATGTCCCCAGCGTACTTTATCCTCAGAAAGCATCCTCTCACTGTCAGTGGATGTAATCTAGTAGGATGATCAGTATCATCCCCAAACTCTAGGACCCTCTGGATGTCGGCAGCAGTGATCTCAATATCATGACCCAGTATAGAGCTCCTAATGTTGTAAGGCTCACGGGAGCGGTCCACAGAGGCATTCTCCCAGAACGCCTGATGTAGTGATCTGTATGGCGTGCAAGGAGTGGAGATAGCCTTATGAATCCGGGACCGTCTAAGAAAGGCTATAATGTCGGTAAACTCGGCCCCGTTCCTGGTAGTGTGATCCAAATGAGCACAGATGTTGTGCTTTGGATTTATGGACCATCTCTCAGCCATTTTCCTGAAACACACATGACATAGAACCATTAGTACATAAGACATGAAAATTCTGTTCTAAGTGTAATGTTGAAACTCATTCTGATTCATTCGTGCGAATGAATCATGCGACTGAAGTCAGTCGCCTGTTCTTTCATGCGACTGAGCTCATTCTGGTCAATGTGACATGCGATTGGGTTCAGTCTGCTGACTGAGTCTGCGAATGGTTCAGTCGGCCGACTGAGCTCAATCGCATGGTTCATTCGGGCGATTTGCCCAATCGCAAGTTTCAATCGTGCGATTGGAGTTCATCCGGGCGACCAGTCGCCTGTCCTGTAGTTCAGTCGCCAATCGTTCGAATCTTCAACAAAACAAGTGTTTTAACACAGATAACCGGTTCAATAGACTCGCATTCTTGTTACTAATAACCTATTAGACTTAATTTTAACGTTTTGCTTAGTTTTGGTAGGTTATTAGGTCTTTCAAGTCTCGGTTCTTGTTTCACAGTCGAGTAGCCAAAATTAGGGTTTGAATCTTTCATGTTTTGGAAAGATGAATCTTCAAATTACCTGGATAATCAATAGCAAGAGTCAGTGAATGAAGATCAAGACGAAAACAAGGTCTGATGAAAATTTGGCAGCGTAACGGTAGGGTATGCGATTTGAGAGCGATTGGGGTGTGGTGAATGAAATGCGATCGACTGTGCCCTTTAAATACTGAAGCTGAGTTCAGTCGGCCGACTGGCCTCAGTCGCCCAGTTCATTCGGGCGACTAAAGCTCAATCATGCGATTGGCCCAGTCAGCATGCTGTTGACCGACTGAGGTTCAGTCGGTCGACTGACTCAGTCTTGCCTTTCATTCGCATGTTCAGTTGACCGAATGAGTCTCAGTCGGTCGACTGACTCATTCGCCCCTTCCAATCGGTCGAATGGGCCATTCTGATAAGCCATTCGTGTGAATGGCTCATTCTTATGTCCATTCGTGCGAGTGAAATCCATTCGCATGGTTGGTCCATTAGCATGGTCCAATCGTGCGAATGGGTCACACTTAGTTAATTTTCTGCCATTTTTACCAATTTACATTTAAACCCTTTTAACTCTTGAAATTAACGTTATGAGCTTTTGATCATCTCAGACATGATCATTTTATCTTGAAAACATTTTGATCACCTCAGACGTGATCCTTTTAACCAATTTAGTCACCTCAGACGTGACCCTTTTAAACACTTTTTCACCTCAGACGTGACTGTTTTAAATTTTTAAAGCACATGTGGTCATCTCAGACATGACCCTTTTTAGTGAGTTGATTCCTTACTGATTTGCCTGATGTAGTCCGACAAAATAACAAACTTAAAACTACTAACTAACTTAGAAAACTTAAACTAAATACTAAAAACAAACTTGTTT
Organism: Flaveria ramosissima; assembly: GCA_025215565.1. Lineage (NCBI taxonomy): Eukaryota > Viridiplantae > Streptophyta > Magnoliopsida > Asterales > Asteraceae > Flaveria > Flaveria ramosissima. The sequence goes on along the minus strand of CM046046.1, from coordinate 22,846,945 downwards.
TTGGCTTTTTGTGAGAGATAAATCCTAAGATAGACATCTACGGGATTTGGTTCCGGAATAGACAGCTTCAACTTGGATTGACCACACCTGGACCAATTCAATTTTGGAATCATACAGGCAAGTCAAATCATTTGGGACTTGTTATCAAAATTTTGATGCTCAATTCTCGGTGTTCATCCAGAGTCGTTAGCAACTTAAGGAAATCATACTGGAACTCTTAGATTGTCACATTGATTTGAACTTTTGAGAATTGCAGCCACAATGATTGTCAATATGTTTGTCCACTTAAATCCATACACAGACTTTTGACACAGACTGATGATTGATTTAGGTTTGATTATTTCAAACTAACATTTGTGGATCCCACACTTATATGGTAATCAACATTCCTCAGGAGCTTTTGAGCGGTCTACGGGTATTATTACAAGAAGAGACTATTCTTAGAGCTTTCAAAGAGAAGCCAGTCCTCAGGTCAGTGCCATCGCACAGCAGAGAGGCGGCAAACAACAATGAATTCTAGAATATCTAGGTTATGCTTATCCTCAGGTCAGTGCCATCGCACAGCAGAGAGGCACACAACCTATCTCCTTGTTAGAGCAGCTTATTTTATTTTGCACAAAATGCACCAACAAAAAGTCATTGGCTTTATAGCATTTGTCTTTCATTTTTTTCTTTGCTTTGCTCTAATTATGGTCATCCGCACACATTTGTGGCGTTTACATGCTCATTACCCCTTATTGGAATATTGTTGATTGTGTTAACCAGTGATAAGATGGAAGCCCACAGTCAGTTGAACAACTTAGTTTGATCTTGAGATCACCAGTCAAGTCTAATCATCTATTGTGTTGAATCTACCGACATATCATTTGTGGTCTAGCAACCTCTAGGTCTACTTTCTTTGTGTTACCTTCGGAGTTACCAGTTTCCTATCATCTTCCCTTTTGTATTGCCTAGACTACACAGACTTATACTTTAAATTTTGCATCTTTTAAAAACTTAAATTTTTAAAATCCCTCTTGATTTGTTCCTGTGTACTATCATTTTCCAAAGGTGTTGAATCGGTATCACAGATACGATCTACCTTATATCAGCTATTCACTCCTTCTCCCTCGTTTTTTTTTTAATGTTAACTTGCTGACATATTCTCCCCCTAAAATACTAAAATCATTACTGGTTTAATTATTTTAGGATTTTAATAAACAGCAAAATAACATGAGTTTAAATTTAACAGACGAAAATAAACAAATAAACTAAAATGAAAAACTTTAACTAAACTACATCGGACTACACATTATTATCATCAGGAATTAACTCACTTTTCTTTTTAACGCCGTTGACCTCTAGCAAATATTGAAAACGTGGTTTATCAAAGGCTTTAGTATAGAGGTCAGCGCGTTGAAAATCAGTATTAATTTTAACCACATCAATTAAGTTCTTTTCAAAACAATCTCTTATGAAATGGTATTTAATACCGATGTGTTTGGTCTTAGGATGTTGAACCGGATTTTTAGTTACTGCAATTGCAGCAGAGTTATCAACAAAAATAGGAGTAGACGAGAATTTTAAACCGTAATCCCGCATTTGCTGTTGAATCCAGATGATTTGTGAACAGCAACTTGCAGCAGCAACATATTCGGCTTCACAGGTTGACAATGCAACCGATGTCTGCTTCTTACACTGCCAGGTAACTAATCTTCTCCCAAAGAATTGACACCCTGCTGATGTAGACTTGTAGTTCATCTTGCAGCCCCCGTAATCCGAGTCACTATACGCGGTAAGCTCAAAGTCATCATCATGAGGGTACCACAATCCAAGTGTGGGTGTACCCTTCAGATAACGAAAAATCCTCTTGACCCCGATCAGATGGTTGACCTTAGGTTTAGCCTGATATCTAGAACATAAACATGTAGCATACATAATATCAGGTCTTGAGGCAGTGAGATACATAAGGGATCCAATCATTCCTCGGTACATCGTGGCATCTACAAGATCTCCATTCTCATCAGGTGCTATATCGTGATTCGTAGCAAGTGGAGTCCCAGCAGCAGAAGCATTCTCCATGTCAAAGCGACTGAGAATGTCTCCTACATACTTGGTCTGATGTAGAAAGATCCCATTTGGTGTCTGATCCACCTGTAACCCGAGAAAGAACTTCATCTCCCCCATAGCACTCATCTCAAACTCTTTCTTCATCACTGCTTCAAACTCTTTGCATAACTCTTCGTTCTTTGAACCGAAGATTATGTCATCAACATAGATCTGTACAAGCAGTAGGTCGCCATCCTTTTCTTTAATAAACAGCGTGCAGTCAATGACTCCCCTGCGAAAGCCGTGTTTCACAAGATGAGTCGAGAGTTTCTCATACCAAGCTCGAGGAGCTTGATGAAGCCCGTATAAAGCCTTGTCGAGCTTGTAAACTCTATCCCGATGATAAGGATCTTCAAATCCCTCGGGTTGACTGACATAGACTGTTTCTCTGATTTCCCCATGAAGGAATGCACTCTTCACATCTAATTGGTAGACTTTAATCTTCATGTACGATGCATAGGCAAGGAAGATACGAATGGCTTCCATCCTTGCCACGGGTGCAAACACCTCATTGTAGTCAATCCCCTCGACTTGGCGAAAACCTTGAACCACCAATCGAGCTTTGTTCCTGATAATGACCCCTTGGTCATCCTTCTTGCATTTTAGTACCCATTTGGTGCCAATGACTTTAGCACCTTTAGGTCTATCAACCAGAGTCCATACACCTAACTTCTTGAACTGCAGAAGTTCTTCTTGCATGGCACTCACCCACGCCTCATCATTTAGTGCCTCACTGACATATTTGGCTCAACCTGCGAGACAAAACATCGATAAGCACCATCATGAATGTAACCCTTCTCCATAACTGAGGCGTAATCAGCTGAGTATAGCTGATTTCGGGTTTGTACTCCTGATCTGACATCCCCAATGACATTGTCAAGGGGATGATAGACGTTTAGTCGTGATCCTGGAGTAGTAGGAACAGCTACCTCAGAGCCAAGATTATGAACATTTGGTTCTGCATCTGAGGTAGTTGGAGTTTGAGGTTCCGAAGTCGAAGGTGCATCACTGGTAGATGCTTGTGGACTTTCAGGAACTGGAACCTGTTCCTCCTGACTGTTCTGGTCATCTGCTTCAGCTTCATCTTCAGAGGAGGAGTCACTGTCATTGACTACTCCCCCTGACTGAGTAGATGATTCTCCCTGTGTGCTAGATGGTGTATTCAGATATCATACATCATCCTAGTAGCTAACTCATCATCCGAGGGAGAGAGAGGGATGTTGAAGGACTTGAAGAATCCATCATAATCGAAGAAGTATGCGGGTCCTTTGCCTGTAGGTGGTGTGGTATATCTCTGAACGTCAACATTACACCACACTTCTACAAGACCCGTTGAGTTGTTGTAAACTCGCTTGTTCGGTATGTTGTATCCTAGAAAGATTCCTTCATCCGCCTTCTCGCTGAATTTTCCTTCTTGTGTCTTCTTCAGAAGTGTGCACGGCGCGCCAAAAGGTTCAAGATACTCCAAATTCGGTTTGCGTCTTTGTAGTAGCTCGTAACATGTCTTTCCGTGGCGCTTGACTATTAGGACTCGATTCAGTGTATAACATGCATTCGCCACTGCCTCATTCCAGAATTGGATAGGCAGTTTCGAGTCCGCCAGCATAGTCCGTGCTGTCTCTATCAAGCTTCTGTTCTTCCTCTCAGCAACACCATTCATCTGAGGCGTGTAGGCAGAAGTGAATTGATGCACAATTCCCTTTCCTTGCAGTATGCCTCCATCCATTGATTCTTGAATTCTGTCCCGTTGTCTGAGCGTACTTGTCTAACCTTTAGCTTGTAGAGAGATTCCAGTGTGGTTACTAACTCCTTGAATGACTCAAATGTTTCTGATTTGGATTTCAGAAACATTACCCAAGTGAACCTTGAGTAGTCATCAGTGACCACAAAACAGTACAAGTCGCCTGCAATGCTCTTTACTGACTGGACCAAACAGATCCATGTGAAGAAGTTCAAGAGGAAGTTCTATTGAATGAACTTTCTTTTCCTTATGAGACTTCTTCGTCTGTTTGCCTTTCTTGCAAGCTACACAAAAGTCAGGAAGTTGGAAGTTCTTGACATTAACTCCTCTCACCAAATCCTTCTGAATCAAATGATTCATCTTCCTTTGACTAATGTGTCCCATTCTCCTATGCCAGGAGATGGAATCCTTCTCAGTAGCTTTAGATAGAAAGCACTGAACCTCATGATCCGTTGTAGCAGCTGTTGACAGATCCAAGACATAAAGGTCTTTATATCTTGAAGCAGTCATCAGAACTTGGTCCTCTGGGATCACGTAGTCTTTCTTCAGCACGTAACACTTCTTGTTGTCGAAGATGACCTTAAATCCTTTATCACAGATTTGGGAAACAGAAAGTAAGTTATTTGAAGTTGTTGAACGTAGTTCACCTTATCAAACTTAACTTTCTGATTTCCCACTTCTCCCTGAGCTGTGATATAGCCTCCCTTGTTTCCAGCAAAGGAAACATGCCCTCCTTTTATTTGCTTGACGTTTGATAAAAGGGCCCTATTTCCTGTCATGTGCCTGGATGCTCCGCTGTCTACAATCCACGTGTTAGTCTCAGCACTGTATCGAACACCCTGCACATACAAAGTAAATGATTAGTTTAGGTTAGGAACCCAAGCCTTTACTGGCTTGGGTTTCCCAGAGGCATCACACATCATAAACTCCACCCATTGACCCTTAGAGGGTGAGGGTAGCTCAGGTTCCTTCTTGTCATCAGTATCAGACACGCAGGATGACTTCTCTTTCCATAAGCCAGATTTGTGCAAGGCCTGTTTATGATAAACAGTCGTCTGGCTTACAGGTTGGACTTTAGGTTCACTAGCTCTTCTAGGTGGAGTCAGAGAACTCCTCTTAGAAGACCTAGGCTTAGAGTCCTGAAGGTCAATCTTCTTCCTAGGTGTCTGATAGAAAGGACAATAGGAAGCAATGTGTCCACATTCTCCACAGTTGTAGCATGACCGGCTATCAACTTTATGAGTAGACTTTCTTTGTGGAGAAGTGCGTGACACTCTAGTAACATCAATCACTTTAGGTTTTGACTCTTGTTCGTTTGATGTTTTCTCTGGTTTAACAAAATTAACTGTTTTAACCTGTTTAACATCTTTCTCTTTTTGGTTAACTGGTTTTTGACTTGTAAGCATGTGAAAATTAACATTTGAAGTCCTTTTAGGTTCTGATTTGACTCTGTTTGACCTGACTTTAAGTTAACTTTTTCAAATTCCTTTTCCAGATTAACACAAGGCAATTTACCCTTTGCCTTTGAAGTGGCCTCCTTTTGTTTGTGTCCAGATTCAGTAGATGAACATGAGGTATCTGGATCACTAACAAGAGGAGTAGACACCACGTGATCCTTGATGGGGTTTTATTTACTGGTCTAGTCTTAGTGTTCATCAAGGTCTCAGGTGGTGGTGGAACCACTTTGTAACCCAATCCCTCCCCGTTATTCCTTTCTCTCACTAAGTGTTGAACTATGTGTGAAGAACTAGTCCAACTATGCAGTTTTCTGTTTTAATGAATTTACTTCTACTTCTAGAACTGCCTTTTGCTTCTTAGTGTCTTCTAGGGAGTTTAGATAGTACCTAATGTCATTAGCTTGGTTAAAGGCAACTACTTCGGTTTCCCTAAGCTGTTTAGTCAATAGGTCTATCTTTTCTTTATAACTATGCTCATTTTTTTTAATACTCTATTAGCCTCAGTGCACAGTTGCAAATCTTTTACTAAGTTATCATTATGATCTAATAACCTAGCAAATTTTTCATCTATGTTATCCTAAAAGTATCACAATCAGAACAAGCATGATTATTAAACATTTGGTCAGTAGTACTTACCTGAGTTGGTTCAGAAGAGCTAGCCATCAACGCAGCATCAGATGTCTCTGGTTCTGGTGATTCTGTCTTTTCTGTCTCTGACGTGGAAGTCTCCTCCTTTGGCTTGTAACTGACCTCGGCTGCAGTTGCTTCTTCACTATGTGACATCGCTATCTCAACTGCTAGATCACCTTCACTCGCAGAATCATCATCAATATCTCTACACTGGCAATGTTTGATTCCCCTGGTGAGACAACCTAAAGCTCCAATCCTGTCCTTCATCATCATGAGCAGTCAAGGCTTTTGGATCCTTGTTTGATGAAGTAGAACTGGAAGCTTGCTTGTCTTGGCGAGTAAAGGACGAGAACGGGTTCCCATTACCCGTCTTCTTTGGCTTGACACATTCTCTTTTGAAGTGCCCCTTCTCTCCACAGTTGAAGCAGGTCACTTTGCTCTTGTCAAAGCCAAATGTGGTATCCTTAGTAGCTACCAAGTTCTGTCTAGTCTTTTTAACAAACTTCTTCGCCCTCCGGACAGCACTAGCTAGGCCCACATTATATCCATCCTCTCAAGCTCCATTTCGTCCACCTGCTCGTAGTCCTCGTATCTGCCAGATGGCAGTTTCCAATCTTCCCGGCAACAAGTCCATCATATGAATGAACCACTGCAGCTAAAAGATCCATATGCTCTCGAGCTACTTCCACAGTCACATATCGAGGTTCTCGGTCTTCAGTTTGGTAGCACTTGCTTCTGATCCAATAGTGGGTACAAGACCCTGACGTGTCTGATCCAGAAGAGAAGCATGTGAAGGACCTGACGAGCTAGACACAATGCAGTCTGGAGAGGTGCTCCAGATGTCTTAGCTTGAGGCGTGGCGTTGTACAAAGCTGGATTTTGTGTGTACGAAGACTTCTGACTCTGTACTTCATCCTAGTGCTTCTTCTCGCAACTTAAGAATGAAGTCATTAATATCCAGCTTTGCAAGCATTCCATTCTGTCTCAGGTTAGACACGAATGAAGCCCACTTATCAGGCAATCCGTCTGCAAAGTTACTCACTTTCTCTTCCATGGTCGTTTCCACTCCATGTGTATGCAGTTCGCTCATCAAGTGGTAGAATCTATCTATGACCGTGTCCTCTAAACTCTCGTTACCAATCGATGAGAAGTTATCGAATTCCTTCTTTAACTCCTTTGCCTTGATTGCCTTCAACGAAGCATTCCATCATACCTCTTCTCTAGCTCATCCCACAGTTTCTTGGACTGCTTATTCTCTGAATACTGGTGGAATATGTCTTTGGGGATAGACTGAGTAATCAATGCATAAACCCTTTTTCTCTGCATTGTACTTGACTTTCTGTGCGTCTGTCATCCCACCTAACGTTAGCTTAACTCCATCAGCTCCCACCGTGTACTATAACCAATCTCAATGGCTTCCCACAGATTAGGATCTACTCCATTGAGGTAGATCTCAAAACGTTGTTTCCAGTGGGGAAACTCATCTAAAGTCAAGAGCTTGGTGGTTTATTGTGATTACCCCCTCACTCTCAAGCACAGCAGGTTCTGTATCCTAAGTCCCTCCCAGCAGTAAAGGCTGACATCTGATCTTCCATGGCGAATAACTTTAAGTCTAATCAAACACACCTTTCACTGATGCGACTGAAGGATGCGAAGGGTCTAGTCGTGCGTATGAACTCTGCGACTGGTTCAATCGTGCGGCTGACTGGGCGATTGGTTCAGTCGTGCGAATGAATCTGGTGCGTATGAGCTATGCGAACGACGGTTCATTGTCTGAGACATGAAGGTGCGACTAGGTCCAATCGTGCGAATGAGCAATGCGAATGGAGTCCAGTCGTGCGAATGTCCCTCGTGCGACTGAAGCTGCTGTTTTGCGAAATTTTTCTAGGTTTGATGGGTTTCAGCCGTAAAAATTTGAAATTTCACAAGTCTAATCGCCTAAGTCCGTAGAACCAAACTTCGATGAGCAGGGAACGTCCAAGATCACTTTTGACACCAAAGTTGCGTTTTTTAGTGCAAAACCAAACTTTATGCAATCTTGATTGAATCAACACGTAATCAAGAGCCAAAGCTCTGATACCACTTGTTAGGACCTGGTATTTGAACGAAATACCTAGTGATTAGCGTGTTAACAACTCAAATAGTGCGGAATCCTATTTGATTGGCGATCCAATCAGTGAAAACACACGAAGAATCAATCAAGAATTGAATCTAACGTTAGAGTCGATTAGGAATCGATCTAATGTGTTCTGTGAACTTGGAGAACGATTTTGGGAGGTCTCTGGACGGCTAGGGTACGTCTGGAATCGTAATTATAATGCTTTTGTTTTTTCCACGAGTGGGGGTCTATTTAGGTTAGTATTGTTTCAAATCGTGCGACTGGGCCTAAGTATGGTTCAGTCGTGCGATTGAACCTGCGGTTGATTCATCCGCACGACTGAGTGTTCAGTCGTGCGACTGAGCCAATCTTATGTGTCAATCATACGACTGATCCAGTCTCCTGGTTCAGTCGTGCGATTGAGTCAATCGTATGAGTTATCATGCGTGTGGTCCATTCGCATGGGCCATTCGCATGAGAACTTCATTAAGTTATTTTGAATGTTTTAATTAATATAACATTATGTGTAACCATTCAACAATCATAAACCCAATCAATTCAATACTACTCATTAATGAAATATTAAACATTACAAATAACAACAACCCATGTCATTTCATTAATCAATACAAATTACATCATAATCAGACAGACAAGATCTATTACTTACAATCATTCTATGATCTAGGAACCGACATGCATCAACATTCTTCTTTGATTGGAGCTCCGAGGAAACACTTCCTTCTGCTTGAGACTTCTTGATACTCTTTGAAGTCTTTGTATTGGTCATTTGGATAGTACTTTAGATTGTATGGGCATCCCTTAGTATGTGAGAGGTACTTTCACCATTACACATAACATTTTTCTTCTCAAGGAGTCTTCTTTTGATAGCAATATGGCTTTGGGTCACTCCCATCTCACGTTCATCTTGGTGACTTCATTCTTTGATCTTTCTAATCCAGTTTGTCAAAGTGATCCACATCTCTCTGTATCTTATAAGTGTTCATATCTTCCCATCTTATAGTAGAATCATAATCATCAGATTTTTATATGTTACTTTCAGACTCCGGGTCAATCTTGTCTTCAAATCGTTTAAATATATGACACATAGTTCCTTCAAATGTTACTTCAAATCCTTGATAAGCCAATTGTTCAAGGCTAAGAACATTCCTTTTCACTATGGGAATATAATAAACAGAATTAATGACTTGTGTATTCCCACTGTCAAATAATTCTATTTGACCTTTCCCTCGGAAATACGCTTTCTTAAAATCGGGTAAATAAGTCTCAATTCCAAAGGATTTTCTCAATCGTTTGAAGAGTTTTCTATTTCCACATCTATGCTTCTTTTGATATAGGCTAACATACCATATCTCATTCCAATTCCCATTTTCAGTTCCTTTTACCAAGTATTCTGAAGATTGAATTCTATTCTTACGGATTTGTCTGAACTTACCAGGTCAATTGTAATAGGGACACATATGATCTCAAATTGACTTCCTTCAATATCTTCCCTTTGCCAAGTTTCTGAATCTTCTTGTTTTCGAATCAAGCCTGTCTTCTGCTTGAATTTCATGATCAGTTATAGCGTTTCCACACTTGAATCCCCACTGTCTTCTCGACCGCACTTGCTCAATTCATCCTGGTCCTCCTGACCAAATCGCAACATAGGATTCATCACCAAAACGTCTACACCATCAACACCCATGACCACATATTGATCTTCCATTCCTTTGATTCTTGATAGAGAATAACTCATCACAGTTTCATTTATCCTAGGAGCATCACGCTCTGATACCAATTGAGGGATCTAGAAAGATCACTTAATCGGTTCTATGTAGATCACACTCTACACACACTTCACACTCTTGATATTTTAGAGGGAGAATTTCATAAAACTTGTTATTGCATAGTGCATATGTTCGAATACAGGGTATTTATACATGTCTATGATGACTACACTGGCATCAATAACTACCCTTAACTAATGTATCTACTTTGACCCATACATACCATATTTACGTTAGGTTTAAGACCCAACTTCATACATAAATATCTACATATATGTGATGACAAGATTATCTCCAACATAAATAACCTAACCCTTATAGACTATATATAGAGTTCCTTTATAGACAATTCCTCAACTATGCTAGTAAGGGTCTGTTTGGTGTCGTCTAATAAATGAGTTAATTCCCCACTCTTTAACCAAATGATCAAGCATTGATAATCAAGTTTGAATGTCACAAAATTTAAGTCATTGTACCCCAAACACGACTTGAAAAGCCTCCACCTGCAAGAAGTAGTAATCACGTATTCTTGGACCATTGACATAAGATCTCGAACCCTACTACACATTGCACGCGTTCATGATTGGCCATCGCATCTTCAAACTGGTTTTCCTTGATAACAATAGGACTTCTCCACCAATGACTGGTCAATAGAATTGTGTGTGCGACACTCGTCAACCTACACCAAAACTTGCGGATTATTTGCGGATGCATGGTACCCGACCGAAAGATATAATGGAACTGGTTTTATATCCATTATCACTCCCCAAATACTAATGAAATTTAGAAACTTGGGATTGGTAGAATGAAAAGAAATCCTAGTTTTTTAATTCTATCAGCTACGGCTCATGATTTACTAACAATCTAAGCTTCTATGGTGGCTTCAAAATCTATGTTTTCTATTAGCGGTAGGGTTTTATCTATATATAGAAGAAGACTCACTCTAGAGTTAGTGGAGATGTGCATCTTAAAGGTTCCTTGGATGTGATTGATCGTATACAAGATTAAACAAGCTTTGAAGCTGAAATAAAAATTGAAACAGAAATAAACAATGAAAAAGTGATGATGGGTATCTTATAATGTATCGACGAAGAGCTAGCTTATGTTGCAATCATTCGTTCGCAATAGTTCTGGCTAAGATGATAATTAAGACTATGAACACGACAAATAAAAATAAAATACATAAAAATGAGTTACTTTTTAAAACTGTCTTATTTTTATGGAATGACTTTATCATCATGTTCTTTGGTTTCTAGTTTGATCATATCCTTAGATTCACATATTATGAAAATTGACGTTTAGAGCAGCGATGACACGGGACAAAGTTATCGTCATAATAAAAACCAAATATCCTTATCTCATTGGTCTTTTAACTTTTACGCTTGTGATGCATTGGGCCAAATTATAGGACAAGGTAGGGTTAGGTGGGTTGCGGGTACTCGGTAAGAGAGCAAGAGCCAAGAGATGTATAGTTGGAGGGGATGGGTTGGTAAAAGGGTAACGACTACTAAGAGCATGTTTCTTACTAGTATTTAGTTTTTCCTTATTTTTACGGGATAACCTAGTTGCTTATTTAAGGGTCTTAGGTTTTCTAAGTTCTACCTTATATCATATCTCATCCTTTAAGCCGGCCACATAACATCTTATAAGATGGCATTCCTATAGGCCATCGATGCGGTTGAAGAATCACTTAAACAGGTCTTCAAAATCCATACATCTAAACCGCTAAAGAACAGTTTGCATGAGCCCACCCCATGGTTAATGACACTTTTTGTAAGCCACTAGTTGTCACACCCCGACCGACGGTGGAATGACCAGGGCAAACGAATGTGAATTGATTGTTCATAGCACATGAAATTAAATAGGTTGAAATGATATTAAATTTCATTTTCATTAAATAATACTAATCAAACGATACATTAGAATCAAATAAAAACTCAAGTAAACATAATGATATTGTCTCTATTTTTTTACTAAGTCCAAGCCCTAAATATGCCTTTAGAAGTTCATTAATCTGCATTCATAAAATCATGTGAAAAAATAACGAGTAAGCTAACGAATTAGACGGTAAGTAAACACATGTTTGCATACATATATAGATTAATTAAAATGATTGAAAATAATTCAATTTACATGGCAATGTCTAGACTTATAATGCAATAGTGTAACATAAAATACAAACCAACAAAATCAAACCTAATGACTAAATTGTATTAATCCGCAGATGAAGCCTTATAGAATGTATGATTTTGGTTTCAATCACCATGCGAATAAACAAATGGGATGAGTTTGTCAAACCAATAGATCTATCATTGTTATCATAGTTGCATGAATCAATGAATGTGTTATCATCCAGTTAACTAACTATGAACACATAATTACAAATAATAATATAGCATGTTTGAATTGAATTTAAAATGAAATAACAATAAATATCAATGATTGAATATTAAATCAAATGATTTCTCCAAATAATAAACATATAAAAATGGATAATGAATACTTACATTGATAATTGAATATTAATTTGAATATAACAATGCCAGATTAGACGCCAAGGGTTTCCTCACAGTTAACCTAAGGAATGTTGCCCTATACTAGAATAAATAATGAAATAGGCGTGGATTAGGGTTTCCTTTAGGATTTAGGGTTTATAGTTGATTTAAAATGTTATATTTGATTTAGTATATAGTTTGATTAAATAAAATAGAATAAGTGATTGAATTCGAAAATAATGATTAATAATAACTAAAATAAAGTAACTAAATATAATTTAAACATTTAGTCTAAAGCATTTGAATGAATATTAAAGTGTAAAAAAGAAATAATTAATTTAATAATTAATTATTTAATAAGTTGATCAAAAATATTTAATTAAATAATTAACCATGAAAATTAAGACTATGAACACGACAAATAAAAATAAAATACATAAAAGTGAGTTACTTTTTAAAACTGTCTTATTTTTATGGAATGACTTTATCATCATGTTCTTTGATTTCTAGTTTGATCATATCCTTAGATTCACATATCATGAAAATTGACGTTTAGAGCATAATTTTGAATCAAAGTAATTTGAAATAACATATATTGTTTTCAGCATAATTTTTTTATAAATTGTGATAAATTTTGAATCAAAATAATTTGAAATAACATATATTGTTTTCAGCATAATTTTTTTATAAATTTTAAAAATCATAAATAGATATATGATATGTTTATAACCTTTAAAATAAAGAAAATAAAAGTTACATTTTTTGAAGAATTTCTAGAACTTAATAAATTCAATTTTTGAATTTATATAAATTAGCAAAATAGTTTTTATTTCATCATATAAATATAGTAGTATTTTTCTAAAATCTTAAAATAAGTTTAAAAATGAAATGGGGTTGCTCGGGGTTGAACCTGGGTCCGTTTTGTATAGGCTAGGAGTGTTAACCAATAAGCTAAGGTCGTGAATCTCATTTAAGAACTTTAAACATAATTTAAAAACATTAATGAAATAAAAACCCCAAATTGAATAAAACCATAGAATCGATTTGATCCAAATTTATAATTAAAACGATAATGTTAACCGATACAAACATGGGTGCAGGATCGGGTTTTGTCACTCAACACAAGTATAGTTCTCTCAAACTCACTGACTCACACTCAGTTAGATGATACTAAATCCTCTAAGAGTTGATAATAATATACTAAGTAATCAAAACACAAGAAGATAATTTTCAAGGTACTTGTATATATTACTTCTCAACTCAAAGTATTACAAGACTCTTACAAGCATATTACATGAGTTACAATGAGAACCTATATATACTATCACCTACAGTTGGATATACTTTGATACCAACTGGAAACCTATGACTAAAGCAAATACTACATTGCTAATGACAAGGTATCTTATATAAAATATTATCTAAGATATGGTAGTCATGACATGTACACGACTTACCTTTTGTCACCAACTAAAGTTGGTAACTGTACTAACTGATAAGGAATGAACAGTGGAATAAAGTATGGTCAACTACATGGGCGTGGGAAAGCACCATGCAGTATCTCAGAGATTTGCAGCGGAGTGTCAGAAGGACCATACTTATGTCCACTAGTTCATAGTAGTTCTTCCGAAGGTTAATTGGCTTCGGAAGAACAAGTTCTTCCGAAGCCACTTATACTTCGGAAGAGGCTACTTCTTCCAAGGCTTGAGACATTCTCCAGGTCTTTATACTTCGGAAGTCATTGTCTTGATTTCTTCTAGGTGTTGAACTTTGGAAGAAGAAAGACTTTGTCTTCGGAAGTTGGAGTTTTTCTTCGGAAGCTCCTTCAGGCTTAAGCTTCGGAAGCTCAGCATTCGCCTTCGGAAGTTCTTCATTTGCCTTCGGAAGTTCTTCACCAGTTGCAACAAAATAGTCTAAGTGTTAGTTTTGGTTGCACCAGCCTTACTTGATCCACCAAACTCCCCCTAGGCTGATGCTACCAAAACCTCACTTGTTTCTGCTTCTCAAAACTTTCAGCACCAGGGAAAGAAGGTGTTTATCTGTCTCTTTGTTCTTCCCGGATGTGGTGTAAGAAGCTTGTACAAATCATTCGTGGACAGGAGATCCAGTCTGTCACTTTGAATGATATATACCCTCTGTAGTGGCCCTCTGAAGAGAGTTAGTTAACGGGAGTTATACTCATACTCCCATCTAACTATAGACTCAAGTTCAGGACCTTCAACCATTTGAAGAAAGGCTTTGCCTTTGGTTGCTGATCCTTCCCTTTCATCTTTCTCTCTCATCTTCAACTCCTCTTCAATCTTGGTCCTAGCGGTTAGCTCAGCCAGATGAAGACTACTCAGATGATTTCTGATATGAGCAGGTATCTCAGAGTTGGAAGGGTTAGAGAATGGCTTCTCTGCTAACTCAGCAATATCAAACCTGCTTAAGTGTAGCAAAGAAGAGGCATTAAGCCTGTTTATCTCACCATTCTCTGTCTCAACAAAAAAGTTGTGAGAAGAGTCTTCAACCTCCACTGGATTATCTTCTTTCTTGGCACAAGGGGCTGACTTGGTTCTCTGTCCCCTTTCTTTGAATCCAGTAGAGTCACCAGCCTTCTTCTTAGCTTCTTCTCTTCTTCATTTAGTGAGTCAGAGTTGAGGCCAAAAAGTTTAGCAGCCTGGTCCAGTGTTTCTCTTGGCAGATCGCTCAAAGTGAGGGAACATGAGGAGCCATCAACATAGGTTTAGCTTGACTGACCCCTCCTCACAAGGGATATCGCTCAAAGTAGTACATTTGATGAGCTTCGTCTTGGTCTCCTTGAATTCTTCTAATGAGAGATGTGTGGAAGGCTGAGAGGATGACTTGGGTGGTTGTTGGGTCGGTAATGATGTTTGGGTTCTGGGGAGTGTTATTGGTTTGAGGATGGGTAGTTGAGGTGGTTCTGGTGAGGAAGAGGGTAAGAAAGAGGGTATGGTTGATGTTATGGGTTCAGGAGTGTATGACTCAGAGGTTGGCTCAGTTTTGATGGGAAAAGGGAAAAGGGTTGATTCAGGTTGAGGTTAGGGTTGAGGTGTTGGTCTAGAAGTCATCCCCTATACTCTCCGGTACATCTCTTTCCTTCTTCCTGCGTGAATGTCAGCCATGATGTCATTGACATGTCTCTGCAGGGTCTTCTCGGACATAGGACCCACTTGCCTCCCAGAGAAACCATGAGCCCTTAGATAGTCTTTCATCCAGGCTTTGTCACTTAGCTTCTTGACAACTGCAAGTCTAGCTTCTTCCTCCTTCTTCTTCCTCTCTCTCAGTTTCTCCTTGGCAACCTTCTTTCTCTCTTTATCCATTTGATCTTGCTCTTTCTTAAAAAGCCATAATATCGTGTCATTGTTGTGAGGAGTTAATTCCTCAAGAGAGAATCCCCTAGAGCTTAGGAAAGCTATCCTTTCACTCCTCAGCTGCTGGTGAGCTTTTTCTTTCTTTCTCTCCTTTTCTTCTTCCAAGGCCAACCTTGCTGCTTCTTCTTTTTACTCAATCTGCAGCAGAGTTGCCTTTTCTAACTCAATCAGCTCCTCTAGTGGTAGCAGGAGCACATCTTCACTAACAGCTCCAAGATTGACAAGCCTATCAATGATCTCCACCCTCCTTCTATTGTTGATAGCCTCCTGGTTGGCTGCAGTTGCTTTACTACTTGCAGCTAGCAGCTTCCCAGTGGGGAGTCTACCTTTTCTTTTCAGCTTTTTTAACCTTTCTTCCTCTTGAAGTTCTTCCGCAATCATCTTCCTCTTCCCTTTGGTGTCTTAGGAAGCTTTAGACTTGGGAGGTTCTTGTGTAGAGGTTTTAGGTTGAGAGGTAGAGATTGGAGCATGTGGTAATGATGGTGTTTGAGTGAGGGGTAGGTTGAGAAAATCCTCACTATTTACCTCAGATGCTAGTTCAAGAATTGCATCTATGACTATTAGATCATCGGAAAGAGAAAATAACCCTTCCGCAGCTTCAATCTCAGCTTCAATCTGCATTTCTGACATCAGTAGTTGTAGCTACATCAGCTGTTGTGATTTCATCAGCTGTTGTAACTACATCAGCTGTTGTGATTTCATCAGCTGTTGTAACTACATCAGCTGTTTTAACAAATAAAGTACTTCAGTACTTGTGAGGAATGTAGCCTTCAGTAGTTATAAAAACTACTGAGGGGAAAAGAACTCATCAGTACTTATATATGACATGGTTACCAATGATCATCAGTATTTATTACTGAGATCATCAGTAGTTGTCACTTATTCTAGCTGCAGCATACCAAGCCTTAACACCAGGTTGTGGAAAGTTGAACTATCCAAAGGCTTAGTAAAAATGTCTGCAAGCTCATCAGCACTAGGAACAAACTTTGGATCAATCAGACATTTTTCAAAACATCTCTAATAAAATGATGTCTGATTTCAATATGTTTAGTCCTAGAGTGCTGGACAGGATTCTTGACAATACACAGAGCTGAGAGCTGTCCATTAACAATGGAGTCTTAGTCTCCGTTATGCCATAATCCATAATTGGTTTTGAAGCCATAGTTACCTGAGATGTACCGCTTGCAGCAGCATGTACTCGGCTTCAGC